>JAFEMH010002378.1:0-347919 GCA_022495995.1 Adenophora triphylla var. japonica
TTCATTTTTTAAATTATATATATATATATATATATATATATATATATATATATATATATATATATATATATATATATATATATATATATATATATATATATATACAACAACAACAACAACAAAGCATTAGTCCCATAATTTGGGGTCGGCTAACATGAATCCTCATATGTTATCGTGAAAAAAAAATAAAAAAAAATAAAAATAAAAATAAAAATAAAAATAAAAATAAAAATAAAAATAAAAATAAAAATAAAAATAAAAATAAAAATAAAAATAAAAAAATAATAATAAAAATAAAAATAAAACAAAATAAAATAAAATAAATAAAAAATAAAAAAAATAAAAAAATAAAAAATAAAAAATAAAAATAAAAAATAAAAATAAAAAATAAAAAATAAAATAATAAAAAATAAAAAAATAAAAATAAAAATAAAAAATAAAAATAAAAATCAACCCCCCACTGGATTTTTGCCCTCCACTCCGCCTCTTCAACACCATACTTTCATCCACTCCAAGTAAATTCATATCATTTTCAATTACTCTAATCCAAGTTTGTTTGGGTCTTCCCTACCCTCGCCATTTTATCATTTCTCCACTGCTCCGGCCTCCTAACCGGTGCATCACTCGGTCTCCTTCTCACATGTCCAAACCACCGTAGACAATTTTCCCTCATTTTATCCTCAATGGGCGCAACTCCTACTTTACCTCTGATCACCTCATTTCACAATCGATCCTTTCTTGTATGACCGCACATCCATCGAAGCATACGCATCTCCGCCACATTCATCTTATGCACGTGACACTCGCTTTCACGGCCCAACATTCGGTGCCGTAAAGCAATGCCGCCTAATTGTCGTGCGGTAGAATTTTCCTTTAATCTATTGGGCATGCCGCGATCACATAGAAACCCCGTAGCACTCTTCCACTTCAACCAACCTCGCTTTAATCCTATGAGCCACATCTCCATCTAATTCTCCATCCTTTTGGATAATGGATCCAAGATAGCGAAAAAACTCGAAGCTTGGATAATATTTCCATCAAATGTGACCGCCCCGCCTCCCTACTTCCAACTCGCTAAACTTACACTCCAAATATTCGCCTTGCTTCGCTTAATCGAAAACCTCGAGATTCCAAAGTGTGTCTCCACAACTCCAATTTACTTTCAACACCCTCTCTTGTCTCATCAATCAAGACAATATCATCTCGCGAACAAAGATACACTTTGGTATATCATCTTGACCGACTCGTCAATTCGTCCATTATCAAAGCAAAAAGAAAGGGGCTAAGTGCGGAACCTTGATGCACTCCAATCTTTATAGGGAACTCTTCGCCTTCCCAACACTAGTTTGTACACAAGTACTAACTCCATTATACATGTCCTCGATAATATCAATATATTTCTTTGAAACACCCTTCTTTGCTAATGCCCACCAAAGTACCTCTCTTGGCACTTTATCATACGCCTTCTCCAAATCAATGAAAACCATATGCAAATCTTTCTTTTGATCCCGATATTTCTCCATGGTTTGTCTCATAAGATATATTGCCTCCATAGTCGATCTTCCCGGCATAAACCCAAATTGGTTATCCGAAATATCCACAATTTTTCTCACCTTTGTGCAATTACTCTTTCCCAAAGTTTCATAGTATGGCTCATTAGTTTGATCCCCGATAGTTGGCACAATCTTGGACATCACCTTTATTCTTATACAAAGGGATCGTAGTACTCTTCCGCCACTCCAATGGCATTGTGTTAACTCTCCATATCTTGTTAAATAGCGTTGTTAACCAATCTACTCCCTCTCCCCGAAACATCTCCAAACCTCAATTGGTATACCATCCGGTCCAACGGCTTTCTTCAATCTCATCTTTTTCATTGCCATTTCCACTTCACTCTTTCGAATTCTCCGCATAAAATCTCGATTAACCATACTCAAGAGATATTTAAATCTCCAACATCCTCGCTCTTGACCGCCATTGAACAAGTTATCAAAGTACGAACTCCATCTATCTTTTATCTCTTTATCCCCGACTAAAACTCTTGGTCTACATCCTTCACACATTTAACCGTCCAAATATCTCGTGTCCTCTTATCCCTCATACGAGCGAAGTCTCGTAGATGTCCTTTTCCCTTCTTTTGTATCCAACTTATCATAAAGTTTCGATTCACCTTTGCTCTTGCGTCTCTTACCGCTTTCTTAGCATCTCTTCTAGCTTCCTTATACTTCTCATAGTTCTCGTCGCTCCTACATTTCCCCAATAATTTGTAGCATTCTCGCTTGCCCTTTATTGCTTGTTTTACTTCCTCGTTCCACCATGATGTGTCCTTACTTGGTGGCCCATTTCCTCTAGATTCTCCAAGGACTTCTTTCGCCACCTCCTTTATGGTATGTACCATCTTAGTCCAAGTCGAATCTATATCCATATCCTCCATATTATCCGCCCAAATACCGGTATCGACCATCTTAGCTACAAATTTCGGTTGATTTTCCCCTTGAAGTCTCCACCACTTGATTCTAGGGTCTACCCGTGATTTTCTCTTCCTCGAAATTCTCTTACTTCGAAAATCAAGTACCACCAGCCTATGTTGAGTTGCCGTGCTCTCACCCTAACAACCTTGCAATCCGTATAACTCTTTCTACAAGTATTTCTTACTAAGAAGAAGTCAATCGACTAGCATTACCTCCACTCCTATAGGACACCAAGTGAGATTCTCTCTTCTTGAACCAAGTGTTCATTATACTCAAGTCATATGCCAACGCAAAGTCCAGATACTATTTCCTCGCTTCATTCCTCTCTCCAAAACCAAAACCTCCATGTATGCTCTCAAAGCCATGTCGACTAGACCCCACATGTCCGTTCGTATCACCACCAATCACTAATTTCTCACCACTAGGTACTCGTTGCACTACCTCCTCCAAATCTTCCCGTAACACTTGTTTAATAGATGCATCCAACCCTACTTGTGGTGCATAGGCGGAAATAATAGTTATAATCTCATCACGTATCACCGCTTAATGCCCATAATTCGATCACTCTTCCCGTACACTTCCACCACATCATTACTATACTCCTTATCAATAATGATACCCACTCCATTTCTACCCTTATCCTTTCCTGAGTACCAAAGCTTAAAACCCCAAGGCGATATTTCTTTTGCTTTCTCTCCAACCCACTTAGTTTCCTGTAAACACATTATGTGAATCTTCCTCCTCCTCATAACTTCCACCACCTCTCGCCGATCTCCCCGTCAATGATCCAATGTTCCAAGTTCCAAAGCGCATCCCACTACCCTTACACCTACCATGGACTAGCTTCTTTACCCGCACTCGTCCGCAATGCGGGAACCCTTGCATATTTGACACCACCCCCGCGCGAAGAGATGGCGCGTCGCTTCCAGGCGACGACCTAGCAACCTTTGCATACTTATCACTACACCTGTGTCTTTGAAGTGTAGCGCACCCTTGCATATTTGACACCACCCCGGCGAAGAGATGGCGCGTCGCTTCCGGCGACGACCTAGCAACCTTTGCATACTTATCACTACACCCGTGTCTTTGAAGTGTAGCGCGTCGCCGCGAGGAAACGCCCCAACGATATTCATATTTCGATTCATGTCATGTTAATGTGACAAAAATTTTACGCTGGCTGTCACATGCCTACCGCAACCCTCGCCCTTTATCCTGACTTGGGACAGGCAAGGATAAATCCTTGGTGGGTTTATATATATATATATATATATATATATATATATATATATATATATATATATATATATATATATATATATATTGATAAATAATTATTAAAAAGAGTTTACTTCAAATTTTAGAATATAAAAATAAAAAAATATTTTTTAAATGTGAGTAATATTTATATTTTGGACAAATTGCAATATGGTAACCTCTATTTCACTCACTTTTGCCAAGCGCTAGTGAAATGACAAAAATACCCCTTTAAATGTCACGTGCAAGGCACATGTTATGCTCTTCGTTAGATTTTTGACGGTTCATCCAAAATTATACCTGATTGCAACAAAAAGATAAACTCAATAACCAACTTGTAACAAATGCAAATTCGATAACCAATTGAAACATCTCGACAAACTCAGGTAACTAAAATGTAATTTACCCTTAAACTAATGATGAAATGTGTTTGATTGTTATCCTTGACGAGTGAGAGAAGGAAAATAACCCCTTTTATTGGTCATATAAAAGGTTTTAGCGTTCCATCTCGCGTGCGAACGAGAAAGGAAATTGAAGTGGCTTAAATTAATTGGCACTTCATGGTCCCTTGTTTAAATATCATGTTGGGTGGCTTGACGGGACCCGCTCCCTTTTATTTTTAGTCAAAATTTATTTGAGGTTTCCTTTTTGCTAACGGATACCAGCCAAATTGGTCAGTTTCCTTCCTGACAAAACTCTAATTGTGCAGTCTTTATCTCCTTTTAACAAATAAAGAACTAAAAGTCGATTAAGTTTAGAAGTCCGTTTCTTGAATAAACTAAGAGACTTTATACGTGTATAAATAACAGTTCAAATTTCATATTTCGCGCATGCAAATAATCTTTTATTCGCAAACATAAAATTTGTTCCTCTTCTTTACACATTTTTTGTGGTTGATCTATGTGGAGAATTCAGGCGAAGTGGGACAACTGGTGCAAGTTGATATGTACCTACTCGTGCGAGATATCTTGGTATTAGGTATGACCAAACTAGAATCCAAACGACCCGAAATCGTTGAACCTCCAAGAACCAGAATCGATCGAAATCGGAACCGCCTCGAACCGGAACCTTTTAAAACTGTAACCAGTGGTTCGGTGGTCCGGTTCCAGTTTCTATATTTGAAAAATCGTGAACCGAAACCATTGTCTAAACCGTCAAATTCGTCAGAAATTTCATTAGATTTGTCAGAATATAGCCGTTAGAGTATGTGGTATGTGGTTAAATAAAAATAATTTAGTTTTTCTTACATATTTTTCAACTATAAATGCCACCCCCTTCCCTCACAATTTTTTCACACAAACCCCTTGAACTCTCTCTTAAATTTATCTAACAAATTTCGTTAATTTATTTGATTCTCAAGCTCAAATCATAAATTAACTCTCATTTGTTCAAGTTTTAGGGTAAAATGTATCTAAGGGTAGGGCTGTAAACGAGTCGAGCCAAGTCAAGCTTTGAAGTTTCGAGCTCGTGCTCGTATAAAAGTTATCGAGATCGAGCTTTTCTCGAGCTCGAGCTCAGTATAACTGTTCGAGCTCAGATCGAATCGAGTTTTGATCTTTTCGCGAGCTTTTCGCGAGCTGCTCGAACTCGAGTATTAATAAGCCGAGCTCGAGCTTGGAATTATTTTTGTAAAAATCTGAAATCAAACGAGCTTTATCGAACACTAATTCGAGTTGTAATCGATTTCAAGCCTAAACGAACCTAAACAAGTCATTCGTGGACAAATTCATTCGAGCCTTTTAACGAGCTTAACGAGCCGAGCTCAAACGAGTCGATCTCGGACAGAGCTCGTCGAACATACGAGCTGAACATGAGCCGGCTTGAAAAAAAATGATCTTGAAAATCGGTTCGAGCTCGATCTCGAGTTCACCTCGAGCCCACTCGAACTCGAGCTTTTACGAGCCGAGCCCGAGCGAGCACGAGCCCGCTCTTTTCGTGTAACAGCCCTATATAAGGGGTATAGGTATAAGATTGAGTGATTCGGTTTAGAGGTATATATGGGATTTAGGTATATGATTTAAGGAGTTAGAGTATAGGGTATATGGTTAAGGTTGATGAATTAGGGTTTATGGTATGGAGTATATAGTTGTGATTTAAGGTTTATGGTATAAGATATATATGAGAATAATGTAGATGAATTAGGGTTTAAATTATAGAGTATATAAGTTAGATTTAACTATTAGGGTATACGTATATGTGAGGTTAATGTAGATAAATTAGAATTTAGGGTTTATGGTATAGGGTATAGGGTATGAAGTATATGATTTAGATTTAGGGGGATATAAGGTACATATGAGATTTAGGTTGATAAATTAAGGTTTGGGATATGCGGCATGTAGTATATGATTTAGATTTATGAGGTATATGGTTAAGGTAGATTAATTAGCGTGTAGGTTATAAATTATATCATTTAGATTTAAGTTTTAGGATATATGGTATACATGAGATATAGGTAAAATAATTACGATATGGGGTATGTAGTATATGATTTAGATTTAAGGTTAAGGGTATAGTGCATATACGAGATTTATGTATATGATTTAGGTTTAATGTATGAGATTTATGATTTAGTTTTTCTTTTATATACTTTCATTTGTTTAATTTTTTTAAAAAACATTTTTATTTACCTTTTTGTAAAAAAATTCAGTAATAAAAAAAGTCTAGAATATTATTTCCTAGTCAATAAAAATTATAAAATAATAAAAAAAATGATAGTCCGTCCATTTTTTTCATTTTTATACCTTCATTTGTTTAGTGTTTTTCTATCTTTTTTATTTACCTTTTTCTAAAAAAAACAATAATAAAAAAAATCTAAAATATTATTTTATATTAAATAAAAATTTAAAAATAAATAAAAAATAAATAAAGGATAGTTCTTCCCTCTTTTCTTTTATATACTTTCATTTATTTAGTTTTATTTAAAACTTTTTTATATACCTTTTTGAAAAAAATCAGTAATAAAAAAAGTTTAAAATATTATTTAATAGTCAATAAAAAATTAAACAATATAAAAATAAATAAAGGCTAGAACGTCATTCTTTTCTTTTATATATTTTCATTTGTTTAGTTTTTTTAATATTTTTTAAATACCTTTTTGTAAAAAATATCAGTAATAAAAAAAATCTAAAATATTATTTTCTAGTCAATAAAAATAAAAAAATAAAGGGTAGTCCGTCCCTCGTTTCTTTTGTATAATTTTATTTGTTTTTTTTTATCTTTTTTATATACCTTTTTGTAAAAAATATCGGTAATAAAAAAGTCTAAAATATTATTTTCTAGTCAATAAAAAATTAAAAAAATAAAATAAAATAAAGGATAGTCCGTCCCGCTTTTCTTTTATATACTTTCATTTATTTAGTTTTTTTCTACTCGTTCCGTCCCACTTCAAAGATCCAGCTTTTCTTTTTGGGACGTCCCACTTCAAAGAGCCCATTCTTTAAATGGAAATATGTGAACATTGTTTCGGACATTTAACCCTCATAACGTTTATATATTTACAAAAAAAAAAACATTCATTATACCCTTATAATGTTAACATATTTACAAAAAAAACCATTCATTAACTTACTATTCCTCCCACTCATTCTCTCTCCTATTAAATGTTTTTAACTTTTACATTCTTTCTTCTCTAATCTTCTACCCACTTTCAATTATTTAATCATTTTTTAAAAATTTCTTAAAAACTATGAAATATTACCATGGGCTCTTTGAAGTGGGACGGAGGGAGTATTTTTTTATATAACTTTTTGCAAATATTTTAAGTAATAAAAAAAATTAAACAATTTTTTCTATTAAAAAAAAACAAAACAAAAATCGTTGAACCGCCGATTTCGAACCGTGAACCGCCGGTTCGGAACCGAAACCGTGAACCGTAAGTTCACGGTTCAATTCCGGTTTCCCCTTTTCCGGAACCAGCGATTTCGAACAGGAACCGAAACCGGAACCGTAATTGGTCATACCTACTTGGTATGTCTCATGATATCGTCAGTGTTTTAAAAGACCCTGCCTAAGGGCGCCTAGGCCCCTCTCCAACGCCTAGTTCTAAGCCTCGCCTAGGTTCCGACTAATCCCGACTACTCTCCGTCTAGGCGCTAGTGTAAGTACCCAAATCCGGATCGTCAAAATCCGTTAGAAGTTAACCGGAATCCGTTAACTGGCCCGCTCCAGGTTAATCGGAACCCGTTAAAGCTCCCCGTTGCAAGCCAACGAGACGTCCCGGGACTGCCCCGAGCATCCCAACGTCGAAGCGTACTTAACACGTGTCATCGTACGTAAAAGTACGGCTTTCCCTGAAAAATGCACTTTTCGGCACTTTTCGGGGGCGTTTCGGACATTTTCCGGACTGTTATTTAAAAAAAGGGACAAAATCGGGACCCGGGGAACGAACTCCCATGCAAATGGTGAGTCATGGGACACGTGGCAGCCATACCACAGCCCTCCCATCACCCTTCAATCAGAAATCAAAGGGAAAAGACTAAAATACCCCTGGTATACAGTCTAAGTCCGGCCGGACTCCCTCTGCAGATTTCAGAAATTGCCACCAAGTCCCTCAAAATTCCAAAATACCACAAAACCCCTGGATTTCATGATAAGTCCAGCCGGACTCCTACTGAATTTTCACCTATAAATAGGAGGGATGTCAAAGCCATAAGGGAGGAACATTTTCACTCCCGAAAATCACTCTACCCCACGGCCCTCATCAGTTTCACCCCCTCCTGAGCCTCTGTTCGTCTCGATTCGCGTGAAACTTCCGTATTTCGATCAAATACGCCCCTCACCACTCTGAAACACCGTTTCAAACTACTTTCCGTAACCAGTATATACCTCCCGAGCCAAAGGAGTCGACCCTAGCCATAGGTACAACTCCCTCTCTCTGATCTCTCGTTTCGTCTCGGTTTACGCGCCAGTCGCTACAACCGTTTCGAACAACGTTATTGAAATGTAGACGCCTCCGTCTAACGGGGTCCGATACGTTTTAACCCCTCGATCCTCTTCTCTTCCCGTAAGAGAAGTAATCACGGGTTAAAACGGCGTTCCGACCCCGTTCCGTTTACTTTTTATGTCATTTACTATTCCGGATCGATCAATACGTCGATCGTCATTTACTTTCTGTCATTTACAATTCCGGACCGTTTGATCCGTCGAACGTCATTTACAACTCCGAGCCGTTTTGGCTCGTCGATCGTCATTTACAATTCCGAGCCGTTTTGGCTTGTCGATCGTCATTTACGATTCCGGATCGTTTGATTCCGTTGATACTGCTTTAAATACTGTCATTTACAAAGCCCGACCCGTTTGGATCGTGATAGTATTTACTTTTCAAAGTCCGAATCGCAACCCGATTCGTTGATCGCAAAATCATTTAATACGTTTTTTCCCGTAAAAATCGTTAACAATGTAATGCCCGGTTCAAAACCGGAGTTCGTCCTTCAAACTCCTTTTCAAGCTCAAAATCGACGTTTGCCACGCAAACGCTCATTTCCGTCTCAAAACCGACGTTTGCCACGCAAACGCTCGTCTTTTCAAATAAAGTCACCTAATCAACGTTTGACATTCAAACCAAGATTAAGCTTGTCATTCAAGCCCCCATTTCAAAACACACACACACACGCACACGTTTTCGAGAAAGGTAGAAAGACTCGTCATACGAGGCGTTTCGGGTGATCTCGTAATACTCTTCCCAAAACGTAACGTGACCTCCGAACCTAACAATCTCTGGTACTCAAAAAGCCTTTTACTCGTTTTTGCTACCAATAAAAATGATCCCCGTTTTCAAAAGCCTTTTCCTAAGTTTTTGCTATCAATAAAAATGACACCATTTTCAACCAATAGCCGTTTTTCAACGTTTTGGGCTCAAAATACAAAAACCGCGTGGCGACTCCTCTCCTTCCCAAAAGCGAGGTCTCAGACACCAACCCTCCGCGAAAGACAACCGCGTTTCGCGCCCGCACGAAATCTCGGGTAATTTCAGTTGGCGACTCCGCTGGGGACAAGGATACTTTTTTCAAAACTGCCGTTGTTTTCTAAAAAGCCTTCCGTGGGTCAAACTTTCGTTTACCCTTCCTCGTTTTCGTGTGCGTGTGTTACTTAAAACCTCGAACGGTTTTTTTCAAAGGCATTACATTGTCGTCTTTCAAAATCATACCATGTTTGTGCATCCCCATTCATGTTTGATTTTCATTTGCTATCATTTGAACTGCGCATCATAATGCTTTAAGACTCATTCTGAAAAATCTCTGTTTTACTCAGAAAAAAAAGAATTTTAGTGACCGCACACTACTCGCACTTGCTGCCTCGGTACACCGCACTCCACGTGCACTTGCTGCCTCGGTACACTGCACACTACAACCCCTAACCCGGGATGGCCTTATCAGTTGCAACTCGGTTGGTCTGCCAGACACCTTTCGAGGGCGCACGGGGCATCCCAAACAGCCCATCCTAGCCCGTGTAAGCCATGCACTCTTTGTGTCACACTTTGTCCAAGACCCCGGTTGGTTTTTGGCTGAGCTCGTGTCATAAAGCCTAAGTGTATGTTTTTTACGCCGGGTTCCGCCCCGAGTCAAGCTCGAGAGGTTGAGACCGAAGGTCGTTCCCGACCCGAAGTCTCGAGCTTTTCAGCCTTGACTTTGACGCGGAGCTCTGCCGAAAAATATACTCGAAGGTTCAATGTGACGCCGTGTCACCAAACCCTCACCGTATTCACGGTGCCAGCCACAACTTGGCCAACGCCAAAAGCTAAGGTCCCTCGCGCAAGCGAGTCAGGAGAGGTCATGCTGAAATTTTGGCACGATCCCCGCCTTAACTTAAGGACGTTGACTTCGACTGTGGCCCTTGCGTCACATACGTTGAAAGTTTGCGTGATCAGCTAGCCTTAGGTTCACTTTTTCCTTTGTCGGTGGAACTCGCTCACCTTATAGGACCTCGCTCGGGATAGTCCGTCCCGAGAAAGATGATCTACAATGGAAACGAGGGGCTTATAAGCGTAGTGACGAGATCCACTGATTAGAGCTCTAGGATTAGTTGCGAAAAAGAAGACTTGCTCTTTTCCAACCGATTAGGACTCTGAGAAAATGCGTTTTAAGTAAACATTAATCGGTAACTGCACATTGCAAAATCCCGAAACCTTGAGCCAAATACCCCTTTCCGAAGCCTAAACCCTTCCTTTCGTTCCCTGCAAATGAGCGTAAAGTGGTTCAGATTTCCGGCCGCCTTGCCGTAATCACCGTTACGGAAGCGTCGTACGCTTCTTTGGTTCCCTCGGTTCCTCGCCGAATTTCCGACATGTCTAGCTCACCGAGAAATCGTGACGGGGACGAACCCCGCCACCGGTAAATGTATATGACTTTGGAAGAAGCCATCCGGGCTTGTGAGGTTCACAAGAGGCAGAAAGAAGATCAGCAGAATTTCGTGGTACAGCTTCTGAATGAGCGAGGTACAGCTTCAATACCCTCTCGGGTTCGTCTCGTTGCCTATACACGAATCTCAAAACACCGGGGACAAACCCCGATACAGTTCAGAAAAGGCCCCCATATATCCACATATATCAAGCCTTCCACCTCCAATCACTACCGCTCACATGGTAGCACCCGGCGCCGAGCCTCACAGTCCACCACTGGACCCTACCATAGCCTGGATAGTCGAACAGATGAAAGACCTGAAAGCCACCATGAGCAAATTTCTCAAAGCAGAAACGCTCAAATCCACAGATCCGGAATGGTCACGCCTCTCCCGCCAAGTTCGTAATGCCGGAGATGGACCGATTCGACGGAACCGAATGTCCTCAAACGCATGTCGACACCTACGTTCTCATGAGAGCGAAAGGAGCAACCCTCCAGAAATGGCCGACCACTTCCAAAGATAGGCTCAAGAGTTCAGCGTTACGATGGTTTCTGAGGGTCAAGCCTGCGGATCGCCACACCTGGGATCAGATCAGTAACATCTTCCTGGAACGGTACCAATCCAACTTAGAGTGGGAAACAAGTCGTGAGGACTTAATCACCACTAAACAGAAAGCGGATGAAAGTGTCGGAGAATTCTACAAGAGGTGGAGCTGGAAACTCTCCGAGATCATGGAGCCACTCTCCAAGGATGAACAGATGCGGATCTTCAAGTCCTGCTTAAGACCGTCCATCAGAACTCTCATCAGTCACCATTTCTTCCCAGAACTCCGGGCCACGGTCAATGCCGGCTCACAGTTCGAGAAGGATCTCAAGGAAAAGTTAGCTACTGCACAGCCATACAGATACCGCTCGGCAGTTGCATTCAATCCCGCACCGGCCCCCGGCAAAGGGAAAGATACGTCTGTCAACTACATCCATCAGGGACAGCAGTCGGGCAACAAAAACCCAGTCCCACAAAGCAATAATTCTACTCAGAAGCAGCCTGCCATGCACTTCGACAAGTTGGACATGCCACTAAGCAAGATGCTGGAAGGGTTAATCAAGGAAGGTCTCCTTAAACCCGTTGCAAATTACAAACCCTAGAATCCCGTAGTCAACGCTGACAAGAGCAAGTACTGCGCCTTCCATCAGTATCACGACCATACCACCGACAATTGCGTGGGGTTACGATACGAAATTCAGAACTTGATAGAGGAAGGAAAGTTGGAGCGCCGTCGTGGGCCCAGTACGGTCGAAAACCCTTTTCCGAACAACAACAGTGTGAATTCCATTGAGTGGGTGCCCAAGAAGATTGCCGCAGAGCCAGTCCCTCCGCCTCTTCCAGCCGGGTCCTCATCAAATGTCCACATCAGTTACGATGTCCGTGGATCGCTCCGCTCGCTCGGGAGTACGAGTCCCAAGATACGGTCCGGAGCAATCCTCCGAGAAAACAGAAGAAGAAGTCCTCTCAACAGATGCTGAGAGAAAGATACGAAGCTGGAGACACCAGCGTGGGTACACTCGGAGAGCCATCCGGGAGGTTCGACTACTACGTACTCTACTCCAGCCAATCCTCCTCGCTCCAGGCCATGCAGCTTTAGAGCAGACAGGGGTGGGAAAGCCAAAAAGTCCTGCTGACATCAGAGTTCAGACCTTGGGACACCGGAATACCTCAGACCTTGGTAACCTTACTGCCAGTCAGAAGCCTAACCCCCCGCGGGATTAGCCAAGGTTCAATTTGTCCAGCTTCCGAGCCCGGACTGGCAAAGGAAGATCAAAGTCAGCTTGGCACTCGCACTCGAACAACGTGCTAACCAAGGGCGGTAACCGCCACAAACAGCCTCAACACAATCCCGAGGCTCCAGCAAAGGCTTTACCTCGCAAGAGGAAGATAGGAAACGGATGGCTTGATGACTCTCCTTCTCCGGATAGAGACCAGATCTACGATTCTTGACTGTATGGCAGTATGATCACGTTCTGTGATGAAGACCTACTGAGAGATGCCTCGGGCCCAACGAAGCTCTGTACATCACTCTCAATCTCAACACCATAACACTCCCCGGAGTATTAGTAGAAAATGGGTCAGCCGTTAACGTTCTCCCTCTCAGCATGATGCGAGCCCTGCCCATCAACGAAAGCCATCTGATTCCGTCTACCCAGACTATCAAGGCCTACGACAGCACGTCTCGTCCCATCCTGGGGACGGTGACTCTGGAACTCTGGTTCGAAACCCAAATGGTGCCAGTAAAATTCCACGTAATGGACATTCCATCCGAATTCACAGCTCTGTTGGGACGCCCTTGGCTACATCACATGAAAGCCATAGCCTCCACTCTCCATTAGTGTGTTAAGTTCATTAACCGGCAGGGAGACCTCGAAGTCATCCGAGGGGACAGTTTCCTCATAGGAAACGAAGCCGAGACAGTAGCCAAGCGTGCCCGCACCCAGGCATCGGGGCTACCTCCTTCAAACCGACCAGGGGACTATCGGGGAAAATATCATCAGAATCCCTCGTAGTCCGGAGATGCTAACTATGTCAACGTACTCGAGCGAGGCATACCACAGAAGCGATACGATACATCAAGTTCAACTGTCGTTTCCAACATTTGGAGGCAGATTGGAAAGAAACACTGAGCATCGCCATGATGCGGGCACGTAAACCCCCTGTCTCCAATCGTAGATTCGTCAGCATTCTTCAAACCAACTCTCTGGCCCCGCCAGGCGAAGAGATTTTTGTGATAAAGGTCAACAAGCACCGTCATTCTCGTGATGAATGCATGGAAGTCGTATGGGATGTCCTCCACGAGGAACTACCCGCTGCACCCCTCTTCTCCAATGAAGGGCATGATGTTTTCCTAGCAGCTCAAAGAACGCACCCGACACAATACGTCCATACGTTTGGGTTGGCCATCGAGCGACGACGAATCAGACTCTCCGGAGTCGAGGACGCAGCTGCACTCCGCGGGCGCACCTCTCGCATTCACATGCTCGGTTTCGAGGACGGCACCCGTCCGATCGTGTCACCTACGACCAAGGCTCCAATACCATGGAGATTGTCAAGCTCAACGTCCAAGACAGTGCAGCTATCCGACAATTGGAAGCAACCGGTTGACACGACAAAGAATCCTCTCGATCAAGTGACTCGATGACGACTTCGTCAACATCATCTATTCCGTATATCTCGATGATACCAAGGATACAGTCCTTATCGTCGATTCTCGCAACGCCAAAGTTACCCTCGACGACCGCCCGCTCATGGTAAACGAGGCCCCGGCCAAACAAGCTCGTAGCTCATCATTACTTTCGAGTACAAAGCCTTCCGTGGCGGCCTACCCGTGCCATCAGTCAAGCTTATACCCTCAAGCGCCGCCAAGGCCGAGGGCAACAGCGAAGGAGACCAAGCTCCTCACCCTGTCACGAATCGGATCAACCTCGGGAACGCTTCCAGCAGCCACCCCGAAAACATCTGTAAAGGTCTTCCCCGCAAGACAGAGTCAGCTTCCGACATAGGAAATGACCGCCTCAGCATCAACATGTTCCAGTTCAATTCTGCTCCCAGTCGTCACGGTCACGGATTCAGACATCCCGCCAGCAGACTGCTAGCTCTGATAGACTTGGCGATCGAGCGAGATCACGAGACTGTCAACATTGCAGAATTCAACACTCCCGTGTGTTCAATCAAGCAAATATGGGCGAATTTCTTGGTAACCGAGATCAAGGAAGGCCGCATGGAATGTCCCAGTCCGACTTCCTTCGTCAACATCATCTAAGTGTTTCCGCCATTTGGAGATCTAGATGTGATCATAGTTCTAGACACTAGCCAGATGGTGCGTACCTACGAAGACTGCTTAGCTCTCGCAAGGAAAGCCCTCATGGAACTAGCCGCTCAAGAAAACCGTCTCTGGGACGAAAACCAAGCTCGGAAGACCTACAGGGACCAAGCCCTTAAAGTGTCACAAGCAGCTTCAGACAGAAAGCTAGAGGCCACTCTAGACCAGTTCGACCTCAAGGCTTTTGCTCAAGGCAACTTCCTCGACTACCGTCTTTTCTCATCCAACCCCCTCTGAGAAACAAGGGTGGTCAAAGGTCCCGATGACCTAGGAGATGGAACAGCACATCAGACTGAATATCAGCGCTTACCTCCCTGAGGAAAGCAAGTTCTTTGTGAAAGCGACGACGAAGACGATGAAACCATTCTCTTCCAAGCCGGGCATGAAGTCAACAAAATCGGACTCCCAAGGGTCCTGGGAGGATGGAAACGGATCATTTTCGCACTCAAATTGAAAGGCCAACTGAGAGAGGAAGGTCTATTTAAAAACAAGAGGAAGATGGAAATTCGTCTCGAGCAACTACTCAGAGAAATTCCACAGACTGTAGCATTCGTTTACAGAAATGATCAACTGGGACAGCAACCAGTCACATGGGCAGATGTTCGGGAAGCCGTGTACTCACCTTTCGATATACCCGCTATTCAGATAAAACAGAAGGGAAAACTCTCCCCGATGGAGGTTTTGATGAGTGAGTTTTACACTCATCCATTGACTACTTTACGAACTTATTATTTGCTTAATCCTTGAGTTTTGTGTGTTTAATGGATGTTTTTAGTGTTTTTAGTTTCAGTGGTTCAAGTTTGGAAATCGGAAACAATCTGTGAATAAATCAAGCGGAAAAAAATGTTATGATGCAATTATGGGACGGACTGAGTTCGAATGGGTAGTAATAAACCAAGGCAATTGAAGTAGAGTGGCTGGCCAAATGAAGAAAGCAGCTGGGCCAATGCAAGAATGAAAGTTGGGCAAAGGAAGATGGAATTTGGGCCATTTCAAGTAGCTGGGCCGGAAGGAAAGAAAAGAAAATGGGCCTAACAGTCTGTGCGTGTGGGCGGTCGCTCAGGTTCTTATGGGCGGCCGCTCAGGAGAAAAAGTGTTGAAGCCTTGAACCTTCTGCCAGTATGGGCGACCGCGCAGGGACGTGTGGGCGGCCGCACATGAGATCAAGTTTTGAAGACCAAATGTTTCTGGACACTTGGGCGACCGCCCAAGGGGGTTGTGGGCGACCGCCCACGAAGCGTTTTGCAGATAGAGCTGAAGCACTTGGAACGGATTTGGAGTAATTAAGGCATAATAATGATGGTAGTTAATGGTTTTTAGTGGGTATAATTACAGCAGACATGGGTGGTTTATATTTAAGGGAAAAACAATTTCTATTTTATTATTGTTTTTTTAGAGAATTGGATGAATTATTCCTTAGCTTCTTCCTTTTCTTCAGAATTTTGTTGGTGTTTTTGCTCTTTCATGGATAGCTAATTTCTTAGTTCTTGGAATTGGAGGTAACATTTTATGTTTTAAGTTTTACTTTTCATTTTTATCTTTGTAGTACTTGGGATTATCAAGTTATTTTCACTGGAATTTTAGAACTCTTGTCTTGATCAAATAATTGTTCTTGAATTATTTAGAATTTCAATTGTGAACCGCCAAATTTACAATTGAAATTAGTCTTGGCTTGATTTTCACAATTTGTTGAATCCCCGCCAAACGATTCATAAGAATTGTGGTTTATTTGGTGTTCTTAAGTTCTAAAATGGGTTTCTAACTAATTTATGAACGGGCCAAGGGAATAGATTAGTTAGAAACACTTGATTGCAAATCACCCGCCGAAGTGTCCCAATCATACTTTTGTAAGAACAAAACCCCAAGTGCACTTTGATTGATGAATTGTGAAACTTGAGCATAATTTGTGAAACCAATTCCGGGAATTTTCTCCTTATTATTGAAATCTTTTATAATCACTTTTACTTAATTTTTGCAAACACATTAGTCTTAAACAAATCAACAAATCCTTCACTTTACAAACTTTTTGTTATAGCGGTAATTCCTACACTTTAAACTTCGTGTCTCTGTGGTTCGACCCGACTTACCCTATCTACAAATCAATTGTAGGTAGTTTGAGATAGAATTTTCTCAACGTTTCGACGCTCGTCAAAATTTGGCGCCGTTGCCGGGGACGTGAAATTTAAAGTTGTTTTAATTATTTGCTATTGTGAATAGTATTTTGTGTATATATTTTTGTTTTGTTTTAACTTGGTGTTGCAAATTTGAATGTTTGGTCGTAGGTCACTACAACCAGATTTGTTACCAATTGACCACAACATTCATCGCATCAATAAGAGAAAGCACCCGGAACCAAGTGATACAGAAAGTGAATCGGTTTACTCTGAACAGTCCGAGATCTCCGATTCTGAAGAAGAAGTTAAAATGGCTGAACCACAAATGATGGGTGATTTTGCACGTCCGGTAATTGAACCATCGCCATCATGTATTGTACTCCCACAAGCAGCAAGGAGTTATGAGTTGAAGAACCTCCATTTCAACATGCTCCCTTCATTTCATGGGATGGCATCGGAAGACCCAATTACTTTCATGAGAGAGTTCTATAGCACAGTGCAAGGTTTTCCATTGGGGCAACTAACCGAAGAGCAGTTGAGAATGAGGTGTTTTGCATATACGTTGAAAGATGCTGCCAAGACATGGTTTATGGCACTTGCTCCGGCCTCTCTTAACACTTGGACGGAAGTTTACAACAAGTTCATGGCAAAGTTTTACTCTCATCAAAAGACATCCGACTTGAGGTCCAAGATAATGTCTTTCAATCAAGAGCCAGGTGAAGCTTTTCATGAAGCTTGGGATCGATTCAAGATGTTGCTAGTCAAATGTCCTCATCACGGGTTCCCTTTAGCCCTCTTAAATCAGGCCTTCTATGATGGGTTGACTCAACAAGGTCAAGCACAAGTGGATAATGCAGCCGGAGGTGCTATGGGTGAGAAAACGGCTGATGAAACAAGAGCCTTATATGAGAGACTTGGCATGAATTCGCAGCAGAAAAGTGTGAGAGGAGGAAGAAAAGGCGTTTATGAAGTTGAGTCTAATGATGTTCTAGCGCAACAAGTTTCGGCATTGACTACGCAAATGAAGAATTTCATGGGAATGATGACGGCTCAAAGCCAAGGTCAAAACCAAGGGCGAAATCAAGGAGAGGGAAGTTCGGGCACGAGTTGTGTAATTTGTAATGTGAATACCCATGATATTATGGGGTGCCCATTGAAAGATCAGTTCCCGGAATTTCTTGAGCAAGCAAATGCAATGAATGCTTTTCAACCAAGAGTGAGGAATGATCCGTTTTCCAATTCTTACAATCCAGGTTGGCGGAATCATCCCAATTTCTCTTGTGGAGGAAATCAAGGGCAGGGTCAATTTCAGCAACAATACCAACCACAAATGCAACAGTCGCAGCAACAAGGGCCTGCAAGGCCAAGTGTGGAGGAAACGTTGCAGAAGTTTATCCAGGCCGCTCAACAGAATCAGGTGATCATGGACCAACGAATGGGGAACCAAGAAGCTTCCCTGAAAAAGCTCGAAAATCAGATGGGTCAAATTGCCGAGGCACTCCAAAAGCACAATCCGGGTACACTACCGAGTCAACCGGAACAAGCAAAGGCTGTCACCCTGAGGAGTGGTAAGACTCTTCAGGAGGTACCCTCTTCTCCTTCTCCTTTAGATGATAATAATTTGCATGAGAATGAAGTTGTGGCCGAGGAACGAGTTGAAGTGACTCCCGAGGAGAAACTTCCAACTCCACATCTTAAGCCTTATGTGCCTCCTGTCCCTTTTCCCGGTAGATTGGTCAAGAATAAGGTCGAAACACAGTTTAAAGAATTGTATGACATGCTTTCTAAGGTGAATGTAAATTTGCCTTTGCTCAATGTAATTAAAAATATTCCTTCATATGCTAAATTTTTCAAGGAATTGAGCACAAATAAAAGAAAGTATGCCCCGAACGAAAAAATTGTGGTTTCGGACCAAGTTAGTGCTGTTTTTGAAAAGAATTTGCCTCCTAAGCTTAAAGACCCCGGTAGTTTTAATGTGATGATTTCTTTGGGGGATTCTAAGAAAGTGAGGGCAATGTTAGATTTAGGAGCTAGCATTAACTTGTTGCCTTATTCTTTGTTTGTGGAGCTTGGGTTGGGTGAACTAAAACCTACTACTATGACCTTGCAACTTGCGGACCGTTCGGTCAAATATCCAAAGGGAATAGTAGAAGATGTTTTAGTTCAAGTTGATAAACTGATTATCCCTGTTGATTTTGTGGTTCTTGATATGGAAAGAGATGCTAAAGATGTGAATGATGTCCCTATTTTGTTGGGGAGACCTTTTATGGCTACCGCAGATGCGGTAATTAATGTGAAAGATGGAAGTTTGTCTTTAACTGTCATGGATGAAATTGTTAATTTCTCTATCTTTGATTCCATGAAAAAGCCATATGAGGTCAATGAGTGTTTATTTTGTGATGTTGTTGAAAATTCTGTGTTACTTGAGCCTGATGTTGAGGGCTCTCTTGTTTCTGAGTTTGTGGATGGGTTAGTTATGGAAGGTGTTTTTGATCAAAATGAGGCGAGGGCCATTCTTGCTGAGATGGATGTTATGGAGGAAATTACTGAAAAGGTTCCTTTGGAATCTTTAGGTAATTTTAATCCTAAGCATTTGCCATCTATTGTCTCTCCTCCCGAGTTAGATCTTAAACAACTTCCATCTAGCTTAAAGTATGCTTTTCTTGGTGCAAATGATTCTTTGCCTGTTATTATTGCTTCGGACTTAACAGAAATGCAGGAAAGAAGGTTGTTGGATGTGTTGAAGAGACATAAGTCCGCACTTGGTTGGAGCATTACTGACATAAAAGGAATTAGCCCAACCATGTGCATGCACAAAATCCATATGGAGGATGATGCCAAGCCAGTCCGGCAGAATCAAAGGAGGATGAATCCTCACATGCTTGAAGTGGTAAGAAAAGAAGTCTTGAAACTGTTGGATGCAGGTATTATCTATCCTATTTCCGATAGTAAGTGGGTAAGTCCTGTTCATGTTGTTGCTAAAAAGTCTGGAATTACTGTTGTTAAGAATGAGGATAATGAGCTTTTGCCTACTAGAATGGTCACTGGTCAACGCATGGTTATCGATTACCGAAAACTTAATGCGGCGACTAGAAAGGATAACTTTCCTTTACCATTTATTGACCAAATTCTAGAGAGGTCAGGCCGGTCAAGAATATTATTGTTTCTTAGATGGTTTTTCAGGCTATAATCGATTCCCATTGCTCCGGAAGATCAGAAAAGACCACATTCACATGCCCTTTCGAACATTTGCATATCGGAGGATGCCCTTCGGTTTATGCAATGCACCTGCTACATTCCAAAGGTGCATGATGTCGATCTTTTCTGAGATGATTGGTAGGTTTGTTGAGGTATTTATGGACGATTTTTCGTTGTATGGTAATTCGTTTGATGCATGCTTAGATAATTTGACTTTGGTTCTTAAAAGATGTTGTGATACCAATTTAACTTTAAGTTGGGAAAAAAGTCATTTTATGGTTAAGCATGGAATTGTGTTGGGTCATTTGGTCTCAAGAAAAGGGATTGAAGTTGACAAGGCAAAAATTGAGATAATATCTAAATTGCCTCCGCCAACAAATGTTAAAGGAATTCGGAGCTTTCTTGGTCATGCGGGTTTTTATCGGCGTTTTATAAAAGATTTTTCGAAAATTTGTAAGCCGTTAACAAACTTGCTTGCTAAAGAGACAGAATTTGTTTTTGACCAAGAATGTCTCAATTCTTTTAATTTGTTGAAGGAAAAATTGACTTCAGCCCCTATTCTTGTGGGTCCGGATTGGACTCAACCGTTTGAGATAATGTGTGATGCATCCGATTTTGCGGTGGGTGCGCTTTTGGGTCGAAAATTGATAAAAAGTCACATGTGATCCAATATGCAAGTAGAATGTTAAATGATGCTCAATTGAATTATACTACAACCGAGAAGGAATTCTTGGCGGTGGTATTTGCTTTGGAAAAATTCCGTTCTTACTTGCTAGGATCTAAAGTGATTATTTATTCGGACCATGCTGCATTGCGTTATTTGCTTTCCAAACAAGATGCCAAACCCCGATTGTTAAGATGGATGTTGCTTTTACAAGAATTTGATATTTCCATCAAAGACAAAAAGGGTTGTGAAAATGTTGTGGCGGATCACTTGTCTAGACTTGAAAAGGGGTGTGTGAGTGAAATTCCCTTGAATGAAAATTTTCCCGATGAGCGCTTGTTTGTTGTGAAGGATTGTGAGCCTTGGTATGCCGACATTGTAAATTTTTTGGCTACGGGGGTTCTAAATCCAGATTTTTCGAGTCAAGAAAGGAAAAGATTTTTGTCGACGGTTAAGCAATATTATTGGGATGACCCATATTTGTTTAAACATGGTCCCGATATGGTTATTCGTAGATGCATTCATGAAAATGAGCAACAAAATGTTCTTTCTTTTTGTCATGAATTGCATTGTGGAGGTCATTTTAGTGGTAAGAAAACCGCTCAAAAGTGTTACAATCGGGTTTCTTTTGGCCAAGTCTTTTTAAAGATGCATACATTTTTAGTAAAAGTTGTGACAGGTGCCAAAGAACCGGTAACATTGGTAAGCGGGATGAAATGCCTCTCACGAATAACTTGGTTGTGGATTTGTTTGACATATGGGGCATAGATTTTATGGGTCCTTTTGTTGTTTCATGTGGTTTTGAATACATTTTAGTATCGGTGGATTATGTGTCAAAGTGGGTGGAAGCAATTCCTACCCGGACTAACGATGCTAATATTGTTGTCAAGTTTGTCAAAGATGTGATTTTTAGTAGGTTTGGCGTTCCAAGGGCGATTATAAGTGATGGTGGTTCTCACTTTTGCAACAAAATTTTTGGAGCACTCATGAAGAAGTATGGGGTGAATCACAAGGTTGCAACCGCGTATCATCCCCAAACTTCCGGGCAAGTGGAAGTGAGTAACAAGCAAATAAAGGCCATTCTTGAAAAGACGGTGAAGCCAAACAGGAAGGATTGGGCCTTGAGGTTAAATGATGCATTGTGGGCGTACCGTACCGCCTACAAAACGCCAATTGGAATGAGTCCTTACCGGCTAGTCTTTGGGAAAGCTTGTCATTTGCCGGTGGAGATAGAGCATAAAGCATTTTGGGCAATCAAGGAGTTGAATATGGATTTGCAACTAGCCGGTGAGCAAAGGTTACTTCATTTGAATGAGCTTGAAGAGCATCGGTTGGAGGCATATGAGAACTCCCGGTTGTACAAGGAGAGAACAAAAAGGTACCATGACAAAAAGATTTTGCACAAGGAACTTATTCCGGGAAGCAAGGTGTTATTGTTTAATTCAAGATTGAAGCTTTTCCCGGGAAAGTTACGTTCTCGTTGGAATGGTCCGTTTGAAGTAGTGAACGTATATTCTCATGGAGCCGTGGAATTGGTGAATCCGGTTACTAACAATAGGTTCAAGGTCAATGGACAAAGAGTGAAGCCGTATTTGGATGGAGTTTCGGGATCAAAGGATGTTGAGTGGATCGAGTTGAAGGATCCATAAGCGTTGAGGAAGTCATTCCGTCGAGCTAACGACGTTAAACAAAAGCGCTGCTTGGGAGGCAACCCAAGGTAAGTAGTAAATTGTAGTGCCCTTAAATTTAATTTTTCCTTTGTTTTCATCACTTTGAGGACAAAGTAATCATTAAGTTTGGGGGTGGAGAGTTTTAGTTTTCATTTTATTTTCATTTTATTGTTTGCTTTTTATATAAAAAAAAAAAAAAGCTTTGTGTTTTTTTTTTGCATTTCGGGAACGTGTCGAACTACGGTGACCTGAGCCTATTGTTGTGGGTAGTCCGCCCACATCAATGGGGACGTAGGCAGCGAAAGTGCGGTCAAAATATGGGTCGAATTGTAATGTATCAATAGATATTATGCTTGGTGTTTGTTGCTTGGTGTTGTGCAGATTGAGAGCCAGAAAAAATCCTCCTGCTGATCTGGGCGACCGCCCATGGTGTTGAGGGCGACCGCCCATGCTTGTTGAATAAAAAGGAAAAAAATTGCTGGACAACTGGGCGACCGCCCATGGTGTTGAGGGCGACCGCCCATAGCTCTTTGGAAATTTGAGAAGAACTTGCTGTGTTGGTGAGCGTTCGCCCGCAGGTCAATAAGCGACCGCCCACGTTGAAATTTTGAAAAATGGAAAAGCTTCTGGACATGTGGGCGACCGCCCAGGAGGGGGTGAGCGACCGCCCACCTTGAAATCAGGCGTTACAATTTACGCCCTAAAAGACCTCCGCCGTTTCACTCTCCTCTTTCATTTCAAATTTTAAAGCCTCCCTCTTTCTCTCTCTAGGAAAATCCGCTCACTCTCTTCATCTCTCTACAAATCTCCTCCCCAAACACCCAAATCTTCCAATTTTCTTCCCTAATTTGCCTTCCCTCACCATACCCAACCTCCCAAGCCAAAGATTTCAACCCACATCACCATTGTTGAGCAAGAATTGTGAAGAGATTTTGAAAAGTTGCAAGGGGTGAAGAAGGTTGCAAAAGGTTTGATTTTGGAGTTCAAAAGCAAAGGGTTCTTGTGAGAATCATTGTGCAAGGAAGGGGCTTTCTTCTCAGTTCATCTTCATCAACTCCGGCGAGATTCCGGTCAAATTCCGGCGAACTCCGGTGACTTTTCCGGCGAAGTAAGATTTTCAATTCAATCTTCTTTAATACTTTCTCCGTGGAAGTTTTGTGGGTATAATTGATATAAAATGTCTAGACAAAGAAATGCTCCCGTCCCGGAGCCGGTTGTGGAATATGATGATACAAAGTTTGTTGGGGGTAAAGCGAAGTCGTTTTATGATAAATATGCAAACAAAGGGTTTTCTGTAGAGAATGAGTTTAACCCCAATGAACTTGGGTTGGATGACATTTTTGCGAGATATGGTTGGGGTAATTTAGCAAGCCGCCCAACTTATAGAGGTTCGAAAGTGTTGGTTCGGGAATTCTATGCAAATGCGTTTGAGGCAGGGCAAGCAAGGAAGTGTGCGTGGGTGAGGGGTAAGAATGTGTATTATAATGGGGAAGATATCAATAGTTACTATGGGATGGAATCGCCTGGGCATGAAAACAGTGCGTGTGATTATTATAATAGTGCAAAGATCATGGAGTTGAATGTGGCGGGGAACCTTGACAGGTTGGCTCCGTATTTCTTAGATATTGATGTGACACTATTGAGAAACGGTAATGTGAAGAAGGCTAGGGACATGGACATGAGGATGCGTGCGTTGCATCGATTCATTTGTGAGCGTATTATGCCTACTTCACATTACAACGATGTGCATTGGAGAAGAGCACTGTTGATGACCGTGGTGTTGTCCGGTCAAAGGTTCAATACTGGATTGGCGATATCCAAGGAGATTGTGAACACCATTAAAACTATTGGGCGATGCAATTTTAGTTTCCCGTTATTGATATCTGGTTTGATAGAGAATAAAGGAGTGAATTTTACTCGGTTGCGGATTGCTAGGGATATTGTGTCAACTGGGACGGCGGTTAGTAAGAGGTCCCTTACTATAAAGGGGCATGCTCAGTTGCAGCCGGGAGAAGGTTCATCGAGAGGAGTGAGAGGAAGTGAGGAGGATGAGGATATGGAGGAACAGCAGTTCACTCCGACGGAGGCGGCCTATTATGTGGGAGGCCATGTGGATGCGTTATCCGAGGAGATTAGGCAGCTCCGGGGACAGTACGAGGTGATGGATCAGCGATTGTTGGGTATGGAGGAGAGTCGAGACACGGAGCCTATGGCTACCGAGGAGTATTACGCCGCTAGTATGTGGAGGCGGCGTATGGAGGACGCGCAATGAGATGTATCAGGAGATGAGGCACGGCTTCCTCCTCCTCCACCGCCTCAAGATATTCCATACCAGCCTCAATATCGTACTCCGGAGCAGTTGAGAGGATGGGATTCTTGGGATGCGCGCAAGAAGAGCAACAACAACAAAGAAGAAGACCATAGCACGGGTTTGAGCGGAAGTGGCTCGGTTGGCCCGTGGGATCAATTCTGGAGATGATTTTTGGTTAGAGGTACCCCTATCCTTTATTTTATTTTATGCATTAGGGACAATGCATGTTTTAAGTTTGGGGGTGTGGGGTACTTTTTACTGTTGGTGTTTGCTTAGTTTATCATGTTAGTTAGGATTTACTGTTTTGAAAAAAAAAAAAAAAAAAAGAGAAAATTTGAAAAATGAAAAAAGAATAATTAGCTATGTCCTTTCTTGTATATAGTCATTAACATTCTTGGTGTTCCCCATATTTGCATGTGATTTGATGTTGACCGCTAATGAGGATAATTGGTTGGGATAATGTGTAGATGCAAGTTGGTATATTTTTGGTTAATTGTGGTATATTGCTTAAGAGTTATAATTGTGTCATAAATCTCTTAGTTGTAGTTTCGTGTACTTGTGGAAATATGCTCTTTGTTGATAATTTTGATTCATTTTTATAAAGTTTAGAGTACACCCTCATCTTTTAAGTTAATAAATTTGTTTATCAATGTAGCAACATTAGGCAAGTCTTGAAAATGAGTATTCCTTGGTTGTGAATGGAACCCCCCCTTGTGATCTTGAAAAAAAATAAATAAATAAATAAAATAAAAATAAAAATGAGAGCAATGGCAATGCAATGTATACTCGGTGAAACCTCCAGACGCGTAGATTAATTGGTTAGGGATTATTCTAGCTTAACCAGATTTCTGGGTATGCAGTAGCGTTATGGAGGAAGAGCTTTACCGCCGTGATGGTCCGTATCAAGCTCGATACCGAAGTGGCTAACTCTCAAAGCCTTTAAATAAATCTCTACTTAGTATTAGGGGCATGGAGTTCGCTGCTACAGTGTTCCCTACTTGAACGGTAGTAGATTTTAAAGTGTGCTTAAATGATCAAGTTTGGGGGGGGTGTAATTATTTCATGGGAATATTCATGCTTTGTGTCTAAAAAGTGTTGTTGTTTGGTAAATAGAGTCAATAAAATAAAAGATGGTTGGTGTACTTAGCTTTGTAAAAATGGATCGTGGTTGTGAGAAAAGAGAAAGATGTTCGTGCATAAAGAGATTTATGGTGTAATTATAATGGTTAAGTAATATTTTACAATTAATGGAAAATATATTGATACTTGCATTGTGGAAAATCTTATCCTGCGGTTGATGGTATTTTGTGATTTGCTGTATTTGTGGAACATGCAAGAATGGAGGGACATAGTTGATTATTTGCTAGAGTAGTTTGCTTTTAGTTTTTGTTTGTTTAGTTGTTTTGTGTTTAGTTATTTTGGTGTTTGCTCGAGGACTAGCAAATGTTTAAGTTTGGGGGTATTTGATGAGTGAGTTTTACACTCATCCATTGACTACTTTACGAACTTATTATTTGCTTAATCCTTGAGTTTTGTGTGTTTAATGGATGTTTTTAGTGTTTTTAGTTTCAGTGGTTCAAGTTTGGAAATCGGAAACAATCTGTGAATAAATCAAGCGGAAAAAATGTTATGATGCAATTATGGGACGGACTGAGTTCGAATGGGTAGTAATAAACCAAGGCAATTGAAGTGGAGTGGCTGGCCAAATGAAGAAAGCAGCTGGGCCAATGCAAGAATGAAAGTTGGGCAAAGGAAGATGGAATTTGGGCCATTTCAAGTAGCTGGGCCGGAAGGAAAGAAAAGAAAATGGGCCTAATAGTCTGTGCGTGTGGGCGGTCGCTCAGGTTCTTATGGGCGGCCGCTCAGGAGAAAAAGTGTTGAAGCCTTGAACCTTATGCCAGTATGGGCGACCGCGCAGGGACGTGTGGGCGGCCGCACATGAGATCAAGTTTTGAAGACCAAATGTTTCTGGACACTTGGGCGACCGCCCAAGGGGGTTGTGGGCGACCGCCCACGAAGCGTTTTGCAGATAGAGCTGAAGCACTTGGAACGGATTTGGAGTAATTAAGGCATAATAATGATGGTGGTTAATGGTTTTTAGTGGGTATAATTACAGCAGACATGGGTGGTTTATATTTAAGGGAAAAACAATTTCTATTTTATTATTGTTTTTTTAGAGAATTGGATGAATTATTCCTTAGCTTCTTCCTTTTCTTCAGAATTTTCTTGGTGTTTTTGCTCTTTCATGGATAGCTAATTTCTTAGTTCTTGGAATTGGAGGTAACATTTTATGTTTTAAGTTTTACTTTTCATTTTTATCTTTGTAGTACTTGGGATTATCAAGTTATTTTCACTGGAATTTTAGAACTCTTGTCTTGATCAAATAATTGTTCTTGAATTATTTAGAATTTCAATTGTGAACCGCCAAATTTACAATTGAAATTAGTCTTGGCTTGATTTTCACAATTTGTTGAATCCCCGCCAAACGATTCATAAGAATTGTGGTTTATTTGGTGTTCTTAAGTTCTAAAATGGGTTTCTAACTAATTTATGAACGGGCCAAGGGAATAGATTAGTTAGAAACACTTGATTGCAAATCACCCGCCGAAGTGTCCCAATCATACTTTTGTAAGAACAAAACCCCAAGTGCACTTTGATTGATGAATTGTGAAACTTGAGCATAATTTGTGAAACCAATTCCGGGAATTTTCTCCTTATTATTGAAATCTTTTATAATCACTTTTACTTAATTTTTGCAAACACATTAGTCTTAAACAAATCAACAAATCCTTCACTTTACAAACTTTTTGTTATAGCGGTAATTCCTACACTTTAAACTTCGTGTCTCTGTGGTTCGACCAGACTTACCCTATCTACAAATCAATTGTAGGTAGTTTGAGTTAGAATTTTCTTTTGACGTTTCGACGCTCGTCAGGTTTACCTAGAATGCCGCACGCAGTTCAAAGAAGCACTAGCTATTCTCACATGGGAGGAAATGCAGGCACTGACTCTCGCGCAGGCTCCGCTGCAAGAAAGTTGATCTGGGCCAAGAGCGGAGGAAAATTAGCAAACCATGAATATCGCCAGACCCAACTCCAGAATGCCCTGAGCATGCTCAGCAAGAAGGAAAGGAACGCGATATACCGTGAAGAGATCAAGGAGACTGTTCGCTTGAGCCAGGAACTCTCCAAACTCCCCCGGAGGGTCAGCAACGCACAGTTCAGTTCAGGCAACCATTGTTGTGCACTGACGTTCGAACAGCTGCGGCAATCCGTAAACTACCTCCCCGCGGAGGCACCCAAGCTAGTATCCTGGGACAGAATCCGTCAAGCTGCCGAAGCTCCCGAGAATACATCTACAGTCAATGAGTTGAGGGAAGACATATGGCCCTATGCTACGAGGAATCCTCCTCTAACTATGGCTCAACTCAGAGCGGCCTGTTCAGAAGGAACCAAACCTGATGTCAGTGTTCTAACCCGATCGGGTCAAATCCATGCATTACCACCTAAGGCCACTAAAAAGCCTGCGGAGCCAGAACCGCAACCCAGTCTGCCCGAAGACACAAGTTCCGTGAAAGAGGACCCGATCCTCACTCAGCTCAAGCAGACCCAGGCGAACATTTCCCTTTGGTCCCTGCTCACATCCTCTTATCCTCACAAGCTCAAGCTAGAGGAAAGCCTGGCCCGTACCATGGTCCCCGTGGGCCAGCAACCCCAGACGAAGTCATTCAGATGATCGGCAACATCCACTATGGCAACATTATCACCTTCACAGATTTGGACCTTCCAAAATTTGGGGCTGATCACAATGAGCCGCTCTACATCACAGTCCAGCTGGACGAGCGTCGCCTTCCCCGCGTGTTGGTAGACGGAGGTTCCGGAATGAATGTCTTGCCCGCCAAGATGATGGACCTGTTTGACATCAAGCCTACAGATCTGAAGCCTTCAGTCCACACTGTTAAGGCCTATGACTCTACTTCCCATACAGTTCTCGGGGTTGCTACTCTAAATATCTGGTTCGGCAAGAGGATGATCCCTATCGAATTCCAAGTGTTGGACATTCCTATCACTTTCACAGCCATCCTGGGGCGTCCCTGGCTGCATCAAATCAATGGCGTGGCATCCACCCTTCATCAGTGCCTCAAGTTCATACAAGGCAACGAGCTAACCACAGTCTACGGCGACAGCGTCACCACCGAGGGGACCAGCACCAACGACATTCCTGTATTGGAAATCAAGCATAGTGACGACATGGCATTAACTGGATTCACTCTGGAGACCTCCAAGATCCAAATATGCAACGTGGACCTTCCACTATCTCATGACTAGATCCCTCCTACCATGAAGATGATGAAACTCATGAACTTCATCCCAAGACTGGGGCTTGGCAAATGGTTACAAGGCCAACACCAAGTCATTGAAGTCAAGGACCACACCACGGTCCAGGGGCTTGGCTATGTGCCAACACCAGCTGACATCAAGGAAAACAAAAGGCTCGCCCGCACCAAGGCAGCGGCCTGCAAAAGGGGAACCTCCGACGGCACACCCAACCTCCGACCTTACAGTTTCGACCTCGCTCATTACTTCACCAAGGGAACCAACAGCAGAACTGAGGGGACCGACAAGGGAACCGACAGCAGAACTGAGGGGACCGACAGTGGAACTGATGAAGATGAGAAAGAAGCAGGGATAGTCAGTACCGAGACTACAGAAAGGATGGAACAGCTAGCACGGGACCTCAAGCATTTCAGAGGACTCAAGGCTAATCGGATTAGGGAAGCGTTCCTCGACATCACTGCTCTACCTGGACCAACTGCTATCACAGTCCAGCATGAGTACACATTCAAGGGGATCTCAGATGCGGAAGAGCAACTCAAGGTACTCTCCATGGGAAACAGATTGTTCGGATCAGCCGCCGAGGCCACATTCGAGACAGTAGCTCCAAAGCAGAAGGAACCAGAATTCATAGAAGACGCTCTCAGTGGACCCGCTCTACAGAGTCTTTTTGAAGAAGTCATGGAGGTGCCGAACCTGATTGACCTGGGCTCCGAAAACAGCATGATCGCCATGATTGGGACAGCAGAAGCCAAGTCTCTCGATCCCCGCACCCTCATCAAGCATCCAGCAATGCCACTGAAGAATTGGGTAACTTTCACCGGACCAAGGGCAAGCCAGACAGAATTGGAAGACAAGTTGGGCCCGCACCCACATCTCCCTAAACCCGGTCTCAAACCCTCTGAGTCAGTCCTTGTCAGAGTCAAGTCCTCTGAGTCGTCCAACGGCCTTACGCCGGAGGACTATAATAATGTAGCCAACCATGTATTTCCGTTCTCTTTTAATGAAAAGCCTGATCTTTCGGAGTATCCCCTCATTGCCACTTTAACAACTGATAAGTTAACAAACAACTTAAAAGACGTTAATAACTCAATTGATAAAGAAGCAGACACATTAAACGAATAATACATTAGAGAAGTTCTCGAGCGTGTAGTTGACCAAGAGGACAACCGGGCCCAAGCTGCCGAAGAGGTTATGACCAAAGTGAACCTGGGGTTAGTGCAAGAGCCTAAAGAGACACAAGTGGGCAGTTTCATCGCCGATGCAGAAAAAGAAGCCCTGATAAGCCTCATTCGGGAGTATGTTGACGTGTTCGCCTGGTCATACCAGGACATGCCAGGACTCGATCCCTCGATCGTGGAGCACAGAATTCCCTTGGATCCCGAATCCAAGCCTGTCAAATGTAAGCCGCGCAAGATCAAGCCGAGTGGTCCTTGCAAGTTAAAGAAGAAATCAATAAAATGCTCCGAGTTGGTTTCATCAGAGTGATTGAGTACCCGACTTGGCTCTCCAACATCGTGACAGTCACCAAGGCCAATGGAAAGGTCAGATGTTGTGTGGATTTCTGGGATCTCAACAAGGCCAGCCCTAAAGATGATTTCCCACTGCCTAACATCGACATGCTGGTCGACACCACGGCAAATTTCGAAGTAAAGTCCTTCGTGGACGGGTTCGCTGGATACAACCAGATCAAAATGTCCGAGGAGGATCAAGCCAAAACTGCCTTCACCACTCCGTGGGGGACATACTGTTACACGGTCATGCCGTTCGGTCTGAAGAACGCTGGGGCTACTTACCAGCGGGCTGCCACAGCCCTCTTCCATGACATGATTCACAAGGAAATCGAAGTGTATGTCGACGACATGATCATCCACTCCAGAGGATCAGACATGCAGCACATGACAGATCTGAGAAAGTTCTTCAACAGACTCAGAAAGCACTCCATGAGATTGAACCCTGCAAAGTACACCTTCGGTGTCAAGCGCGGCAAGGTACTGGGGTACATGGTTACAGAAAGGGGTATCGAAGCCGATCCCAAGAAAATCAAGGCCATCATCGACATGAAGCCGCCTCCGACTTTGACAGAGGTGAAAAGTTTCATGGGAAGACTTCAGTACATCAGTCGCTTCATCAACCAGTTGACATCTCTCTGCGAGCCCATGTTCAAACTGATGAAGAAGAATGCCGACATCAAATGGGACGTCGAGTGCCAAACAGCTTTCGAGAAAATCAAGACCTACTTGGTGAATCCCCACCCCGTGCCCGCCATATGAAGACAAGCCACTACTCCTGTATCCGACAAAGAATGCACACGTCAATCGGAGCAATGCGGCACAAGAGCAAAAAGATTCCAAGGTTGAGCATGCAATCTACTTCGTAAGCCTAAGCTTCAAGGAAGTGAACTCGGCTACTCAAGATTAGAGAAAACTTGTACCGCCTTGGTATGGGTAGTCGGAACCGAAACACTACATGCGGTCACATTCGGTGCTCTGGTCTCCAAAATGGACCCCGTCCGATATCTCTTTGACAAGCCATCCCCGTCAATGCGACTAGCCAAGTGGTCATTCTTCCCGGCCGAGTTCGACATCAAGTACATAGTCGAAAAATCAACAAAGGGCAGAGTCATGGCAGATCAGCTGGCCGACTTTCCAAGCAGTGAACCTAAGGGTCCTGATCCGCAGTTTCCGGACGACGGAATCTTTTCACTGGACAGCGCAAACCGCTGGCAATTCTTCTTCGATGGGGAAGCCAACAAGAAAGGGAATGGTATTGGAATGCTCCTTGTCAATCCCAAGGATGAGCACACTCCCATAGCCATCAAGCTGAATTTTGAAACAACCAACAATGCAGCAGAATACGAAGCTCGTGCGGAGTCCGAAGCCGCCCTCTAGCGCAACATCTCAGAACTGGATGTATACGGAGACTCAGCATTGATCATCAATCAAGTGTCCAACAAATGGAAGACGGTAGATTCTGGCCTCCAGAAGTACCACACGTACATGGGAGAGCTCATTGCTCAGTTCAAGGACATCTCTTTTCATTATTTGCCAAGAGACAGGAACAGCTTCGCAGACGCCCTGGCAACCCACGCCTCTCTTGTCGAAATTCCCGATGGGAAAGCAGTAAAACCCCTCAGAATAGGCAGACGGGAAACACCCGCCTATTGCTGTGAGATCGAAACAAAAAAAGAAACGATCGACGAACCCTGGTACAATCAAATTTACCAGTACCTCCAAAACGGAGAAGCTTCCTTCACAAATGAAGATGGAAAATACAAAGAAGGGATCAAAGCCAAAAACATGATGACATTAAAATGCCTGGCATCCCATTTCGTCATTCTGGGGGGTATGTTGTACAAGAAGTGCCACCAAGGACCACTCCTTCGGTGTGTAAACAAAGAAAAAGCCAGCGAGCTAATGAACGAAGTTCACAACGGAACCTGCGGTCCGCACATGAACGCCCGAGCATTGACACAGATCATCCTCCGTATGGGATACTACTGGATATCAATGGAAACAGACTGCATCCAGTTCGTCCGAAACTGCGACAAATGTCAACGGTTCTCCAACCTCAATCACATCCCTCCTCACGAGCTCTACTGCATGACTACGCCATGGCCTTTCGCCACATGGGGAATCGACGTCATCGGCAAGATCACTCCACCAGGGAGCAATGGTCACGAGTTCATTCTAGTCGCAGTCGACTACTTCACCAAATGGGTAGAAGCCAGATCGTACAAGGTGCTTGAATTCTAAGAAGGTGGCCGAGTTCATTCGAGAGAACATCATGTCTTTGATGTACGGAGTGCCCAGCGAGATCATCTCCGACAATGGGACTCACTTGAAGGAGATTGTGACCAAGCTGCCGACCGAATTCGAGTCACGCGCATCACAAGTCTTCTCCTTACGGACCACAAACCAATGTTGCGGTAGAGGCGGCCAACAAGACTCTCGCCATGATAATCGAGAAAGATGACCACCGAGAGGTCGGGAGGCGGCCCGAAAAGCTACATCTAGCCCTGCAGGGATACCGAACATCGGTCGAGAACCGCCACGGGGAGACTCCGTTCGCGCTTACCTACGGAATGGAAGCGATGTTGCCTGTCGAATTGGAAATTCCATCCCTCCGAGTCCTCTTGGAAAACGGGATCAATGAAGTCGAATGGCTACAGAGCCGTCACGACGAACTTGCTCTACTCGACGAGCGCAGATTGAAAGCCATGGAACATACTCGAGCCTACCAAAGCAGAATGGCCCGAGCATTCGACAAGAAAGTCAAGATCCGAGACATCGAAGAAGGCGAGTTGGTGCTAAAGGAAAAGCCTCCTACGCAGACCAATCCCCTCGGAAAGTGGGAGCCTACCTGGATAGGACCGTTCGTGGTACAAAGAATCTTCTCCGGAGGAGCCATGAAGCTAGCAGACTTGGACGGGAACCCTTTCGTTAACCCCTTGAACGAAAGCAAGCTCCGCAGATACTTCGTTTGAGGAAGAGCACGAGTCAACTCTCCTTCCCCATACACTACCCTTCAGTAAAATTAAAGTGCTAAAAGAGTAATACCCAACTGGATACATTCCCGCTAATGATCCAGGTAAAAAACAGAGTCGCACTTCTTTTGTCTTTGTTTTTTTCTCAAATTCACCTAAAGTGTCGAACTACGGTGACCTGAGCCCCTTAGTCCAATTGTAAAAGGGGAACGTAGGCAGCCATCATTGGTTCGGTCTAAAATACAAAAAAATACAATAAGCATCAATTGCTCATGTTTCGAAAAACTCTTTTCATTTAACCTACAAATTCACTACGGTTAAAACATTCTTTGATGAGTTCAAGCATGGTCAACTCTTGACTCGCTACGCGCTAGCAAAACTACAATAAAACATTAATCAGTTAATGTGTCTGCAATGACAATGGGTGGATACTCTGGACAGCAAGGTCAACCTAGTTTCCCGAACTTGGTCCTTCATCCTTCTTCCCCTTCCCTTTCCCGCGGCGAGTGTTCTTCACCTTCACAGGAAATACTCCGGTAGTCCTTCTACCTGGCTCAGGGACCCTTCCCGATGCCTCCGTCAAACCTGTAGCTGTCAACGCAGCCCTTTCCCTAGCTCTGTCTCGAGCTGCCTCGCTTCGAGCCATCATTACCGTGCTTTGATTGGCCTCCCGATCAGCATTTGCCTCATAGTCAGCCATGTCGTTCCCAGTACGATCCCCAGGATTAGCTCTCGCTTCGATCCTCCTCAAGGTCGAGCTGTCAAGGTGTCCGACACCCAACAGCTCACTCCGTCTCCACAAGATAGACATCTGTGTCTCCCCTATACATTCTTCGTACCAGTCCAGATACTGCGTAGACAGAACAGTGCCCCCTCTCCGGTGAAAGAGAACCCTGGCAGGAAATGACGTGTATTGCCACCACCGCGTGAGCAACAATAGCATCAAAGGATCTTCCATCAGCAGAGATCCCACCTCGAAGGTAGCAGCATGAACCAAGCCCGTCAATGGCACCTGCTCCAGCCCGTACTGTCGCAGAACCAACGATGGAATGTAGAAGGACGTGCGAGACGGCCCGGCACTCGACAACCAATAGACCCTCTGAGCGGTCCGACAAGTCTGTAACTTCCAATGGGAACCTACCATCGCAAGTGATGTGTGCGGAGTCTCGGCCATCCGAGCTCCAACTCGGCACGATTGCCACCAAATCACCGGAAGGGACGTCGAGAGAAGGACCAAGCGTCACAAGACATTGGCACCTCGGGCATCATCTGCAGTCTCTCCCTCGGCCACATGGTAAGCATAGCGGGACTCCCTCCACATGTATCGGCTACAGGTCGCCATCCGACCTATGCCCAGGAACGTCTCGCCCAAGACCAATGGCACGATGTCTCCCGCTCAGGCCTTTGCCTCACCGGGTCCGATTACACTTTGTGATGGCACACACCCGAGGGACGTGAACGTGAAGCAGTAGCGATCGCGCACAGAGCAAACGCGTCCCACGCAAAGACGCTCCCCTCAGCTTCGGCAAATCTATCGGGCAGTCCCGAAATGTCGACATAATCAGTATTCAATATCAGCATCCCGTATGCTTCTCCAGCCGAGATACCAAGCAAAGACACTAGCTTCTTAACAGTGGCCATGCCACCAGCATACGGAAGAACTAGCTGTTCCGTCTCAGGTCCTCCCAGAATGGCCCGGAAATCTTCAAACGTCGGAGTAATTTCGTTGTACGAGAAGCTGTACACATTCCTCCGTACGTCCCAGAAGCGAGACGCGGCTCTCAAAAGATCCCAATCTGGTATGAGCTCCTTCAAAGCCCAAACAGATTTCATCCCATAACAGCCTTCGAAAAACCCTTTGTTCTGCCTCGTGTGATTCCGTACCCACGACTGAAAGTTTTCCAAATATCGCTCTTGCATCCGAGACGATAGCTTAGGAAAGTGAGCCATGAAAGAAAGTGAAGGAAACCTTGGGAATCTGAGAGAATTCAGCTAACTGATCAGAGGTGAATGCGCAGTTCTTAACAAATTGCAAAGCTGAAACTGCAATTTAAAAGACTCTGGAAATTCACTCTCAGTCCGGCCGGACTCTCCTTGCAGTTGACCTGGTCAACTCTGCGGCCAGCTGCTCCTAAATTGGAAGCAATTCCAAACAACGCCCTGTTCATGCCTTATGAATCTGCGTGCTGCCCCTGGTTTCATTTAACCAATTTCAATATCCCTTCCGCCCCGGGCTCGTGCAACAGTGCAAATAATTAATAATCAGTGCATATAGGCTTAAATTTTGACCCGTTCAATTTTTAATGCATGTTTCATTTTATTTATTTTTGATTAACCTACTTGCTTATTTGTCGAAAATAAAGAGAAGGTAATCACTAAATAGATGCGGGAAGAACAGGTTCCGCCCCACGGGCGCCTTTTCAAATACAGTTCAAGTCAAATCGTTCCCGACGATACATACATTTTGTCTAAAAAAAAGCAGTAAAAGGAGGACTACTCCGAATCCTGCTCGTCATCCGAGCACTCGATGCACTGCTCCGCAGCCGCCGGATTCGTCTAAAACAGATAATCCCCGAATTCCTCCAGGCGGGAATATGCAAAAGGCCTCCTCGGCGTATGCAAACTCGAGGACTCTCCCCTCTCGTGCCCCGAGTGCGAAGAGGGATGAGCTCCAAATCCAGCCATTCCGCCCGCGAACTGGCCAAATCCCTGTGCAAAGTCCTCTCCACCAGCCATGGGAGCAGGCGAACCTCTTGGCCTAGACGGCCTCGGCTCATGGACATCCACGCTCCTCCAGGAACTGCATCTCATGAACGCCACGAGCCTCCTAGCGTAGGCGGCCCACCCGTCCACCAGCCTCATAGCGTCGTTGTACGTACGGCCAGACACCTGCGAACCAGGAAAGTCATCAAAAGGACAAGCAGAAAGTACAGATGCAACATTTACAGAATGCTACTATCGAATGCAGAAAATCAAAAAAGTGCTCACCGAAGCATTGGGGTCAACCCTGTATCATGGTCTCGGCTCATCCGGGATCGGGATCACCAGTCGCCTGCGCGAACCATCCAGCCCCTCGTACGCCAGCCTAGCGCATGGGAGCGGGAGATCGCGGGGATATCTAGGGCCCTCGCCCGCCCTGTGCTACACCTATGGGCTCCTCAGCCTCATCATCAAGAAAGTCTCATAGTCGACCCCCGCTATGATGTACTCGGTATAGAACACGCCCTGTCTATACGTCTCCAACTACTCCATCGGCATCAACAGAGGATGCTGCATGTGCATAGGAGGATCCACCGGCACCATCGGAAGTGACCCCGGGCCATGCTGACGGGTCACCCTCTCCCCCAGATACATAGCATCACAATGAAGTCCCACCAGGAGCTTCCGCCGCCGCGTAGCCTCGCTAGCAACCTGAACTGCGACAGCGTGGAACCGACTCCACCAAGTCAGCTGGATTCTCTCAGAGAACTCCCGGTTCAGTGCCTGAGACACCTCCTCATACGTCAACCGAGTACCCACCCTTGAAGAGACTGCCTTCTTCGCCTTCTTCTGCCAAACCAGCATGGCAGGGAATAGGGGTCAATACGCCTCCCTAATGTCCCACTCCTGTGGACTGAACACCTCATAGCACCAGACCTGCCAAGCAAATGGAAAGTTATGTCAGCTACAGAGCAGATACATACGAGTACATAAAAGAGACAAGGAAGAGAAAAAGATGTGAACTTACATCCAGCGCAAGCGAGAAACAGCTCAAGGAACTCTCCTCTCCCCGCGAGAATCTGTCCAGGGAATGGTAGAGCTCGGCCAGTCCAGCCTCCCCCCATGCGTACCCCCTCACGGCATCCAAGTCTGTCAACGACCCGAGCAGAGGGAAGTGACAGGATGTGTCAGAAGTCGGGAACAAAGTCGCTGACAACGCAAACCACAGGAACCCTCGAGCCAGGTGCTCCGCGATCATCCTCAAAGACCCATCCAGGTAATCTACAATGCCCGTCTGCAGATGCACCTCCATCGGCCTGTACCGAATACCCAAGCCCCTGGCATCGGTAATATCAAAACCCAGCAGCTCCGACAACTGCCCCGGGGTATAACCATCCACCCACACCAGCGTGTTGCCCCAGAATGGCAACCCAGTGATAGCGGCAAAGTCAGTGGGAGTCACCGTCGCCTCCCCCCATCTGAAATGGAAAGTGTGGGTCGTATCCCACCAGTACTCGCTCAAACCCACGTACATGGACCTGGCCCTCTGCGTCGCAGCTATCGCAGCTACCGCACTGATGAATCCAGCCAACCCGGAGTCAACCACCAGCTGCCGTGGACTCCTCTCTCCCTCCCGAGCCTCGTCCGGGAGTACCTCCCACAGCGCTCGCACTGTCAACAGAATGCACGAACGCATGTCAAAATGGATGCAATGCAGATACGGTTCTCATTCATTTCCTACAAATATTTCCATCCCTTTGAAAACTCCGTCGAAACCGGAACTTTCAAAACATTTTGAAAACTCCGTCGAATCCGGAACTTTCAAAACATTTCAAAAACTCCGTCGAATCCGGAACTTTCAAAACCTTTCGAAAACTCCGTCGAATCCGAAACTTTCAAAACATTTCGAAAACTCTATCGAATCCGAAACTTTCAAAACCTTTCGAAAACTCGATCGAATCCGGAACTTTCAAAACATTTCGAAAACTCCGTCAAAACCAGAACTTTCAAATCTCTTCGAACATTTCGAAAATTTACTCCGTCCCGAATTAAAGCTACTTTAATTTTGGAAAATGCATCTAGACATGGAATTTTGCGACCAAAATTTTTATGTCATCTACCCATAGTGTCAATTGAACTACATCCTAGTCAATTTCGACAAAAGTTCATAGCAAAGTCAAAAGCCCCAATCCGGGCTCCAAAATCCCTAACTCATTCCTAGTCAAATTTCTAACATTTAAAGAATGCACATTCTTAAAATTAATGGAATTTGAGGGAAGCTTACTTGTCTCTCGATCCCTCCTTTGAAGTTGTGTTTATCCCTAGCCGGGTAGAACTTCGCCGGATTCAATGGATGAATATTGGTTCGAATGGTCCGAACCAACCGCGTTTTTTCGTCATCGGTCCTTCCATGACGAGCCATTGGTTCCCAATCACCTTCCATAGCAATTTTCCTTCACAAATCTGAGCAAACCTCACAATTTGGGGTGCAAAATTTCTCTCTTTTCTCTCCTCTCTCGTCGGAAGTAATGGAGAAAAGGGAATGGTTTGCGTCGGACTTGGAGCTGATTTGAATCTGGTCAAATTCAGTCCAAGTCCGGCCGGACTCTTGCTGCAATTTAAAAGATTCCTTCCAATTCAGCCCCTCAACTTTTGGCAGTTCCAATTTTACCCCTTTTGGCCTCCAAAAGTGTAAAATTTCCCCCCAGCTAGACATTTCTAACACCCCATCCCCCGAGGATAAATCCCCAGTTAGTTTTCACTAGCGCTCGTCTCCAGACGTTATATTCCCAGTTAGTTTTCACTAACGCTCGTCTCCAGACGTTAAATTCCCAGTTAGTTTTCACTAACGCCCGTCTCCAGACGTTAAATTCCCAGTTAGTTTTCACTAACGCTCGTCTCCAGACGTTAAATTCCCAGTTAGTTTTCACTAACACCCGTCTCCAGACGTTAAATTCTCAGTTAGTTTTCTCTAACGCCCGTCTCCAGATGTTAAATTCAATCCTCGGTTGACGTTTGACATTCAAACACTTAATCATGTCTCCGGACATTCCAGTTACCATTCTGTCTCCAGACGTTAAATTCAATCCTCGGTTGACGTTTGACATTCAAACGCTCAATCATGTCTCCGGACATTCCAGTTACAATCCCGTCTCCAGATGTTAAATTCAATCCTCAGTTGACGTTTGACGTTTAAACGCTCAATCATGTCTCCGGACATTCCAGTTACAATTCCGTCTCCAGACGTTAAATTCGATCCTCAGTTGAAGTTTGACATTCAAATGCTCAATCATGTCTCCGGACAATCCAGTTACAATTCCGTCTCCAGACGTTAAATTCAATCCTCGGTTGACGTTTGACATTCAAACGCTCAATCCTGTCTCCGGACATTCCAGTTACAATTCCGTCTCCCGACGTTAAAATTTTATTGGTTTTCACCAATGTTCACTCTCCCCGACCGCCAGTCGTAAGCCGATCGTCCCACCTCAGCGGCCATCATGGTAATCCCGCACAACAATCCCTCTTCGGCCAACCGTAAGCCCGAACACTCCTCCCCAGCAGGATCCTAAGACCATCCGTCTACGGAAGAAACGTCAATCAACCCCTTCAGTTCCTAACTGACCCCGTCAGAACCCGGGACACTCTTCTCCAGCGATGTGTCAGTCTCTCCCGAGACCACATCCCGTTTCTAACCCCGTAGTTAGAACGTCAATCCTCCTGGGTTGTTAATAACGCCAGTTTAACACAACCATTTCTATCATTTGCCACCCTATCCCCAGCAGGATAAACCTGGCAGTCAATGTAAGTCCAGCATCCAAGGCACGAACGCCTCTGTCCCAGGATAAACGTATCCTCGTAACTCTGGTTTGAGGCGCCACATGCCCTCGTAAGTATCAGCAACTCCGGTCTGAGGCGCCACATGCCCTCATAAGTATCAGCAACTCTGATTTGAGGCGCCACACTGAAATTACCCGGATCCGGCTTGCGCGCGGGCCCCGGCATCTCGCATTTGTCGCTTTTCTGGAAAGTCGCCCGGATCCGAGAGGCAACACGTTCGCGCCCCGGCATCTGGCTTTATTCCGCTTTAGCAATTAGTTGGAGGTGTCTCGCCGTTGTTTTCGCAATTGTAGAGTCGCCACGCCGTTTTTATTAAGTCCAAAACATTGAAAAAGGGCATCAGTTTAGAAATAAACTGTTTTTGTGTGATGAGATTTTGAGTTCGGAGGTCAGATGACTCCTTGGGAAGAGAATATTAGAATCTTAGAGCTCACCCGAGTCGCCTCGTAAAAACGAGTCTTTCGGATACCCCTAATATTCTTTAACTGTTGTGTGTGTGTGTGTGTGCTTTTAAAAATGCATGATGTATCGGATGTCTACATTGTACACTACATATTGAAATGTATTGAAATAGTAATGGAAGGAAGCCTTACCAATGTTGGTTCGTGTCTGTCTTCCGCAGGGGAATAGTGTTTGAGGATGGAATAGTGTTCCGGCACGGACCGAGATTGCTTCGGGAGGGGCCGGTTGTCTGCGGACAGAGTTTCGGCGTGAGTTGAGATTGTAGGCTGCGTTCGGGCAGAGGTTCGGCGTGCGTTGGGATCGCAGGGATTACTCGGGCAGAGTTTCGGCGTGCGTTGGGATGGCAGGAGTCACTCGGGCAGAGTTTCGGCGTGCGTTCAAGCTACCGATTTGACTCAGAAAGAGCCAGGATGCCTCGGGAAAGACCAGGCAAGGCCTCGGAGTACCACGAGGGGCCTCAGAGTACCTCGAGAGTGCCTCGGGGCAGCGCGGGAGCGTCGCGGGAGCGCTCGAAGAGGCTTCGGAGCACCACGAGGGGGCTCGGAAGGCCTCGGAAGGATCCGAAAGGGGCCAGGATTGCCCCGAAGGGTCTTAGAGGGGTGCCTGAAGGCTGGGGGGAGAGGAGAGAAGTGGAAATTATGTGTAAATGAGGGAGGGGGAACCCTCTATTTATAGTGCCAGAAAACTGCAAGAAGGTCCGTACGGACCTTCTAGGTAATCTAGATTTTTGGTTTTCCTCGATTTCAGGGAATGATGAGGATTTCTGAGATGATTATGTCCCCTCTGCAAAGAGGTCCGTACGGACCATCTAGGCATGCAAAGAGGTCCGTACGGACCAACCATGTAGGGGGGTAATGATGTTCTCCGGGATTTGAGGGAATCTCGTGGACTTTAAGCGGATTTTGCAATTATGATGTCTAGTAGCAAAGAGGTCCGTACGGACTTCCATGCTTTTCCACATTTTTTAATTGTGATGGCAAGCTAGTTCTCATCGAGAGCTTTCCAACCATATATGGCACGTCTCAATCGGAGTTCGTATGAAGGAGTTATGACCTCCGAAAGTTTGCCCCTGGTTTTGTCGTATGCTTGGATGGAGAGCGATCCAGATTGGGGTACTTACAGAAGCCCCTCGGCGACGTCACTTATGAAAGAAGTGGGGTCATCGATAAGATAAGGGTCCTGATCTGGATCGCGTGCTGAGAGAGAAGGTGACCAGGTTGGTCAGACGGCTGGACCCTTTGATAGGATTCCTATATATCCCTGAGTGGGAATCAAACCAATCGTAGTTCGCGTGTGGGGTGAGTGTTGTGTACGAGGATGTGAGCTGTCCTCTAACTGAGACTCTGTGTGTGGATGTGATGGTATCCTGTGGGTGATCGCATAGGTTGGTGGCAAGGACGTGGAGGCATCCAGGGTGACGTGGAGGCGTCCAGGGTGACCGCATCGGTTGGTGGTAAGGACGTGGAGGCGTCCTGGGTGACCGCATAGGTCGGTGGTAAGGGCGTGGTGGCGTCCTGGGTGACCGTACAGGTCGATGGCTGGACCCTGTGACAGGATTCCTACGTATCCCTAGCGGGAATCAAGCCTGGTTGTAGTTCAGAGGTCGTGAAATTGTGAGTGCATGCGGGCGTGATGGTGCCATAAGTGTCGTGTGACCGCCGAGGCCGACTGTGAGGACGTGGTGGCGTCCTGAGATGGAAATTTAACGATTTTCCGAATCGGGTGGTTTAAAGCCTTCCGAGCTAGTGATAGTGATTTGGGAGGTTTATACGGTCTTCTGGACTGAGTGGTTTGAAGCCTTCCGGGCTGGAGATAGTGATGGGGGAGGTTTATACGGTCTTCCGGACCGAGTGGTTTAAAGCCTTCCGGGCTGGAGATAGTGATGGGGGAGGTTTATACGGTCTTCCGGACCGAGTGGTTTAAAGCCTTCCGGGCTGCCTGTGGTGAGTGGACGGGGTGATGTCCTGAGTTAAAGTTTGCGTGGAGTGGACGTGGTGATGTCCTGAGTTGAAGTTTGTGTGAAGGCGTCTATACCTAAGTTGAGGCTTAGTTCGGGAGTTTGAACCTAAGTTGTGACCTAGTTCAGGAGTATGACCCTAAGTTGGGACCTAGTTCAGGAGTATGACCTAAGTTGGGACCTAGTTCAGGAGTATGACCTAAGTTGGGACCTAGTTCAGGAGTATGACCTAAGTTGGGACCTAGTTCAGGAATATGACCTAAGTTGGGACCTAGTTCAGGAGTATGACCTAAGTTGGGACCTAGTTCAGGAGTATGACCTAAGTTGGGACATAGTTCAGGAATATGACCTAAGTTGGGGTTTAGTTTCAGGAGTATGAACCTAAATTGGGACCTAGTTCAGGAGTATGACCTAAGTTGGGACCTAGTTCAGGAGTATGACCTAAGTTGGGGTTTAGTTTCAGGAGTATGACCCTAAGTTGGGGTTTAGTTTCAGGAGTATGACCCTAAGTTGAGACTATTCTAAGGCGTCTGGACCTAAGTTGAGTTTGATGGGCATTTTGTGGATCCTGTATGGAACTTTGTTTGTGGGAATTTTTGGAAAGGCATCATGCCGTGCTGGGATTCTTCTTTTACGTAGCATTTATTACAGCTATGTCTTGCGTTTGAAGTTTATTGACATACCTTTGCTGTGTTTACCTGCAGGAGGAGGCGCCTTTGTGAGGAGGAAGTTGAATTGTTGAGGACGTGGGGCGCCTCTGACCAAGATGAAGAGGACGTGGTGGCGTCTCTGGCTGAATTGCTTAAGTGTTAGAGGGCATGGGGCACCTCTGATCGAGTTGTTGAAATGTTGAGGACGTGTGGCGCCCACGACCGAAGTTCTTTGAAATGCATAGCGGATGCGCTGGCATTTTTGACCGAAGTCGCTGAAAGGATGAGGACGCGATGGCGCCTTTGTCCGAACTTGCTGTGAGGGCGAGGTGGCGCCTCTGTCTGAACTTGCGGTGAGGGCGAGGTGGCGCCGCTGTCTGAACTTGCGGTGAGGGCGAGGTTACGCCTTTGTCTGGACTTGTGGTGAGGGCGAGGTTACGCCTGCGTACGAGATGATGAGGTGGGCATGGCGGAGGCGCCAAGATGCCGGATTTCTCGCTTGTGGAGGAAGATGATGATGAGTCGGATTAGGGCTCTTTTGCTTTCCCTCTTTCCGTTGTTTTTTTTTTTTTTTTTTTTTGTAGAGCAACAGACATTTTGTACCTGTAATAAAACACTTGTATTTGCACATCAAAGTATTTTATTTTAAGATGTAATGACGTATTTGTGATTCCAGGGATTGACCTAGGAATTGTTGCTAGCTTATTACTATTTTTGTGCATGTCACATGAGCTGGGAATGCATTTGTGGTTAGTGGAGGCTGAGGCAGCTTTGGCAAGTTTTCTGAGCAGTTGGGGGCTGAAGAAGCTTTGACAGTTTCATGAGCGGTGGCGGGAGTGATGTCTCGTGGGATGCGTTCTCTTTGTGCTTGATAGCCACTCTTTTCGGGGTTGGCTACCTCAGGATATGTGACGGTGCTCTGTTGGATGTTGCAGGCCATTGTCGGGCGGGCGAGGATATCATTCCTTTGGTTCCGGGGGAAACCTTCCACGGTGTGGATCGACTTGTGATGAGAACCGATTCATGCGGGGGAAGCCCCTGCTTTGCTTGCATTATGGTCGCGAGAGAGGCTTCAAACCATACCTGAGTCTCCGGCGTCTCTTAGTCCGTGGACGTTTGCTTGGCGACCTCTTGTCTTGGACATGGATCATTCTGCTTGGGAGAGATGGATGGCACATCTTGGTATGCATCGAGATCCGTTGGTGGGTTTCCCCTTTGGGGGATTGAGACTAGGAGGGCTGCCGAGAAGGTTCCTATGTTGTCGAGTTCCGTGTTTGCCTTGGTCCTTTTTCTTTGTTCATTTGCTTGTTTCCGGCGGTTCGGGATGAGGCGGGAGCCTTTCTTTGAGCTGGGATGGCATTGCCAATGTGGAGGTAGCTTCTTTACGTATGACGAGATCCGGTGCCTTTACGTATTTTACGAGGGTATGGAAGTATTCCGCTTTCCCTCTGTGGTGCTCCTTAGAGGCCGGGAGAATGTTGTCTTGACCACTGAGTACCTGGATTGGTATGAGTAGCATATCGGGCGGACCCAGTGGTTTTGGGGAGCGGCGCAAGCGGTTACAGGGCAAGATTGCCATTTCAGCTGCGACCTTAGGAGTGCAGAAGCTTGGGTTAACCCTCTGGGTGTCACGGGAGACGTTTTATTTGACTACGGGACTCGAGTTGACAAACTGGCGGGGAGAGGTCCCTTTTTGCAGACTCGTAGGGAGGAGATCCGAGCCGAGGCACGGGTGAACGATGCTCTAAGAGCGACTGGTTCGTTTGACACGACTAGGAGGACTCCTGATCTCGGAATGAGGAAGACAGAACTCGCTCATGTGGAATGAAAGAAGACTCGTTGGGGATGATGGAAGAAAGGAAAGAGTGATGAAGGGCCAAATGCGAGTAGCATGGAATGACCTTCTGAAACACTAAGTATCCATTCATCGTCATTGCAGACACATTGATTGTTAAATGTTTTAATTTGTCTTTTAGCATGTTGTGAATCGAGAGTAGACCGTGCTTGAACTCATCAAAAAGTGTTTTAACTGTGATGATTTGTGATTTACTTTTAAAGCTTTGTCGAGACGCAAAATCTCTTGTTTGCTTCTTTTCTGAGCCTTGGTGGCGTCAATTTTTGGAATTTTGTGTATTCCTAAGATTGAACCAATGAAGGCTGCCTACGTTCCCCTCGGACTGAGAGGCTCAGGTCTGCGTAGTTCGACCCTCTTTTGTGGGAGAAATGACTCGTAATGTACACTTGCAAGGGCGTATTTATTTTTGAAAAGGTGGGAACGGGTCCCCTTTTGTGTGAATGCCTTATTTGATGTAGGCACAAAAGAAATGCTTTTAGGTTTGACTCTTTTGAGAGAGTATGAGTACTGAAAAGCTTGTAAAAGTGTATGGAAGCCCTTGCTGACAGAAAATCAGTGTTTAGCTCTATTTTCCTATTTTTGTAGAAAAAGAAGACTTGTCGAGACATTTGAAAACTTGATTTGTTCACAATGATCACTTGTTTGCTTAAAACCCTTTGTTGATGTTCAGGTTATTCAACAATTAAACCTGATATGCTTTGATTAATCACGAGGAGAAAGTCAATCGGTATCAAGGATCGAGTTGGTCTGGTGTGAAAGAAGGTTTGTGTATAGAATAGGTCATTGATGAGACCGGGTTTGTGGATTTGTATGTGTTTATGACCGGACCATTTCTGGTTGCCTACGTTCCCCTTAAGACAAGGAGCTCAGGTCGACGTAGTTCGGGGCCGAACCGTGTTTGGCTTTGGGGCCAGGGCATGAATATTTGTGCGGCCTTTGACGAAAAGGCTCGGAAAGCTGAATGATTAGGCACGGGCCTTGAGGTGATTTCTTGACAAGTCGTATTTGACGGTCTTTTCAGTGACTCCCTTGCTTCTTGAACGTTGGCTCTGGGTCTTTGACCTCATTTATTTTTGTGAAGCTTCTACTTGAGCTCTTTTTTTGTAGCTTCTGCTTGAGCTTTTTTTTTTTTTTTGTAGCTTCTGCTTGAGCTTTTTTTTGTAGCTTCTGCTTGAGCTTCTTTTTTTTTTTTGAAGAATTTGAGGGCGAAGGCAAGCCCCTTCTTGAACTTTCTTGATGCGCACGAGGGCGAAGGCAAGCCCCTAGATTTTTGTCGATATGGGGTCAATCTTTTGATGCTGAGTGACCTTTTGTTGTCCTTTGATGTTCCTGCCGTCGTTGACTTGGTCAAGGTGGTGGTGGGGACATGTTTTGGAAAGTGTATGGCTTGATGGAGGCCTTTGTGAGAGGTATGGTAAGGTGTATGGGGAGCTATCGATTGACTTTCTCACACCACTTAATCAAAGCATTAAACATTTGTGGAATTACTTGTTGAGCAATGCAAGTGATCACATAGAACAAAACCATTTCATTAAATGTAATGTGGGGTGCAAAATAATGTCCCAAGTCTAGCAAGAAAAGAAAGAAGACTTATGTATGGAAAATTGAAGACTTAATTACAATGTCCAAGGAGGACTTGATTGAATGAGAAAGGTACTAGAACCTGCGAGGTTTGACTGTATGATTTTTTTTTTTGATTTGCGTCTCTTTGGGCTCTTCAGCAGTTCCCAAATTCATTTTGGTTAGAACCTTCTCGGCAGCTTGGGCCCGATTTTCCTCTCGTTTGACAACATGCTTAAAGATTCGTTTAATGCATTGTTCATTAATGTGTCTGCGTCTTTATCAAGTGAATCATTATTAACTGTTTTGATTAGTTAATTTATCATTTGTTAAAGGGGCAATGAGGGGATACTCATAAAGGTCGAACTTTTATTCAAAGCATAAGGAAAAATAGTTTTTTGCTACAAACGCGTAATCTTTAGGCGTGAGGCCGTCAGACGACTCGAGAGACTTGAACTTAAATACGACAGACTTGGGGTCTTTTATTTTTGAAGATAGACTCTAGGAGACGGGGGGTTAGTCCAAGCTTCTCGTCCTGTCTCTTCTTGCTGGCTGTGGGTCTGCATTTGTGAAAGTTGCACCGTTTTTGACGCTGCCACTTGCTCGGCCTGTCTCGAACTGCCTAATTTTCGGGGAGGGCTCGATCCATCCCTTGGTGTGCCTTGATTCCGAAAAGTATTGTTGGGGAATAACCATCCTTAGATTCCTTCTTCCGAATTCTTCATTGCGGAAGCCCCATGTTCCATCTTCACGTCCCCATTCATCACGGGAATTTGCAGAGGACTTATCCACCATGCTTACCTCGTCATTTACAGGGAAAGGGTTTCCAATTGTGTTGGGACCGCAGGGGCATTCCCATTTTCCCTCTTCAATTAAACCTTGGAACACTTTCTTCAACACGAAGCAATGGTCGGTTGTGTGGCCGGGGAAGTTGTGAAAAGCACACCATTTGCTCATGTCCACGTTGGGCTTGCGAGACTTTGGTTGGAAATCCTCAAGGGGTTTGAGAATGTTCCTGTTTACTAGTATCTCGAGGACTTGGCTCAAGGGCATCCCGAGGTTATCGAAATGCTTTGGAAGCTTGTGGTATGCGAGGGGATTGTTGTTCCTCGGGGGTGCTTGATCGCGGTTTACTTTGGCTCCATTTTGGATGTAGCGAACTGCTCTGGTAACCTCTTTCTTCTTGTTTGGAGGTGGATTAACTGATGGGATCGCCATTTGGGAGTCTCGGGGAGGCAGTTGGGTGTATACCAACCCGTATCCTGGATTATTGAAATTGGGAGCATGATTGCCCGGTCCGCTAAGGGTTGTGTTTGGGAATTGGGGAAATGATTCATTAGCCCCAAGTGGCAGACTAGCAGGTGGCAAGCTCGAGATGTCGGGATATCCGCTCGGGATGCCGTCCACACAGTAAGCATGGGGACTTTTGATTGTGGTTGCGAGGCTCGTATAGAGGCAGAGGATTGAATCCTGGGGGATACCGAGATGCATTGGGATCTGGCGGAGCAGGCACGTATGTGTGCTGTTGGTGATATTGAGTTTGCAGAGCAGGGTCGGAAAACAGATTGTGCTGAGGTTGACAGATCGGAGCCGCTTGACTGGGGCCCGAGTTAAGCTCTGAGCGGGAGCTATTTTGCATTGCTAGGTTTCTGTGGCTTGGCGGAGGTGGGACCTGCTGATAGCTTTGATGACCCGGGGGAGCAGGTATTTCTTCGTCTTCTATGAGAACGAAGGTCCCATCAGGTTGGGGAACCGCGACGGTTCTGCGACGGCGCATGGCATATTCGATCCAAGCCTGCTGCTCTTCTTGGCGTTTCTCGAGAGCCATGAAAGCTTGCCAAACTTCTTCCATCGTTTGGAAATTTCTCGGGGGCGGGGTTCCGTTTCCCTCACTGTTATCTGTTGATTCTGCCATGGGGGAGTAGCGGACTGTTCGGACCGCTGAATCGGAAGGGCTGTCGGACCTTGTGACCTCGATACTGAAAAGGCGGCTACCGGGTACTCTCAACCACTCTCGGTTCACTGGAGGGGGTGACGGGTAAGGTTTAGATATGGGAAGACCTTTGTGGATGAAGGGGGGAAAGCTCATGTGACATGCAATTTCCGCTTTTCTATTTTTTTTTTGTTGTTTTAATTTACTTAAAACAGTGTTTTCTCAGAATCCTAGGTAGGTTGGAAAAGATTGCTCTTCTTTTTCGCAACTATGCTAGATCCTGGGTCAGTGGAGACCATCTGTGCGGCTATAAGCCCCTCGTTTTGCACCTGTATTTCGACATCCCGGGGTGGACAGCCCCGGGCGAGGGTTCTATAGGGCAAGCGGTTTCCACCGACCTAAAAGAAAAAACTGAACCTAAGGACCGAGCCTGTCATGTTCGTTTTAATGTGTTAGCCATGTGAATAGTGAACCGAGCCGGCCACTGAGTCAAGATCAGGTCAAGAGTTCGGCATGACCTCTCTTTACCTTGCTTGCGTAAGGGATCTGTGACGTTAGGCGTTGGCTAGGTCATATCGTCATGGCTGACGTATTAAAGGCTTGATGACATGGTGTCATGTGAGCATGGATGTATATCCGGGACGGAACATCGTCTGGGTGTAGCTTCGGAAATCAAGATCAGGTCAAGATTTTAGCATGACCTTTCATCGCTTTGCTTGCGCAAGGGATCTTGAGTTCCGAGCCTTGACTCAGAAAATGGCCGGCATGATATATGTATCCAGTGTATGACACGGCCCGGGTAAAAACCAACCGAGTCCGGACAGAGTGTGACTCAAGACTCAAACGTGCGGGGTTGACGCTTGGCTAGGATGGGATGTTTGGAATGATCCCGTGCGCATTCGAGAGGCCTAGGAAGACCAAACGGATGCAAGCGAGACCACTCGGGTTAAGGGTTGTAGTGTGCGGTGTATCCGAGGCGGCCGGTGCGCGTAGCGTGCGGTGTAACCGGCGACGTGTGCGTAGTGTGCGGTGTAACCGAGCGACGGTGCGAGTAGTGTGCGGTCTCTAAAATTCTTTTTCTGAGTAAAACAGAAGTTTTTTCGAAGAATTTTAAATGTATGCACAGATGTATATTGATGCATTTTTTTTGTATTTTTTTTTTTGTAAAATAAAAACGAAGCACGTGCACACACACACAACAGTTAAAGAAAGGGGTAAAATGAATGTTTGACCCTCATAATTGTTTTAAAAATCTTTTGTTTTGTTTAAAAATATTTTAAAACAAAAAGTCCCCAGCGGAGTCGCCAACTGAAATTACCCGGATCCGGCTCGCGCGCGGTCCCCGGCATCTCGCATTTGTCGCTTTTCGGGAAAGTCGCCCGGATCCGAGAGGCAGCGCGTTCGCGCCCCGGCATCTGGCTTTATTCCGCTTTAGCGATTATTTGGAGGTGTCTCGCCGTTGTTTTCGCAATTGTAGAGTCGCCACGCCGTTTTTATTAAGCCCAAAACATTGAAAAAGGGCATTAGTTTAGAAATAAACTGTTTTTGTGTGATGAGATTTTGAGTTCGGAGGTCAGATGACTCCTCGGGAAGAGAATATTAGAATCTTAGAGCTCACCCGAGTCGCCTCGTAAAAACGAGTCTTTCGGATACCCCTAATATTCTTTAACTGTTGTGTGTGTGTGTGTGTGCTTTTAAAAATGCATGCTGTATCGGATGTCTACATTGTACACTACATATTGAAATGTATTGAAATAGTAATGGAAGGAAGCCTTACCAATGTTGGTTCGTGTCTGTCTTCCGCTGGGGAATAGTGTTTGAGGATGGAATAGTGTTCCGGCACGGACCAGGATTGCTTCGGGAGGGGCCGGTTGTCTGCGGACAGAGTTTCGGCGTGAGTTGAGATTGTAGGCTGCGTTCGGGCAGAGGTTCGGCGTGCGTTGGGATCGCAGGGATTACTCGGGCAGAGTTTCGGCGTGCGTTGGGATGACAGGAGTCACTCGGGCAGAGTTTCGGCGTGCGTTCAAGCTACCGGTTTGACTCGGAAAGAGCCGGGATGCCTCGGGAAAGACCAGGCAAGGCCTCGGAGTACCACGAGGGGCCTCAGACTACCTCGAGAGTGCCTCGGGGCAGCGCGGGAGCGTCGCGGGAGCGCTCGGAGTGGCTTCGGAGCACCACGAGGGGGCTCGGAAGGCCTCGGAAGGATCCGAAAGGGGCCGGGATTGCCCCGAAGGGTCTTAGAGGGGTGCCTGAAGGATGGGGGGAGAGGAGAGAACAGGAAATTGTGTGTAAATGAGGGAGGGGGAACCCTCTATTTATAGTGCCAGAAAACTGCAAGAAGGTCCGTACGGACCTTCTAGGTAATCTAGATTTTTGGTTTTCCTCGATTTCAGGGAATGATGAGGATTTCTGAGATGATTATGTCCCCTCTGCAAAGAGGTCCGTACGGACCATCTAGGCATGCAAAGAGGTCCGTACGGACCAACCATGTAGGGGGGGTAATGATGTTCTCCGAGATTTGAGGGAATCTCGTGGACTTTAAGCGGATTTTGCAATTATGATGTCTAGTAGCAAAGAGGTCCGTACGGACTTCCATGCTTTTCCACATTTTATAATTGTGATGGCAAGCTAGTTCTCGTCGAGAGACCATATATGGCACGTCTCAATCGGAGTTCGTATGAAGGAGTTATGACCTCCGGAAGTTTGCCCCTGGTTTTGTCGTATGCTTGGATGGAGAGCGATCCAGATTGGGGTACTTACACACACGCCCTCTTATGTTCAGCCACTCCGGTCTGAGGTGCCACACGCCCTCGATGGTTTCAGAAATCCCAGGTTCAGACGCCTCCCAATAGTCTCCATTCAGGTTCCGGTACCTTGCAATGGTCTCACTCAGGTTCAGACGCCTCCTAACAGTCTCGCTCAGGTCAAGGTCCCCACGCGCGGCCCTTGCAACTACGAACTACGACCGACTTGATTCCCGCTCGGAATACGTAGGAATCCTTTCGCTAAGGGTCCAGCCAGCTGGTCGCCCAGGTCTTTCAAAGTAAGGCATCCCGATTTGGATCCTTATCTTTTTCAACGACCCCACCTCCTTCGGAGGAGACGTCGCTGAGGGGCTAACTGTAAGTACCCAAATCCGGATCGTCAAAATCCGTTAGAAGTTAATCGGAATCAGTTAACTGGCCCACTCCAGGTTAACCGGAACTCGTTAAAGCTCCCCGTTGCAAGCCAACGAGACGTCCCGGGACTGCCCCGAGCATCCCAACGTCGAAGCGTACTTAACACGTGTCATCGCACGTAAAAGTACGGCTTTCCCTGAAAAATGCACTTTCCGGCACTTTCCGGGGGCATTTCGGACATTTTTCGGACTGTTATTTAAAAAAACGGACAAAACCGGGACCCGGGAAACGAACTCCCATGCAAATGGTGAGTCATGGGACACGTGGCAGCCATGCCACAGCCCTCCCATCACCCTTCAATCAGAAATCAAAGGGAAAAGACTAAAATACCCCAGGTATACAGTCTAAATCCGGCCGGACTCCCTCTGTAGATTTCAGAAATTGCCAGCAAGTCCCTCAAAATTCCAAAATACCACAAAACCCCCTGGATTTCATGATAAGTCCGGCCGGACTCCTACTGAATTTTCACCTATAAATAGGAGGGCTGTCAAAGCCATAAGGGAGGAACATTTTCACTCCCAAAAATCACTCTACCCCACGGCCCTCATCAGTTTCACCCCCTCCCGAGCCCCCGTTCGTCTCGATTCGCGTGAAACTTCCGTATTTCGATCAAATACGCCCCTCACCACTCCGAAACACCATTTCAAACTACTTTCCGTATCCAGTATACACCCCCCGAGCCAAAGGAGTAGACCCTAGCCATAGGTACAACTCCCTCTCTCTGATCTCTCGTTTCGTCTCGATTTACGCACCAGTCGCTACAACCGTTTCGAACAACGTTATTGAAATATAGACGCCTCCGTCTAACGGGGTCCGATACGTTTTAGCCCCTCGATCCTCTTCTCTTCCCGTAAGAGAAGTAATCACGGGTTAAAATGGCGTTCCGACCCCGTTCCGTTTACTTTTTATGTCATTTACTATTCCGGATCGATCGATCCGTCGATCGTCATTTACTTTCTGTCATTTACAATTCTGGACCGTTTGATCCGTCGAACGTCATTTACAACTCCGAGCCGTTTTGGCTTGTCGATCGTCATTTACAATTCCGAGCCGTTTTGGCTTGTCGATCGTCATTTACGATTCCGGATCGTTTGATTCCGTTGATACTGCTTTAAATACTGTCATTTACAAAGTCCGACCCGTTTGGATCGTGATAGTATTTACTTTTCAAAGTCCGAATCGCAACCCGATTCGTTGATCGCAAAATCATTTAATACGTTTTTTCCCGTAAAAATCGTTAACAATGTAATGCCCGGTTCAAAACCGGAGTTCGTCCTTCGAACTCTCTTTCAAAAATTGCGAAATGACGTTTGGCATCCAAATGCTCATCTTCAAACTAAAAGCCGCCATTTGACTCTCAAAATCATTTAATACGTTTTTTCCCGTAAAAATCGTTAACAATGACTCGCCCGGTTCAAAACCGGAGTTCGTCCTTCGAACTACTTTTCAAGCTCAAAATTGACGTTTGCCACGCAAACGCTCATTTCCGTCTCAAAACCAACGTTTGCCACGCAAACGCTCGTCTTTTCAAATAAAGTCACCTAATCAACGTTTGACATTCAAACCAAGATTAAGCTTGTCATTCAAGCCCCCATTTCAAAACACACACACACGCACACGTTTTCGAGAAAGGTAGAAAGACTCGTCATACGAGGCGTTTCGGGTGATCTCGTAATACTCTTCCCGAAACGTAACGTGACCTCCGAACGTAACAATCTCTGGTACTCAAAAAGCCTTTTACTCGTTTTTGCTACCAATAAAAATGATCCCCGTTTTCAAAAGCCTTTTCCTAAGTTTTTGCTACCAATAAAAACGACACCATTTTCAACCAATAGCCGTTTCTCAACGTTTTGGGCTCAAAATACAAAAACCGCGTGGCGACTCCTCTCCTTCCCAAAAGCGAGGTCTCAGACACCAACCCTCCGCGAAAGACAACCGCGTTTCGCGCCCGCGCGAAATCCCGGGTAATTTCAGCTAGGCCCTGCTCCGCCACCTAGCATCCGTCTAGCGCTTTTTAGAACCTTGGATATCGTTTTATCTGTTAGCAAATATGTACAGTTGCATAATTATCTCCTCCTAGTTTTCTATGTATATATTCAAATGTATATTTATAAAGATGCTTGTAATCTTAATTGATTAGGTCAATCATTTAGCTCCTAAATTATAGGAGTTTAGTTTGGATAGGTTTTGTATATATTATTGAGATTGGAATGAGAAGACTCACGGAATTCATTTCCTTCATGGTATCAGAGCCTAGTTTGATCCATCAGTCGCTCCCCTCTAATTCTCATCTTCTTTCTCTCACTTTTCAATGGCGGCTGAACATAAATTTCATCCGGCTCTAACTGTCACCAACATCAAGAACTTTCTCTCTCTTGTTCTTGAGATGGAAAAGGGACAGTACACCTCTTTGACCGAATTGTTTCGGATCCACTGCCGTGCTTTTCTTGTAATTGACCATATCATACCACCGGAGAAGACCACTGAAACTAGTGATTCTTCTGCCACCGAGAAAGAAGAGGAACTTGTTGGTGATCCGGTTCTGTGGTCTCGTCTCGATGCTCTTGTACTGCAGTGGATCTATGGCACCATTTCGAATGATTTGATGCACACAATCCTCCAACCTAATGCTACTGCGCAGCAGCAGTGGGAACGCCTGGCGGGTATTTTCCAGGATAACAAAAACTCCCGTGCTGTGTATTTGGAGAATCAATTCTCCCAGGTTCGGTTGGATGATCACCCGAATGTCTCCTCCTATTGCCGTGAACTCAAGGTATTGGCTGACCAATTGGCTAATGTTGGTGCTCCTGTCTCGAACAACAGAATGGTGCTTCAATTGATCGCTGGGTTGTCTGAGAGCTATGATGGTGTGGCTACTCTCATACAACAAAGCAGTCCTCTTCCCCAATTTTATGAGGCCCGTTTGAAGTTAATTCTGGAAGAGACTAGAAAGGCGAAGCAAGTAGCTATGGCTGCTAATATGTCCGGAACAGCCTTGGTGGCAACGAATCATGGGGGTTCTGATCAAGGTTTGGATGCAGCTTCTGGAGGGCAGCAGCGTTCTTCCAATGGTCGTGGGCGCAAGAACAACAAGAAGAATGGAAAGGGCAACAAGAACCAAGAAAGTCGAGGCCGTGGCAGTGGGTCTTCTTCTCAGCAGCAGCAGCAGTTTGGGCCGGCTAGAGCTTGGCAGCCTCCACCCCCATGGTGGAACTATGCTGCCGGATGGACTCCTCCCCCGCCTGGTTATGCTACTCCTCCTCCGTGCCCTTACCTACTGTCCCAACTCCTCGTCCGTCCTCTACTCGTGGCATTTTGGGACAGAGGCCACCTCAAGCTTATGTAGCCCATACTTATCCTGGATCGGAGACTGCTTCCTATATGCCCACTGACATCGAAACGGCTATGCATACTATGTCGTTGAATGTTCCGGATGATCGTCTCTATATGGACACGGGTACAACCTCACATATGACAGGTACTCAAGGTATGCTTTCCTCTTATTTTGATTTAAGCAATCATAATAAATCTATCACTGTTGGAAATGGTCAAACAATTCCCATTAAGGGTTATGGACAACACTGTTTTCCCTCTCCCCTTCCCCCTCTTAAATTATCAAATGTCCTTCATGCTCCAAATTTAATTAAAAACTTGATTTCGGTTCATCGTTTCACAACTGAAAATAATGTTTCTGTTGAATTTGACCCATATGGCTTTTGTGTAAAGGATATCCAGACCGGGAATCAAATTCTGAGATGCGATAGCACTGGAGACTTGTACCCCGTCACTCTCAACTCCAACACTTTCGCTTCCGCTCCTTCAAGTTTTACTGTTTTATCTCCTAGTTTATGGCATGACCGTTTAGGTCATCCTGGAGCACCTGTCTTTCGCTCTATTTGCAATTCTAAACTTATTGATTGTCGAAACTCGGTTTTGAATAATATTTGTTCTTCTTGTGTGCTTGGTAAACAAGTTAAATTTCCATTTTATCCGTCTTCATCTCTTACTTATATGCCGTTTGATATTATCCATAGTGACCTGTGGACCTCTCCTGTTCTTAGTTTCGAGGGTCACAAATATTATGTCTTGTTCATTGATGATTATACTGATTTTCTTTGGACTTTTCCCTTGAGAAATAAATCACAAGTTTTCCCGTTATTTCTTTCTTTTAGTCAAATGATTAAAACTCAATTTGAGCGTCCTATCAAATGTTTTCAATGCGATAATGGCAAGGAGTTTGACAATTTGCAATTCCATACTTTTTGTCAAAATAATGGTATGGTATTTCGTTTCTCTTGCCCTCATACATCTTCCCAAAATGGAAAAGCCGAACAGACTATTCGCACTATAAATAATTTGGTGCGCACCCTTCTTGCTCACTCCTCTTTACCGGCTACATTTTGGCATCATGCTTTGGCTATGGCCACATACTTGCTTAATATTATCCCTCATAAAAAGCTCCAAAATCTTTCTCCTACACAACTTCTCTATGCTCGGGTTCCATCTTTTGGAAATCTACGGGTTTTTGGGTGTCTTTGTTTTCCTCTCATCCCCTCTACTACAATTCATAAACTTCATGTCCGGTCTAATCCATGTGTTTTTTTGGGTTACCCTCAAGATCATCGGGGTTATAAATGTTATGATCTAAATACACATAAAATAATTCTCTCCAGACATGTAGTTTTTGATGAAACCAAATTCCCATTTTCCAATTTAAATCCTACTGATATTTACATGAGAGATTACTCGGTTTTGGGTGATGAACCTAGTCCACTCTTACATCATCTGGCCCAAAATTCTCAGCCCAATCCTCCCCTTGGTGCCCCACTGGCCCAAGTAAATAATCCGCTTGGTGCCCCACTAGCCCAGGAAATGTTGGCTGAACATTCTCCTGACCTGGCTGTTAACTCTGCTGGGCCGCCCAATGTAAACAACAGCCCCAGCCCACATAGCAGCCCACATCCACAAACAATGTCTCCTCCACCTTCAGCTAATGTCAGTCCACAAATTCAACCTTTGGCCCTCTCTCGGTCTATGACTACACGCAGTATGCATGGAATAATTAAACCCAAGGTTCATTTTAACCTTCATTCCTGTGTTTCTCCTTCTCCTATTCCGTCTAATCCAAAAACTGCGTTGTCCGACCCTAATTGGAAATTGGCCATGATAGATGAATTTGATGCTTTAATTAAAAATAAGACTTGGGAATTAGTACCCCTTTCCCCCAATGTGAATATAATTAGATGCATGTGGATTTTCTCTCATAAAAAGAAATCTGACGGTTCTTTTGAGCGGTATAAGGCCCGTCTAGTTGGTGATGGCAGGTCTCAAAAGGTTGGCATTGACTGCACTGAGACCTTTAGTCCGGTAGTTAAGCCGGCCACTATCCGCACTGTTCTCAGTTTGGCTCTTTCTAAAGCATGGTCCGTTCATCAGTTGGATGTGAAAAATGCTTTCCAACATAGGAAGTTACAAGAAACTGTTTATATGCACTAGCCAATGGGTTTTCGAGATTTGAAATATCCGGATCATGTCTGTTTACTCAAAAAGTCTCTCTACGGCTTAAAGCAGGCACCTAGACCGTGGTATCGCCGTTTTGCCACTACAAGAAAGGAGGCTTTTTAAGGCGCCCATATACGGCGGCTAACACGCGTCCGCCGTATATATATTATATATACGGCGGTATGAACCGCCGCCGTAAATACCTAATATATACGGCGGACGCGCCCGCCGTAAATAAGCAATGTACGTATATTGAACGTGTACGTATACGGGATCGAGGTTATATACGGCGGTATAACAGCAGCCGCCGTATATAGGTACTTATTATCGGCGGTTGATACGCGTCCGCCGTAAATAATACCATTATTTACGGCGGTGTACAATATCCGCCGTAAATGTTATTAAATACCGGGAAACCCAAATTTCCCTATTCAGTTTCGCGGTATCTCCTCCCTTTCTCTCCTACAGACAGAGCTTCAATCCTCCATAGCTAGGGCTTGAAAATCCGACGCCGGTGACCAAAATCAGGTAGGTATAGCGTATTTAATTACTTTTAATTTTTGGTTTTTGTTGATTTCTTCGATCTGTATCTCAGTCTCTCTTTCTCTCCTCCATAGCTTCTCTCCTCCATAGCTAGGCCAAGAAAATCCGACGCCTTCGACCAAATCAGCAGGTAGATATAGCGTATTTAGTTTTAATTTTTGTTTTTTGTTCTATGTTCATGGCTCATACTCTCTATTTTATTTGTTGCATTTGTAAGACAGTTCCCTTTTTGAGTAGCACTTTGGTAATCTTCTTACCATTTCATTTTGTAGGACGGGAAACATCATCTGTTGATGGAATTATAAATCCTGGTTCAGAGGGTTTTCAGAAACTATTTTTTGGTCAAGAAGAAATCGCCATACCAGTACATTCAACGTATGTTCTATTCCTTCTCCTTTTTGTCTTTGCGTTATGTAATGCCAAATCGGTTGTGTGATTGGTGAAATGGTGATAGAAAACTGCTTTCTTGTGATTTGTCTCTCGGAAAGTCTTGTTTTGTCTTTCCAAAATCAGCTTGAGCTTTATTGGATTGAGAATTAATTTACTCCCTCTACCCCATTTGGAATTTCAAAAAAACCATCTGGTACATGAATTAAGAGGTAGTATATAATAATAAGGTGTTGTGAGTGTGGATAATGGGGCAGGAGAGAGAAAGTGAGGTAGGAAACAATAAGTCGATAGTTGTTGTGAGTATGATAACTAGGGCCCATTAATAAAAAAGTAATAATAACTTGTCATATTGGGATTTTGCAATTTTAATTGGGACACCCAAAATGGCAAATTTTACAATTTCAAATGGGACGGAGGGAGTACATTTATTTATGAACAGAGAATTAAGTGAATAACATTTGTGAACTACTCCGCACATTTTAAGTTCCATGACCCGAGAATTGTATACCATAGAGTAAGTCCATTTGAGTTCTTAATGCCATTGCAAAATGCCTCTACTCTATTACACCCATTTGCTACCAAAAGCAAAAGAGACTCGATTTTCATTCAATGCAGCTTCTCTCTAAAAGTCCAACACTTGAGCTCTTTCACAACGCGAAATTTTAAAGCACCCGACACATTTGCAAAATCTTATAATCCTTCTTATCTCCAATATGTTCTCCCATTATTTGAACCCACAACCCTATAAATATAACCACATAAGGCACCATATATCATATATGAGGCCTACACATTCAATACCCAAGGTATAATTTAGTAACAGGGTATTGCCACTTATGTATCAATCAATAAAGTAATGAACCATACCTTTTATGCACCATTTAACCCAATAACCACATACATATAACCACGTAGAGGTATAACAACATACAAGTAACCCTACGCGTTCATAATATAACCTTGTACACCTTCTATAAAGGTTCCAAGTTCAATTACCATGTCTTATCCACTTTGGTTCAAGTTTCATAATTGCCTCTCAACTCTTTTTAAGACAATATTTAACACATTTCCCATTATCCATTTGAACCAATTCAAGTTCCACATTATTGTACTAAATTTGTACTTGAATCCTAGTTAAAGAGTGACTTCAACCTAGTTCCTAAAAATAGTTCCAAATCTTTTGTTGCATGTGCATATTCTTTTGCACATCAACCTAGTTCCTTAAATTAGCTTCTCAATTAGGGGGGCTTGTGAGAGAGAACGAATGAATGTTGTCATAGGGTTATACTATATCATGGGCCCAAGTTCGACTAATAGGCTAGGCTCCAACAATGTATATTATCTATATCGAGCCAAAAGTTGTACATATTTAGACTATATTTGTTTATGAGTTTATTTTTATTCTAAAATTTGTGTCTTTCGGTCTTATATATAGGTTGTATTTTAATGTTAAAAATATCAAGTCAAGTCATATATGGACAAAAGTTGGATTGATTTGGATAATCGAATTTCAAATGAGTATTTGTGCAGGGTTGACAACTTTCTCGATTTTGCATTCTCAAAAAAGTCTGTTGGTGTTAAAGAAATATATTGTCCTTGTAAAAAATGCGCAAATCGTTACCAAAAAGACCGTGCAACCGTGAGATCACATTGTATTGAAGTGGGATTTCAAAAGATTACAAGAATTGGATTAGGCACGGGGAAGAGTACATTTCGGCGCGTAAGAATGATAGGACAACTGAAGATGGCATTGAAATTGAATTGGGCGTGCAAGATTGTATGAGGCGAATGGTACATGAAGGGATGGGTATGCTTGGGATAGTAACCGGCCAGGAATTGAAGATATCGTACAATCGAGATGCATCCACCGCAAAGTTTCTTAGACTTTTGAGAGATGTTGATCAAGCCTTGTGGGAAGGGTGTGATAAGTTTACAGTACTCTCATTTATTGTAGAACTTATGCACTGGAAGGCTAATTATCGAGTGACCAGATAAGGGATTTACTTCTTTATTAAAAAAATTTCATTAGGGCATTGCCTCGGTCGGCGAAAGTGCCAAGTTCCTATCGTGAGGCGTCAAGATGACTGCGGATTTGGGTTATAGATATAAAACGTGGGACGCGTGCATTAATCATTGTATGTTGTTTCGAAATGAAACTGAAAAAACTTACTAAATGTGAAATTTGTGGAGCCTCAAGATATAAGCAACAAGAAAAAGGGGTAGCGGTGAAGGTGCGGAAACAAGTGGCAAGAATAAACTTCCCAAGCAGGTAGCGATGAAGAAAGTATGGTATTTTCCCTTAAAGCCAAGGTTGCAAAGGTTGTATTGGTCATCTAAGACCGCGACACTCATGAGATGGCATGCCGAGAAAAGAATAGACGATGGTGTCTTTGAGGCATCCTGCGGACTCTCGTGCGTGGAAGGAATTCGATGCACGTTATCCATTATTTTCAAGTGAAATTCGAAATGTTAGATTGGGATTAGCATCGACGGATTTAATCCTTTCGAACAATGACTATATCTCACAGTACTTGGCCGGTTGTGCTTATGCCATACAATCTTCCACCTTGGTTATGCATGAAACAGCCATATTTCTTCTTGTCGGTGCTTACTCAAGGCCCAAAAGGGTCGGGCAACAAGATAGATGTGTATCTCCAACCGTTAATTGATGAGTTGAAGGAATTGTGGGAAGATGGTATATCAACTTATGATGCATCAAGGAACGAGTTGTTTACTTTACGAGCTTCACTATTATGGACAATAAATGACTTTCCCGCATATGGAATGTTGTGCTGGATGGAGCACTAAAGGTGAATATGCTTGCCCTTGTTGCAATGTGAGACCTCAAGCACGATGGTTGGGTCATGGTGGCAAGTATTGTTATATTGGTCATCGACGCTTCTTGCCTAGGAGTCATGCTTTTCGTAAGGATAAAGGCTCTTTTGATGGTACTCATGAAGTGAGAGATAAGCCCAAGTTATTGTTTGGAACAAAATTGCTTAAACAAGTTGAAAATATGGAAAGCAGTATAAAATAGAAGATGTTATTAAAAAGAGGAAAAGAGAAGAGGGTGAGAAGCAACAAGCCAAGTTGGAGAAAAGAAAGGTTCCTAAGTTGTGTCACAATTGGAAAAAGAGGAGTATCTTCTTTGAGTTGCCATATTGGGCAAATAATCATGTTCGTCATAATCTTGATGTTATGCACATTGAAAAAAATGTGTGTGATAATGTGCTACATACTTTGTTAGGTATGCTGGGGAAATCAAAAGATAATGATAAAGCAAGAAAAGACCTAAAAGAGATGAACATTCGGAAACCATTGCATCTACAAAAGCTTCCATCGCAAAGATATTATGCCTCCGGCTCGGTTACAATGAGTAAGAAGCATAAAGACACATTCTTGAAAGTTCTAAAGGGAGTCAAAGTCCACTGATGGCTACTCGTCAAACATATCTCGTTGTGTACATCTAGAGGAAAGAGCTATTTGGGGTCTTAAGAGCCATGATAGTCATATTTTGCTCCAACAACTACTCCCTTTAGGCTGTTCGAAAAGCGTTGCCTACTTGTTGTAAAAGCCATCATTGAGTTGGCAAATTTCTTTAGGCAATTATCCTCAAAGGTGAATACACTTGCTGATCTCGAAAGGATACAAGATCGGATGGTCGTCACACTATACGCTCTCGAGAAAATATTCCCACCACTTTCTTTGATGTTATGGAGCACTTGCCGGTGCATTTAGCCGAGGAGGCCTTGCTAGCGAGCCCAATACAATTTCGTTGGATGTATCCGGTAGAGAGGTACATCCATATTAAATTTACTTTGAAAAAGTTAAATTCCTTTTTACATCTTTTTAGCATAAGTAAATGTTTTTGTAGGTTTCTACTTACATTAAAATTATATGTTCGAAATCGAGCCCATCCCGAGGCCTCCATAGCTAAGGCAATTGTGGCTGAAGAATGCATGACTTTTTGTACGCAATATTTGGATGACATTGAGACAAAGTCCAATCGTCCTAGAAGAAATGATGATGAAGGTGATGAGTTAGGCCGCTTTGTAGGAAAAGAAGAGGTAATTACCCTTGATTACATCACACGAGTACAAGCGCATAGATATGTGCTTTTCAATGCGAAGATGTTGAACAATACCTAGAGTAAGTGATTCCTTACATGAGGCTTACATTCCTTATATCTTTTATATTTCAAATTAATACTTAATTCATATTTTCAATCTGCTCCGAATGCATCGTGTACATTTGAGGGAGACACTACCTCGTAATCAACGACATCTTATAGAGAAAGAACATAATGATAAGTTTGTTAGCTGGTTTAAGGATTATGTAAGTATGAAACCACCTTCATATAATAGTTTCAATTTATCGTTTTAAATATTTTCTTATTAAATTTTGTTTTTTATAAAAGGTATGCACGACGAAAGATGTAGTGCCCGATAGAATTACGAGTCTTGCATTGGGTCCTCATATGGATGCGAGGCGGTATAAGTCTTACATAATAAATGGTTTTCGATTTCGAGTGAAGGATGTCGATAGACGGAGGAAAACTCAAAATAGTGGAGTCATCTTTGAATGCAAGTGTGACAAGTTTTGCAAGCCGAAAGGATAATAATCCCATTGTTGGGGATGTTAACTTCTACGGGAGTTGATTGAGATCCTTGAAATTCGTTATAGCAACTCAATAAGATTTGTATTGTTTAAATGTGATTGGGTTGATAACCGGACAGGCAAGATGGAAGATGAGCAAAAATTTACTCTTGTAAACTTCAATCACAAGTTGTATAAGGATAATCGAGTTGGTGATGAACCATTCATATTAGCATCTCAAGCTGAGCAAGTTTGGTATGTTAAAGATCCTATAGAAAGTGATTGGAAAGTTGTGATGAGGATTACACCAAGAGATAGTTTTGACATATATTCAAATGATGATAAACAAGTTTCAGATTCGATTCCACAATTGGTACCATTTTGCTCACAAAATGTGGATGAAAATGTTGCTAACGAAGAAGCATCGTGGGTGCGAGAGGGAGTTGATGGGGTCGAGATTGAAACTACTAATATCAATGACCTAGATGTTGATATGACCGATAATGATGATGTTGATATGGCCGATAATGATGATGATTAGTTTGAGTAGTATTTGTTTAGATCTTATTTGCTTACTAATTACTAAGACAATGTTATTACTTAAGTTTCATGTTTCAATCAAACTTGTTATTTTTGTATGGTTGAATATTAATATTGTTACTTCTATATAATATGTATTTGTTTAGGTCTTATGTGCTTACTATTTACTAAGACAATGTTATTACTAAAATTTGTGTCTCTCCGTCTTATATATAGGTGGTTTTTGTGTTGAAAATATGCCTCCTAAGGAGAGAGTAATTGGAGGGGGTAGCAACAAGAGGGGTAGACAAAACCCGCCGCCCGTAGTCCCAAATGATCCCACTTCCCCTAATGCATCATTGACGCCGTTTATGGGATTGACCCAATTGACCGCCGCTCAAAAGAAAAAATGGCGAAATTTGGAGGGTAGGAAATTTCAAGTCACCACTTTCCTTCATTTGCCGGTGTTGAGGGATTTGGGTTTAGAGACGTTAGTAACAGAATTGATGACGCAAGCTTCCAAGGGTTAGGTAATTTCCTGGGGAAGACTCCGGCTACGTATTTGAGATATTCACTTGAGTTCCTTTCAACTTTGGAGGTAGGCAAGGGTCACAAGAAAATTCTATTCGGTTTCATATGAATGATGAAGCCTATCGAGTGACTTATGATCGGTTGAGGGAAATCTTTGGGGTTGATCGGTAGAGAGGAAGCTGGGTCGAGGCCGATGGGGGACTTGTTTTTCTTTTCGGAGCTCACAAGATTGCCCTGCAAAAAAAATACCTTAGGGCTTCCTCTCTTTCTCACCCGGCTTGGAAATTATTTTACGAGAGGTCTATCTATGTCTTGGTTGGCAAACGGAGAGCCCGCTCAATTGAATGTGGCTATGGTAAACCTTTTGCGAAACGGGGTTGAGGAGTTTTCAGTGATTCCTGATTGGGTTGATATTTTTGTTCGGAGATGTGAGGCATTTGCCCTTACCAAAAAGGGAAACATATCAATTGGGGGATGATCACATTGATTGCTCAAGCTTGTGTGGGTGAACCAAAACCCGAGGCGATGAGATTGATGGGGGCACGAGTTTTTATTACGGGGCGCTAGTGCGGTATGACAAGTTTGTGAGGGACCGGAGGGCGACGGATAACAGGTCTTTATTGTTTGAATATGGTACTCCCGGGAGGACGGTCCGTTGCGGGGTAGGGGCCACGTTTTCGAGTGGTGAACGGGCCGAGCATTGGCGTATGCCGGTGTTGATGATCAAATGGATCCCGTTGATGAGGAGGATGATGAGGAGCGGGAAGAGGAGGATCGGGAGAGACGGGGTGGTCGGGAGGAGAGCGGGGCAGGAACCAACCGGCAGGGGTTCTTTTGATCGATGGGATACCATGAGGGCATTTTTGGAGGAGCGAGCGATCGAGGATCGCTCGGGAGCGAGAGCCGACATGCTTTGGAGGATGCTAGATGGGGGAGGTTATCGCTCGGGAACGTAGTCGACAGGACTTTAGAGGATGCTAGATGGGGGAGGTGCGGGATCGTTTGAGGGGTTGGAAGATGAAACTGCCATTTTGGGAGCCCGATATACGCAGCTGGAGGCTTGGGCGATGCAGACAGAGCCCCGGAGTTACGAGCCAGTTTCAGAGGATTATTTGACTACGATGCATTCGAGAGCCACTGCTCGTGCACAGAGGCGTTCTTCCCGTCGGACCTACTATCGGGGACAAACCTCAGGCTCTCATCGGTGATGTTATTATTGTGATGTTATTATTAATGTTTCATGTTTCAATCAAACTTGTTATTTTGTATGGTTGAATATTAATATTGTTAATTGTAATATGTATTTGTTTAGATCTTATTTGCTTACTATTACTAAGACAATGTTATTACTTATGTTTCTTATTTCAATCAAACTTGTTATTTTGTATGGTTGAATTGAATATTAATATTGTTAATTGTAATATGTATTTGTTCTGCTTCTTTTGATCAAACTCTTATTTCCTACATGATCTTGTTGCAGCAACTCTTACTTTCTACCTCCGTCATCTGCTTTTTCAGGTACTCCTTTGATGCCTGTAGAAATTTGAATATATTAAATGAATATCCAATTTTTACTTTGGGATGTCCCCGCCTCGCTTCCCCGCCGATTTGGTACCGCTGAGCCCCAAACCCCCGTACTATTTTATACTTTTTCTGTATCAAGCAAGGCTTGCCCTATAGTATTGTTGTTGTTGTTCCTTGTGGTTGTTGTTGTTGTTCCCCCCGTAATGTCATGTTTGTTGTTCCCCCCGACCCGCTTCCCCCACCAATTTTTTGTTTTTTGGTTGATTCGTTGGAAATGTTAGTGTAATATCATGGTTTATGGTATTTGTTAAATGTGACATATAACAAATGTGTCCACAACCCGCGGAGCCCCTCCCCCGTAATGTCATGTTTGTTGTTCCCCCCGCCCCGCTTCCCCCACCAATTTTTTGTTTTTTGGTTGATTCGTTGGAAATGTTAGTGTAATGTCATGGTTTATGGTATTTGTTAAATGTGACATATAGGAAAATACAAATGCTCCTCCGGAGTATTACCCGGTTATGGTTCTTTCTCTCGGTAAAGCGTGGCGTGACTGGAAATACCAGGTGAGACAAGCATATAATAAGTATTACTCAGTTATGAATATTACTCAGTTATGACTTTGTTATGAATATTGACTCAGTTATGAATATTACTCAGTTGAAATCTCATTATAAGATGTATGAATCCGACCAAGACGCATTGGCTCACCCACCCGTGGGTGCATTGCGGATCAATGGGCTGCACTTGTTGCGATGTGGGGTACGAACAAGGCTCGGGTATATTTCAAATTAATCTCAATCTATTATCGTGAATGTCTTATATAAGTAGTCAAATTAATACTAATATTATCTTTTTTTTTTTTCCAGAAATATCGAAACAAATAAATTGAATCGAGAAAAGCAACCGTGCCCTCGAATAGGACCGAAAAAACGTCCCATCCCAAAGTCATCAAAGAGGTTTGTCTTCGTTCAATTTAGTTCTCAGTTGTCAATTCAATTAATGTTTCTTTTTGTATCGTATATAAATATATTTTTTTTGGTCAAATGATTCTATTATAAATTGTAGAGAGACGAAAAGGGTTTACCAACTGATCGCTTAAGCATTTTCATACATACGCGCACGGGCAAAACACCCGCAGATCAAGAAACCACTCAAATGATTGTAAGTTAAAGTTTCAACTTTTACTGTTTCAGTTTTGTTATTCTATAGAATACTTTTTTCATTTCTAACTTCATTTTCATAATATTAATTAAAGTTAAAACATTTATATTGAACATGTTATTTTTGTTACAACAAACGCTTAATGATGCAATTGAGGAGCTGCCATAGGAGCAACAAAACTCTCCCGCGGCGCGTGAAAATATTTTTGTTGGTATGATGGGCCACGATGACCACGGGAGAGTGCGATGTATGGGAGGCGATCTTAACAAAACTAAGGTGTTTGGTAAATCCCAACTTCTCGGGCAGTTTGTATTGGAGGCGGTGGCGGGGTCGAGCAGATTTTGAAAGGCAACTTCGGGAGGAACGCAGGACAAAATGAGGAGGAGCAGCAGAAGCTACAACAACAACTTCAGGAGCAATTACAACAACAACTTCAGGAGGAACGCCGACAGTTACAACAACAAATTGATGAATTGAAACGTTGTTGGATGGAACGACGTGGAAATGACGGTAATGAATAGGTGTTGTGGATTTTAGACATTGTGTATTTTGGATACATTCAACAACTAATAACTTTTTGTATAATGGTTATTATGTCTGGATACATTCAACATTAATTGTGTTAATATGTAGATTATAAATATTGATTGCATTTGTGTATTTTTGGTTATATACAGGTTTTATTTGTGTGTGTACAGGTTGAATTTGGTTTTAGTGAACGTATTTTTGGGGAAAATTAATTATACAAAGCTGGGAAAAAAAAATAGGCTTATTTACGGCGGTGACAAAATCCGCCGTATAAAACTAGGGACGACTCGTGCCCAAAGGGGGACGAGGGAACCAATAGGGGTGTAACTGGTACGACTCGTGCCACGGTGGACGAGTCGTCCCTATTAAGTTATTTACGGCGGATATAGTCACCGCCGTATAAAATGGCCTTGGACGACTCGTCTGGACGAGGGAACCTGGTGGGGGTGCAACTGGGACGACTCGTTAAAGAGCGGACGACTCGTCTCTTATTTACGGCGGTTACACATACCGCCGTATAAAGATCACTCAAATACAAATATACGTATGTATTTCATTTATATACGGCGGTGGTATATCCGCCGTATATAGTATTTATGGCGGTGGTGTATCCGCCGTATATAGTATTTACGGCGGTGTCACCGCCGTATATAGTATTTACGGCGATGATTTATACGAAAGTCTATTTACGGCGGCTAGTCCGCCGTAAATACTATATACGGCGGGGCGCGTGGTATTTACGGCGGATTTTAACCGCCGTAAATAAGCCTGTTTCTTGTAGTGTGCGGATTATGTCGCCACTATGGGTTTTTCTCACAGTAAATCCGACCATTATTTATTTATTTATGGTCATGGTGCGGATATTGCATATATTTTACTCTACGTGGATGATATTATTCTTGTTTCTTCATCTAACATTCTCAGGAAAACCATTATGGCTCGTCTTGCCTCCGAGTTTGCTATGAAGGATCTTGGTCCTTTGAATTATTTCTTTGGGATAGCAGTTACCCATTATGATGGCGGGTTATTCCTTAGTCAGCAAAAATATGCGGAAGATATACTTGATCGGGCTGGAATGTCTTCTTGCAAACCCTCTGCGACATCGGTTGACACAAAGACTAAGCTCGGCCATTCTAGTGGTGTCCCTTATGAAAATCCGTCTCAATACCGTAGTCTGGCAGGGGCATTGCAATATCTCACTTTCACTAGGCCCGACATCTCCTATGCGGTTCAACAAATATGTCTCCACATGCACGATCCGCGAGTTTCCCATATGATGGCATTGAAGCGCATTTTACGCTACATCCGCGGGACTCTTCATATGGGACTTCATTTATCACGGTCTTCAGTTTCGACACTTACATCCTACACTGATGCAGATTAGGGTGGGTGTCCTGATACTAGACGCTCCACTTCAGGTTATTGTGTTTTCTTGGGGGATAATTTAATATCTTGGTCATCTAAACGCCAACCTACGCTATCCCGTTCTAGTGCCGAGGCAGAATACAAGGGGGTAGCTAATGTTGTTTCTGAGTCATGTTGGCTCCGAAATCTCTTACTCGAGTTACTTGTTCCCATTCAGAAGGCAACTATTGTGTATTGTGATAACATCAGTGCCATTTATCTGTCCGGGAATCCAGTCCAACATCAACGTACCAAACATATCGAGATGGACATTTTGTTTGTGCGAGAAAAGGTTGAGAAAGGACAAGTCCGAGTTCTTCATGTTCCGTCGAGATTTCAAGTTGCTGATATATTCACTAAGGGTCTTCCACGAATTTTATTTGATGATTTTCGTGCCAGTCTCAACATCCGTCCTCCTCCCGCTTCGACTGCGGGGGTCTGTTAGCAAATATGTACAGTTGCATAATTATCTCCTCCTAGTTTGCTATGTATATATTCAAATGTATATTGATAAAGATGCTTGTAATCTTAATTGATTAGGATTGATTAGGTCAATCATTTAGCTCCTAAATTATAGGAGTTTAGTTTGGATAGGTTTTGTATATATTATTGAGATTGGAATGAGAAGACTCACGGAATTCAATTCCTTCATTATCCTCAGAGGAATTTGACGTAATCCTGAAATCCTGAAATCCTGTGCTGCACCAGTAAGGGGGCAATAATTTCTTTTAGAAGAGTATTATACATGCGACTCGATCTGATATGATAAGTTTTCAAACTCTCGTCTGTTTTCTTATTGCTACTTTTCGTGGTACGTGTTCTTGCTGTTTGTTATTGTTTTTTGTTTTAAACCGTTGAACGCGATTGCTCCTTTGATTAAATCTGGTTAATTTGAACTTGTAGTACCATTATTTAATTCCAACACAAACAAACATTCAATGAAAACAACCAAAAAATCTATAAACTTAAGAAAGCGAATAAAATTTAACGAAAATAAATTTGACAATAAACACCTAATTTTACAGTTATTAATTGACAAAATATGAATTAATAAATGTGAAATCAAAGTGAATTGACAAAAAGAAAGAATATCAAAGAAAGATTAATTGTCTGAAACAAGGAACTAGAAGGAAAGAATTGTTAGGAAAAAGATTGAAAGATTGGGATTCCTGTGAGAACTGTGAGAAACGAAGAGCAGCAGTTTATTTATTTAACCACTCGTACTCAATTAGGCAGGTTCAAATAGAATCGAAAATCGACGAAATCGGCGGGTAGAACCGAAATTGGGAATCGGCGAGAACCGGGAACCCCTGAAATCGGGAACCGAACGTAACCGAAAACCGGATTGAAACGGTTCGAATACGAATCCACCATATTGAGAACCGAGGAACCGATGGAACCGGGAACCGGCGATTGATCATGGTAAGTTAAATGTAGTATTTATCATTTATTTAGAATTTGTACTTGTAGTGTAGTGTTGTTTTATTTATATTAGACTAGAATTTAGATAAATGTTGTAATATAGACTATAGAGGTATAGGCTCCTTTTGTCTACCCTTGAATTATAAAAGAAAAAGACTTGATTGTCCCCTTCATTGTAATATTTTCAATTATATTAATAAAATTATAAGGGTGCTGCCCCTTTTTTTTTCCTAAAAATATTGTTAGAATTTTTATTCTATCTTTAATAATATACTAACCAAATTTTGTCCACTTCTCATTCTTTTCAAAAACATACTCCCCAAATGAAAAAAAAAAAAAAAAAAAAACAGAATAGTTAGCGTCTTTACTGTCCTTAAGAGGTTTGAATTTTTTTTAAAAAAAGTAAGATGGTGATGGAACCGTTGGAATCGGAACCGGCGGATAGAACCGGGAACCGGATTAATATGGTTCAAATACGATTCCGGCTATTTGGAAACCGGGAATCGGCGGTTTCAAAACCCAAAACCGGAACCGTTTGGGCATGTCTATACTCAATGCTTTGATTCGAATATTAATGAAAGTAAGAAGCAGGATCGGTTTAGTAAAATTTAGCCCTAGGTCAATTATTTGATTATTGAGGCCATTTAATATTTTGGCTAACTGAGGTTGCAAATATTCTAAACACATAGTTTTACGATAATAAAGACTGATTGAAAAAAATTGGTAAGAAAATATTTCACGGACATTTTTTTTTAAATAAATATTCATAAAAAACGAAGGGAGCACCGATTATATTTATTGGAAGATGCCCAAACTTCCCAAATTTGGGCCCCAAATTTCTCAAATTTTTCAAATTTTTCCGGGCGCTAGGCGGAACCTGATAAGAAGTTTCGTGATGATAAAGTTGAAGTGTGAATGTTTTTAATCAAAATATTACAATAATTATTTTAGACCAACTTTGTAGTGCAAAAAGTAAAATTATTTCAGACTGGATTGAATATATTATTGTGAATAGATTACTTCCATATTGAGAAGAACTCTGGCGCTTGGGGATAGATATTTAAAATGGATTGGATTCAAAATGGGCTTTTGACATGTGGGGGTTGTTATTGTACATTTTGGGTAATTGGGCCTTAAACTGAACAATGTAGTTAAGATGGATTTAGACTAGAGATATACGGCCCATCTACATATAGGAATGGCAAAAAACTCGAACCCGTTTCAAACCCGAAAAGACCCACCCTAATAGGCCGGGTTTAGGATGCAAATTTGAAAATTCGTCGGATTTTTGGAGGAGTTCTAGTTTACCCCGCCCCGCCACGGACCCGCCCCGAATATATAGAAAATTACTTATATGGTCTTATAGGCCTTATAGGAAATTACTTAAATGCCCCGAATATATAGGAAATTACTAGAGGGGTCCTTGGATTATGGGTGTTTTTATAGAAAATTACTTAAATAACTATCGGGGCGGGATAAACGGGGCGGGCTCGGATAATGCATAACACGGGGCGGGGAGGATTCGGGTTATGGTAGATCACTATAGGGGCAGGTTTGGGAAATGAAGAACCCGTCCCGAACCCGCTCCGTTACCATCCCTACATCTATATAAAGAACTAAGGTGTAAAGATCAAAAACTATAATTATGCCATCCGCTTAAAAAAGACAATTATGCCACCCGATTAAATTACACGTGTCCACAAGCTTGTTTATTGTAAAAAATAAAAAAAATAAACCGTCGTTTCACGAAATCTTCATTTCAAGTTTGACACTCTCTCTATTCTCCTTTCTCTTTCTAGAACCACCATTGAAGATCTTTAATCCTTCGTCTTTTCTTATTCAAATACACCCTAAAATCAAAGGTAATGATTACAAAGCTCTTTAATCCAAAGTTCATTGTTGTTCCGAACGAACGTAATTTTACAAAATTTTAGGGCTTGAAATTTTTTCTTTTATATTTATTTGAAAATCAACTTGTATATTCAAGAAACAAAGAAGTTTTTGAACTATTTTTTTTTGCTTAGATTCGTTTTGCATGATAAAATCTTCATTAAATTTCACAGTTATTTTTCTATTATTTTTTTAGTTTCTGCATGAAAATGCTTCCAAATTTGTTAAGTTCATACTTGTTTTTGTTATGTTCAGTGTTATTTTCGTCATCTGTTGGCTCTGTTTTTTTATTTTTGATTACATTATTTTGCTATTGTTTTTAATTTCTTTATGAAAATGCTTCTAAATTTATTAAGTTAATAGTTGTTTTTGTTATGTTTAGTGTTGTTTTTGTTATCTGTTGGCTATGTTTTTTTTTTTTTTTGATAACATTATTTTGCTTTTTTTTTTTTATTTCTTCATAAAAATGCTTCTAAATTTGTTAATTTCATGGTTGTTTTTGTTAAGTTCATTGTTGTTTTTATCATCCTTTGTCTATTCATTTGATTTTTAATGACATTATGTAGCTATTTTTTTTAATTTATGCATGAAAATTCTTCTGAAATTGTTAAGTTTGTAGTTGTTTTTCTTATGTTCACTGTTGTTTTTGTTAGATGTTGACATTTTAATGAGATTATATAGCTATTTGTTAAATTTTGCCTGCATTTAGTGCATTCAAAATTGTTAATTTCATAGTTGTTTTTGTTAATTTCATTATTGTTTTTGTCATGTGTTGTCTATGCATTTGATTTAATTACATTATTTAGCTATTTTTTAAAAAAAAATCAGCATGAAAATGCTTCTAAATTTGTTAAGTTCATAGTTGTTTTTCTTATCTTAACTGTTGTTTTTGTCAGCTCTAGGCATTTAATGAGATTATATAGCTATTAGTTAAATTTTGCATGCATTTAGTTCCTTCAAATAAGTTGAGTTCAATGTTGTTTTTAGTCTATTATAAATCAATTTTTGGCACGAAAATGCCTTTAAGTTCACAGTTGATATTTAAGTTTACTTGTTTTTTTTCTAAATTTGTTTTTATAGATGGTGAGAGTTAAACATACTTGCAAAAAGATAGTAGACAAAGATGCTATCAAGAAGAGATTACAAACAAAGGTTAAAAAAAAATTAGAAGAACAAGAATAAATAGGAGAAACAAATTACTACATTAAACATAGAAGTCATAGCAAAGCTTATACAATCTTTTGAGTTAAAACAAAAACAGTTGAAAATGTTGAAAAAAAAAACGTTTTTCAACATGTTCAATGCATTAATTAACAACAATAATGTCTAGCACATGAAGTCGGATCTAGTTAGTTTAGATTTGATCAGTTGCTATGATGAAGGAAAAGATAAATTTATGCTTGAAAATAATTTTGTTAAATTCACTCCAAATGACGGAAAGATTATATTTGGATATTAAATCAAAATCAACAGGCAGTTTGACCACATGTTGTCTAACAAAAAGAAGATTTTCAGATGTTAAAAGTAGAATAAAATCATCCCAACTCAAAGATTTAATCAAATGAATAGGTAATGAGGAAGATGATTGTGTGGAGGATTTTGTAAAGCTGATGACGGTTTATTCCATGGCAACATTATTTTTTTCTTCATCAGGTGACATTATACCACACTATTTTTTTCAATATGTGAATGATATTGAAAAAATAAAGAGCTACAAGTCGGCAGGAGCAATTAATGAAAGTTGATAAATTCGATCATGAAAAACTTTAAGACTCCCCATCTAGTCTTTAGATGTGTCGCTGCACTATCTGTAAGTGTCTCTGTTTTCGTTTTGATATTTACATATATATATATATATATATATATATATATATATGTATATATATATATATATATATATATATATATATATATATATATATATATATATAATTTATCATATATTGAAAAATCTTTTATGGTATTTTTTTTCTTTCAGTATTGGTTATATGAGCATAACAGAGTACTTCCAGATAGGATAATTTTTCCTAGATTTATGAAGTGGGAATTGCCCTTAAAGATTGACAATTTCAAGGCAAAGTATATTGATCGATTGAGTGGTAATGATGTAAGTTGATTACATTAAGGTTACAATTGTTTTTGTTAAGTTTACAGTTGTTTTCAACATCATATTAATTATACTAATATGATTTTTCTTTTTTGTTAAATAGTTTTTTTAGAAAAAATTGATTTTAACCAAAGATAAAAATCAAATATTTTACAAGTTGTGAAGTGACTGAAGAAGAGGAAGTGAATATGGAAATGAGTAGAAATGAAGAAGATAAAAAACAAAATGATACGGAAGAAGTGTGAGTACCCCGACCCGAACTCATGTTTTGTGTCCATTTTTAATTGATTTTGGGCTCATATAATTGCTAAAGAAGCAAATTAAGTCCAATTATCCAGCAGCCCATTCAACCCATTGGGCCTGCCATCCATTCGGCCCAACTGTGCCAAAATGATGTATGTTGTCGTCCGACATAGGACGACACTAAGGCGGTTTAACTGCCTCTGTCGGACGACATAGGTCTTCCCATCAGCCAGCCTATAAATACAAGGCATGGCTGATCATTTTAGGAGGGGATTTTGGAGAGTTCAGGGAGGATATCAGTAAAATAGGGGGAACTCTGGAAAAATAGAGTCTCTCTCTCTCTCTCATACACACACACTCACCTCCCTCCTCACACACACACATACACCAAAGCCAAGATCCAAAGAAGAGGTTCCTTTGTTGGTGTGTTGAAGGGGTAGACACCATACTACTGGTGATCTTACCTTGTGGACTACAATAGGTAGCCACTAAACCCTTTCTCTCTTTAATAAAGTCTTTCATACACTCATATCACCTTGCATGCTCATTTGCTTAGATATTATGTGAAATATTGGGGTTTTTGCATGATAAAGGTGGTGGAGAAGTGGATCTTCAATATTCACTTCTCCCCACCTTAGATCTGGACATTTGGTGACAATAGCATCAATAAAGTTTAGATCTTTGCTTATTTCCATTGAGTTAGGAGGTGATGGCTACATAAAAGTGGCCATAAACATGTGATTTATCACATTTGGCCACTAAAGCCATGTGATCCTCCCATAATACTCACATAATAGTAATATTTTACTGCTTACAGTTAATAAAATTACCTGGTTTGCTTTGAGAACAAAGGGGAAATCAAACAGACTGAAGGGCACTGAAATAGGCCACTCTTGTCGGACGACACAGGACTCTCTGGAGATCCTGTGTCATACGACATAGAGCTCCCAGAAGGCTATAAAGCCTTTCTTGGACTTCAGATCTGTCAGATTCGATCCCCTTTCGTAACTCAAAGCTTACCTAGGTATCTTTTGGCTCATAAGCCACTATTTGGAGTGCCTAAGGTCTGTTTGGGTGCGATTTATTGATGGAGGCGGTTTGCCATATGACATAGACGACTTCGGATGTTCTATGTCATATGACATCCGTATCATTAAAAGTCAATCATGACTTTGCTCACTCCTGTCAACTCCCAAACTGAACTTAGACCGCTAAATAGTGTCTTCATTGGGTGAAATACTATTGCTCCAGTTCCAGATTGGCTTTGTCATTGTAAGAGACAATCTGACCATGAGGTCTTCTGTCGTCCAACATCTTCTTCATGGGAAGTCCTGTGTCGGACGACATCAGAGCTTCCTGAGCAGATTGCCTCAGCCTTCTGCCTTGTGATGAAAATCATCATATGTAAAGGGTGTGGCCCCCTATCATGGCTCACAAGTTGTATCCAGTCCCCATACCATTAATGAAACTTCAAAGTTGCATGCCTTACTTGTTGACACATATCGCACACACATTTTGAATGTCCATAATTGTTCAATGTTGATTGAAAGTCTCGAAAGAGGCGTGTTGGGTGAACTCTCAAGTTCTTCCCAAACACGTAACCAGACCCCCGAACCCAAAATTCTCTTTAAAAATAGGTTTTTCAATGTTTTCCTCAAAAAACGGCGTGGCGACTCCCAAAAACCGGAAAACTTTTCATTTAAGGAAAATTTTCATCATTTCAAAAAAAAAATGATTTTTTCGGCGAGCGTTCATTCAGTGGCGACTCCGCTGGGGACCTACATTGAAAAACTTTTGTTTTTTTTAAAAAACAAAAATGAAGACGATACTTGGTATATAGGTGGAAACCATTAACCTTCCTGTATCGCTCCCTAACCCGGGGCTTGGGATAAATTGTGGTCTAACAATCCCACGTACCAGTATCATTCTTCTAAAAAAAAAAGTTTTTCTTAAGAGGGTCTGACTTTCTTTAAAATCAACTTGGACAATTTCCACATTCTCCTTGTGTGTGCATTGTGTGTGCTCATATGGGCCTTGCCATGCCTCTATGCTTTATATATGCTTTGGTATGTGGCATTTTTGGGAGCCGGAGCTTCCCCTTTGCTATTTGCTTGTTCCGCCGATCAGAACGAGGCAGGATGACGCTGGACTACAGCTGCTGGTAAAATTCGACATTTGGGGCAGTCCCCTTTTGTCATGCTTTGGACTCACTATCTTGTTTTTTCCTTTTGCATATTTCATAAAAAAAAACAAAAAAAACAAAAAAAAATCTTTTACAAAAAAAGGCAAAAAAAAAAAAAATTACTTTTCCTAGAGAAATACCTTCACACTACTCGCACGATACCCGCACATAGAGTTAGAACCCGGGAGTGTACGGACGGCATCGCGGAAAGTGACGTGTTTCGCTAACGCTTGAGCGCCTAAAGTCCTCCTAGCCTGTGGAGTCAGCCAACACTTGTCCGTGACACACTTTCTACCGTGACCGGTTGGTTTTTGGCCAATACTTTTCAAAACACTTGTCAAACTCGGTTTTCAAAATTTTCTCACAAAGTCCGAGTCGTACTCCGTCCCCAAAATCATGGCATACTTTCCCCCTTCGTGTCGGAATTATGACATAATTCAACGTGAGTACACGTTAAGATTTTGACATACCCCGACGTAGGTACATGTCGATTTCTCGACTTGGCTTCGTAAGAGGTCATAACGCGTTCTCGACATGTGTCAACGTGGAACCATGTCGAATTCTTGGCGCATACTAACGGGAGTTATGCCGAAATTTCGCCACTAAGCGACGAGAGGCCATGCCAGATTTTCAACTCGAAAAGAGGAGAGGTCATACCCAATTCTGCCAGGATCTTACCTGCAAATTGTGGTCTTGTACATTCAAACGTACTTCCGACCCTCTCTCCTCCCGAGTCTAGACGTTGACTTGGACTTGGTTTTGAAAACCCCGAGTTTGACTTGTTTTGACCTGTATGCCCATAGGTTCATTCTCCCTTTTCGATTGGTGGGTTCCACGTGCCCTATAGGACCTCTGCCGGGATTGTCCGTCCCGGAGGTGCAATACAGGTGGAATACAGGGGGTCTATAGACGTAGTGATGGAACCCACTGATCCAGGAATAGCGTAGAAAGCGAAAAAGAAGGTGTCCCCCTTTTCCAACCATTCCTAGGATTAATAAAATCATAAAAAAAAAACAAAAAAAGAGAGCATATGCATGAGTCCGTCCTAAGCCTATCCTCTCCCCTACCTAAAGTCGTTCTCTCCCCTTTCAGCGAGCAAGTATTGGGTCAGAGTTCCGGGCGGTCGGTTAATCAGTTTCTCTCCAGTCAGGGGTTCGCTTCCAGCAGTCTCAGAAATGGCAGATTCGCAAGTTTCAGCGGGTTTGGGTCCGAATGCGGGTGTTGATCCAGCTCAGAGTCAGAATGTCAGTCAAGGTGTAGGACCAGATCAAGGTCAGAATGCGGGGCCGAGTGTAGCTTTGAATGCCTCTCCTAGCAGTGGTTATGGCAGGGGTCCTCACATGACACCCCCGGGAAGTCCGTTTGTTAACCCTCATCCAGGTTTCAACTTCTCTCAAGAAGCTTCTCTCCGTGCTGCTCTCGAAGCCTCTCGTGCCCGTGAGGAGGCCGGTTGGGCTCGCTATGTCGAAGTAATGCGCATGCAAGGCGTCGCCATAATCCGTCACCCCGATGGGTCGTACGAAGAAATCAGGGAAGAACCCGATGTTACTATCACCGGCACTGGTTTTGTTCCCCCGTCCTCACCAAAGCAAGGCTTTCACAGTGTGCCCCCACCAATCTCCTATGGTGTGCCTGGCTCTTTTCCGATGCCGACTCACGGGGGTATGTCAAGACCTCCCCCCATCCCAGTATCTACCTATGGTGGGCAGTACGGGCTGAGAGGCGAATCAAGCTCTTTCCCGAAGGTCAGTACTCAGGACCAGTTTATGTTTTATCCCCAGAATCAGCTTGGGCAGAGTCAGCAGACCAGTGGTGTCAACCAAGAGCAGTTTGGGTATGTTCCGAATCAGTTTGGGGCTCAGGGTCAAAGTCCGTATAACAGCACGAGTCAGCCGTCCAACCCAGCCTTTGGTGGTCAGTTTGTTGCTCCTCATGATCAGTCCAATCAGCAGCAGAGCGGGTATCGCATGTCAGGAAGCCAGATTTGCCAGGATCAGATCCCGCAATATCCACAACCCCAACGCCAAAGCAACATCCCTCAGCCTGCGGTTTGTTCTCCTCTCACCCAGCATCTGTACGGTTCCACCCCGTATTCAGCTCCGTGCACCAGTATCAGGATCCCTGCCCATGATCAGGTCGGCAACCAATCAGTGCAGTTTGGGCCCCAGAATCCCGGCATTCAATTTAATGGTTACGACATGTACGGGAACAAGATCCCCAGCCCAGTGGGCTTATTGGATAGCAATGTTAGCATACCAAGCACTTTTGGTCTTCCTCCGGCTGCCTTGCCAATCAGGTCCACGCCAGAATTTCCAGTACCATCCTCGACAGTAGCTCCAACTGTAGGACAACCCCCGTCTTCCGAGGTTTCCAGTTTGAAAGAAGAATTGAAGTATGTAAAAGAACAATTGCACAAAATGACTTTCGGGTCCAGCATGGTCAGCTCCGTGGAGCTCAAAGACTCCAAGGCCCTCCCGAAGAACTTCAAGATGCCCCCCATAACTAAGTTTGAAGGCTCCACATGCCCCAAAACTCACATGAACAGCTACATCATGTCAATGGGTGCCAAAGGGGCCACCGAAGAGATGCTAGCCCTTTACTTTCACTTATCCCTCGATGACTCTCCTTTGAGATGGTTTCTGGGCCTAAAACCGGAAGCTAGGGCTACGTGGTCCCAGATCAGCGATGCCTTTTTGGACAAATACAAAGGAAGTGTCGAGTGGTACACCACTCGTAGTGACTTGATCGGCACCATCCAGAGGCACGATGAGTCTGTGACAGATTTTTATAAGAGGTGGAACAAGAAGCTTAACGAGTTGGTTCACCCGATCCCCCTCTCTGACGAAAAGTCCATTTTCCTTTCATGTGTCAAACCATCCGTCAGGGAAGCCATTGGCCGGGGATACTACCCAAATCTGCGGGAAATGGTAAGCGCAGGGGCCGAAAGTGAGAATGCTACCTACTCCATCGTTCCAACTCCTGCTCCTAGTAATGCTCCAGCCCCCCGCTACCGAGTTCCAAGCTCTGCCCCTGTTGCTTCGAAAGGCAAAGAAGCTGCGGTCTCTAACACCGTCAACTACATTCAAGGGGATAACAATCAGCCGCCCAGCCGCAGTGGAGGACGGCCTCAGAAGTCGAAATATGACGATTTGGGGATGCCGCTCGAAGAGGTATTTGATGGTTTGATGAGGACAGGAATGATCAAACCTTTGGAGAACTACCCTACTCCTAACACCCCGGGATTGGATCGTAGCTTGAAGTGCCGTTACCACCAGAATTCGGGTCATACTACCAACAGTTGCTTCACACTGAGAAGAATCGTTCAGAGTCTGATCGACCAGCGCAAGATTGAGAAGCCGAACATCGTCACCAATCCTCTGCCCAACAACAACAACAGGGTCAACATGATCGAGTTTGTCAATGTCATAGAATTTGGTGAAACTAGCCTCAACGAGGGTGTGAGTAAATTTGAGGCTATTGTGCCCGCAAACAATGATGTAATCAATGTTGATGATAAATCAAATGCTCATTTCTGCTATATGTTGTCTTGGGATGATATTCGAGTCGCAGCAAAACTAACAAATGATGTCCAGCATAATGACATTTCCCCCGATTCTCAATCCACTCCCCTCACTTGGGAAGAGATTAAGCGCGCCGCAAGTTCAAGCTCGGCAATCACTGTTAATCAATTGCGACAAGCAGCTTGGCCGTATGCTACACAAGGGCCTCCGTTGAGCTGGTCAGAATTAAAAGCGACTAGTGCAGATCACGACAAGGACCAAGAGGCTAAGGTGAATCTGCTCACCAGGTCAGGAAAAATGTTGGGAACTGATGTTGCCGGATCATCAGGGAAAGACAAAGAAGCAGCTGTTCCGGGAGACGGGGCTGGTAAAAATCCGTACGCCAAGGGGGTAGTCGAAGAGGATTTAACAGAGAACGACCCAATCCTCGCACAGTTGAAGCGAACCCAGGCCAACATTTCTCTCTGGTCTCTCTTGACCTCTTCTTATCCTCACAAGCTGAAGTTGGAGGAAGCCCTATCCAAGACAATGGTATCCGTAAATTCCACCCCTGACGAAGCATGCCAATTGATAGGTACCGCCCAGTACGGAAATATCATCACCTTTACAGAATTAGATTTGCCAAAATATGGAGCCAATCACAATGAGTCTCTACACATCACTGTTCAGTTAGATGGACGCCGGCTCCCCCACGTAATGGTAGACAATGGCTCGGCTATGAACGTACTGCCTGCCAGAATGATGAGTCTGTTGGATATTAAGGCCACTGATTTGAAGCCATCCGACCAGACCATAAAGGCGTATGATTCCACATCTAGAAAGGTTTTGGGTGTGATACCGTTGACTATGTGGTTCGGCAAGAAACCTCTGGTAGTTGAGTTTCAGGTGATAGACATTCCGGTCAGCTTCTCCGCTTTGCTAGGAAGGCCGTGGCTGCACCAAATCAATGGGGTCGCTTCAACCTTGCATCAATGCGTCAAGTTCGTCCAAGATGGCGAGCTGACCATCATCTATGGAGATAGTGTTACCATCGAGGGCACAGATGATGAGGGAAGGCCAGTAATGGAAATTAAGCACGACGAAGCCAACTTGATGTTGAGCGGTTTCAGGGTCGAGAGCCCAAAAGCCCAGATCTGCGCGATTGACTTAACAACTTCCTTTGATAAGATCCCTCCGGTTATGGTGATGATGAGGCGTATGAACTACATCCCGGGGCTTGGCCTTGGAAGACGTCAGCAGGGCACTCACAAGCTTGAGGAATTAAAGCTGAAAAAGGATAGGGAAGGTCTGGGGTATGTTGGGAAGACCCCCAAGGACAAAGAGGCCGACAGGATTGAAGCCGCAGAAAAGAGGAAGGCTAGTGCTGCTGGAAAGCCATATGTCAAACCTAATCTCCGTCCTTATCACCCTTCCTTGGAAAAATACTTCGTCAAAGAAAAAGGTGATGATTTTGTGCGCCCCAAGGGCCAGCTCGGGAAGACGAAAGGTCTTACTTTGAAAAGCAACCCTATCAAGGGGTTTATCATCAACAAGCCTAACATTCCAGTGGCTGTGACTACCTTCGAAAGCCAATATCACTTCTGGGGAAGTCCTGATTTCACTGACCAGTTCAAGAGGTTATCTATGGTCGAGCCTATGATTGGGGGAGTCGACGAAACCACCGAGCTCGATATGGGCAAAGATGTCGCAGCTTTGTTCGAAGAAGCCGATTTATCAGAAACCGCCGGGGCTGATCCACTGATGGAAGCACCGTTGATTGACTTACGTGAAGAGACACCGCTAATGACCAGGGCTGTTGCTAAAGATCCTTTCAGCATGGTTGACCTTCTGACCGGGGATGATTATGTACCTGTGACAGATCTTCTGGCTGGGAAAGATTACGTATCAGTGATCGAGTTTGGTGGGGACAAAGAGATTGATCCGCGCACCTTCGTCAGCACTTCAGAGATGCCGCTCCGGAATTGGATCTCCTTCAAAGGACCGATCGCCAGCCGGAAAGTTATGGTTGAAGAGCTCGGGCTGACCCCTCGTCCTGGTGTGTCTGAGTCTAAGTCTGTCCCTGTAATCCTGAGTCAGTCCTCAGAATCTTTCGTTATTGAGTTCGAGTCTCTAGATAGGTCTGATACTCTCACGGCCGACGATCATCGCCGTGTCTTTAACTCTGTCTTCCCTTTTGCATTGAATGAAATGGTTGACCTTTCTGCGTATCCCTTAATTGCCACCTTAACAAATGATAAGTTAACTAAGACAAATCTTAATGACTTAAAAGTGGTTAATAATGATTCATTTGAAGAGGACACAGACTTTTTAGATGAAAACTTTTTAAATGATAATATAAAGCAGGTTTTTGACCGAGACGACAATCGGGCCCAAGCTGCCGATGAGGTATTAACTACAGTGAATTTGGGAACTACTGAAGAACCCAAAGAGACACAGATTGGCAGTTTCTTCACCGGGGAAGAACGGGAAGCCCTCATTGATTTGCTCAAGGAGTACGTGGACGTATTTGCCTGGTCCTACAAAGACATGCCCGGATTGGACACTTCAACTGTTGAGCACCGAATACCCCTGGACTCAGAAGCCAGGCCAGTCAAGCAGAAACTTCGCCGGATCAAGCCAGAATGGTCTCTCCAGGTTAAAGAAGAAATAGAGAAGCTGCTCAGAGTGGGTTTCATTAGAGTGGTCGAATACCCCAAGTGGTTGGCCAACATAGTGACGGTTACCAAGTCAAATGGCAAAGTCAGGGTTTGCGTGGACTTCAGAGACCTAAACAAAGCTAGCCCAAAGGATGACTTTCCCTTGCCCAATATCGATCTGTTGGTGGACACTACTGCCAGCTACGAAGTCAAGTCATTCGTGGACGGCTTCGCGGGTTACAATCAGATCAAAGTCGCCAAGGAAGATCAGGAAAAGACTGCCTTCACCAGCCCTTGGGGAACCTTCTGTTACACGGTTATGCCCTTCGGTCTGAAGAATGCCGGCGCCACTTACCAGCGAGCAGTCACTGCACTTTTTCATGACATGATCCATAAGGAGATCGAGGTCTATGTTGACGATATGATTATTCATTCCAAAGGATCAGATGGTCAACACTTGATCGACCTGAGGAAGTTCTTCAACCGGCTGCGGGAGCATGAGATGAGGTTGAACCCAGCAAAGTGCACTTATGGCGTAGTCTGAGGAAAGGTTCTGGGATACATGGTCATAGAACGAGGAATTGAAGCCGATCCAAGAAAGATCTAAGCCATCATGGAGATGAAGCCGCCGACGATAGTCACAGAGGTGAAGGCTTTCATGGGCCGTCTCCAATATATCAGTCGATTCATCCACCAGCTAACCTCCATTTGTGAGCCAATCTTCAAGCTGCTCAGGAAGAATCAGGAGGTTGAATGGAACGAACAATGTCAAACCGCCTTCGAGACAATCAAGGCCTACTTAGTCCATCCCCCAATCCTGTGTCCTCCGCATAAGGACAAGCCCTTGTTGCTATATTTGTGATTCTGAGATACGGTTTGTCGGAGCCATGCTCGCGCAAGAAAAGCCAGATTCAAAAATAGAAAAATCCATATACTTCGTCAGCCGGAAGCTCCAGGGCAGGAAGTTGAACTATTCAGCTTTAGAAAAAACCTGTGCAGCTTTGGTATGGGTGGTCAGCAAATTGAGACACTACCTCTTGACGCATACAGTACACCTGGTGTCAAAAATGGATCCCATCAAATGCCTCTTTGGTAAATCTTATCTGTCATCAAGACTTGCGAAATGGTCATTCTTCTTAGCCGAATTTGATATCAAGTTCGTAACCCGCAAGGCAATCAAAGGCCAAGCTCTGTCAGATCACTTGGCAGATTTCCCAAGCTCAGAAGCGCCCGAGTTCGAACCCCAATTTCCAGACGATGGAATTTTCATGATAGAGGGTACAGACCGTTGGCAGTTGTTCTTTGATGGTGCCGCCAACAAAAGGGGCAATGGTATCGGCATGGTGTTGGTTGATCCAAAAGATGTGCACACCCCCATAGCTATCAAATTGAATTTCCCGGCTACCAACAACGCCGCGGAGTACGAAGCTTGTATAGCTGGCCTCGAGGCAGCTTTGGAGCGAAACGTCGAAAAGTTGGAGGTGTACGGAGACTCTCAACTAATCATCAATCAGGTATCCAATAAATGGAGAACCGTGGACCAGTACTTGCAAATGTACTATGCTTACATGGAGGACCTGATCGACCAATTCAAGGAGGTCACGTTCCACTACCTACCCAGGGACAAGAACAGGTTCGCAGATGCCCTGGCCACTTTAGCCTCTTTGGTGGAAATTCCAGAGGGAAAGTCAGTAAAGCCATTCAGAGTTGGGAGGCGCGAGAACCCTGCCTACTGTTGTCAGATTGAGCTAGAAAAAGTCGATGACCTATGGTACAGCCAGATCTTCCAGTACCTGAAGCATGGCGAAGCCTCGTTCCCGACAGAAGAGGATGGTAGGCTAAAAGAAGGTCTCCGCGCAAAAAGTTTACAAGCTTTGAAAAGGTTATCTGCACAGTATGTTATTCTGGGGGATGACTTATGGAAGAAAAGGCACCGAGGCCCACTTCTACTCTGCATCAGCAAGTCTAAGGCCAGAAAGGTCATGGAAGAAGTCCATGGTGGCGCATGTGGACCACATATGAACGCCCGAGCCTTGATGTTCAGTATACTCAGGATGGGTTATTATTGGATCTCCATGGAGACTGACTGTATTCAGTTTGTGCGAACCTGCGATAAATGTCAGCGGTTCTCCAATCTCAACCATATGCCTCCCCATGATCTCTACTGCATGAGCACTCCTTGGCCATTCGCAACTTGGGGGATCGACGTTATTGGGAAGATAACTCCTGCCGGTAGCAACGGGCACGAATTCGTGTTGGTCGCTGTGGATTACTTCACCAAGTGGGTTGAAGCGGCGTCCTACAAGGTCCTGAACTCCAAAAAGGTGGCCCGTTTCATAAAAGAAAACATTCTGTGCCGATACGGAGTTCCCAATGAGATTATCTCAGACAATGGGTCACACTTCGAGGGACACACCGACGAACTGCTCGCGGAATTCAGAATCAAGCGACATAAGTCCTCCCCTTATCGCCCTCAAACCAATGGTGCTGTCGAGGCCGCGAACAAGAACCTAGAAAGGATCATCCGGAAAATGGCCGAAAGGAGCCGGGATTGGCCTGAGAAGCTTCATTTGGCACTATGGGGCTACCGTACTTCAGTAAGAACAGCCACCGGTGAAACCCCGTTCGCTTTGACATATGGAATGGATGCCGTTCTGCCCATTGAATTAGAAGTACCCTCTCTCCGGGTTCTGCTTGAAAATGAAGTCAACGAGATAGACTGGCTTCAGAGTCGACATGACGAGTTAGCTCTTCTAGATGAGCGAAGGCTTAAGGCAATGGAGCACATCCGGGCGTATCAAAAGCGCATGGCTAGGGCCTTTGACAAGAAGGTACATCCCCGCGACATTAAAGTGGGTGATTTGGTCCTAAAAGAAAAGCCGCCGAATCAATTCAGTCCTCTGGGCAAGTGGGCGCCAGTCTGGGTAGGCCCGTATTTGGTAAAGGAGATCTTCTCTGGCGGAGCAATGAAGTTGACAGATTTGGATGGTAACCCCTTCATGCACCCGGTGAACGGCGACAAATTACGCCGCTATTACATCTGAATCGAGTCTTCCCCTCTATAAAAAAAAAGAGAAAAAGAAGAAAAAAATAAAAAAGAGAAAAGAAAAACAAAAGCGCGAAAATAATGTACCCAGACGAGACTGAAAACCTCTCAAAAGGCAGTCCGTGCAAAACAAAGGGCGCGCTAGGTGCTAAAGAATATACCCAACTAGGCTGAAAACCCTAAAAACGGGCGGTCTAGGTAAAAAACAGGGTTGCACCACTTGTCCCCCTTCTATCTATCCCTTTCTTAAACACAAAGTTAATTGGGTCGAACTACGGAGACCTGAGCCCCTTAGTCCATTCTGTAAAAGGGGAACGTAGGCAGCCGTTCGCGGTTCGGTCTAAAAATCATAAAAATCACCAAATCCTGTCAACAGTTGTATTTGTGATTACCAAAATGTGTCTTGATTAAGTTCTGAAGTAATTTCAACTTTCATCACATTAATACATTCATTGATGAGTTCAAGCACGGTTTACTCTCGACTCATTAACATTAGCAGAAATAATATCTTTTAAAAAGAACATCTAAATTGTCTGTGTCGGCAACAAGGGATACAATGATAGGTCACCTAATCCTAATCACTAGTTCCCACTCCCGAACTAGCATTCTTCTGCTTCCTCTTCCTCGGTCCTCGGGAGGTCTTTGGCTTAGCTATCCCAAACAGTTCTGTCTCCCGTCGTCCCGGCTCAGGAATAATACGAGTCGGTGAGTCAACCAATCCGGCAGCCCTCAGCGCCGCCTGGGCAGCCCTTTCCTCTCTCAAAGCTGTCCTCCGAGCCATAACTTCAGGGTCATCCCTCATCTTGGCTCTCCTCTCTACGAGTCTCTCAAAGTCCGCTGTCGGATCGTCGGTCACGTTGTCTGGGTCAGCCTGTGCCTCAGCATCGCGTAGCTCCCGGCTAGTTTGGTCTCCTCCTCGGATCCCTCGGCAATATACTTCAATGATGTGCTGAACTGGTCCCATCTGCTCCTCATACCAAATGAGATACAAGGTGGACAGATATGTGATTCCTCGGGTCTTCCGTATCAGTGTGTGAGCGGGAAAAGCTGCTCCTGAAAAGGCCCTGGCAAAGAACCTGAGGGTCCGGACATCAGTCATGTCAAGAAGAACGGCATCTCGGGCCATCTGCTCTCTGAACCCATCAACAGCCTGCTGTGGGTATCCATACTGCCTCTGAACAAGCAAGGGAATGCTAAATGATGAGAAGTGTAATCCCGGCAGCCTCACTACAGCAGAGTCATCCTGCCTGCCGCTCATGGTCTCAAGCCTCCATCCAGGAACCCAGTACTGGATATCAGTGGTAGTATACCTGGCCAATCGCCTCTGCCAGCTCTCCTGTGAAGCCTCCGGAGCCACTCGCCTCTGCTGTGTAACCCATGGTGCTGCAGTCTGCCCTGCGGGTAATGGAGAGATGAGTCTCAACCGCTCAAAGAGCCACAATGATAAGAGACTGGGGCTGCCGCGTCCCATGTGCAATGACCCTCCAGCCAGTTGGTCCATCCCATGATAAGTCTCTGCCAGCAAAAGGGGAACTACGTCTCTCTCTCCCTGCCCGGGTCGGATATCAGCCAATGTGGTGCCTCGAGAACCCCGCATCTGTCTAACAACTCCCAGCAGTAAACCAGAGCATACCCCGTCATACTCACAAAAGCAGTATAGGGAGATCATAATCAGCATAAAAATATCCATGGCCGTGGATGGGTCAAACAGCTCCGGATGCGATACAGCCAATCGGGCTATCTGGGCCAAGTCAACAAAGGACAGGTCAAGAATCAGATCAGTTACCTGCTCTGTATAAAATCCCAAGAAATCGGCCAACTGCTCAGTCAAGGGTCGTGAATCTCGTGGGAAAACAACATCTCTGAGCTCAGCTCCCCCGGTCAGCGCACGGAACTCTTCAATGGTGGGTGTAAGATCATTATACGAGAAGGTAAAGACATGCCTCTCACAATCCCCCACTGGATGCAGCCCGAGAAGGTTCCACCTACCGCCCACTCCTTTAATGCCCAGATGCATCTCAAACCATATCGTTGGTCGATAACCCCCTATTGTTGTTACGATGATGGCGGGTTAGATTTATGAGATCGGAATGAAATTGACATTCTTTGATCTTAGATCTGTCGTTATAATGCTACATTTCGGGTCAAAGGTCGAATCTTGGGGCTAATTTTGAGGAGGAAGGCAAGTTTGAAGCCTGCTGTGACTGCTGGAATGTGCTTTTTACGAGTCTGCCTTTATAAAGTGCTGGGGCTTGCTGATCAAGAAATCTGTCCCCCAGACTCTCCCTGTCGGACGAGATGGAGGCTGCATGAAGTCCTGTGTCGGACGACATGGAGAGTCACACCAGAAACAGCAGCAATGCAATCGCAAAGAATCCCTAGCAGCCCAATGCTTGCTCAAAAGCCTACCCAAACCTGTCCAAAACACCAAAAAATCATACATAAACACTCCCCCTCGCTCATCAAGCCCACGGGAGATGACCCGCACATCCAACACACCCGCAGACGCATAAATGTCACCCAATGCATACAAAATCGCAAAAACACCCAATCACATCAAAAGCCACCATTTTGTGCCTTTCTTGGGACAAACTCGTGCATATGAGCTACCAAATATATAAATAAGCAAGTGTTTCAGTCATCAAAATACAAAATGAAATAAAATGCTTGTTTTACAATCCAAAAGAACAAAAACAGTGCATGCATCTCTTCTCTCTCCCTAAAAGAGTCCAAAGCATGGCAAAAGGGGATCGCCGTGATCACTCTGACTCGGAATCATCCTCCTCATCCTCCTCGGAGCCGCTGTCGTCCTGGACGCTGCCCACCTCCTCCTCGGAGCCACTCTGCTCCTGGCCATCGTCGCCACCCTCCGGCGCCTCATGGATCTCGCCGTCCGAATCATCATCCTCATACTGGGCCCAAGGCTGGGGCTCGGCATAATACCCATGCCACTCAGGCACGGTGGAAAAAGGAGGCTGATAAGGGTCATCCTCGCCATCATCATCAGGCTGGGGCTGCTGACTCGACCCGCCTGCCTGCGAACCAGAAGGAGCCAAAGTCGGCCTAGGCCTCTTCTTCGGAGGCACGACGTCACCAGGCTGGGAGCTGCATCTCCCCTTCCAATGCTCCGCGCTCCTCTGAAACTGGCGCAGCATCTTCACAGCACCGGTGAGCGCCTTGGCCACCACCCTGAACGTCTTGGCTGGGACCTATTCAATGAAAAAAAAAGGGCAGTCAGAAGCAATCAATACAGACTGTAAAGCAGTAAAAAAGCTTGAACGAATCAGAAAAGAAAAGATTGCTCACAGAAGTAGTCCCGCGGGGAAGCCGCAGATGAGGATGAGTCTCAGACATGTCAAATGAGGAGCGGCGAATGACACCCCCAGCCTCATACTCAAAAAATCGGGGAGGCGCCGGTATCTGCATCCCCGCTGCCCTTCTAGCGGCCATAACCTGAGGGGTCACCAATCGGGTGAAGACAAACTGGGCATAATCCCCATCATCAGACAGCTCTGCAACATCAATGCCGGTCCGCAGCCGCTCCAAGTCAGGCAGGGCCCGAATATGCCATATCCCCACAGGAGGATCATGAGGGACGCGGGCGGCTGCACCATAACCGTGCTGCCTACAGACCCTCTCCCCCAAATACAGGGCATCTCCCTCCAGGCCAATCAATAGCCTCCTCGTCCTGGTCACCAGGGCAGCGTCACCAACCACATCCTCGCCATACCTATCATGCCAAGGGAACAGCCTCAAACCAACAGGGGTGCCCCTCAAAGCAACCATCGTATCATGGTAACAGGCCGTCTTACGGGGCTTCACCCCGTCCACTCTCCGGCTCTCCCTCACTCCAAAAGTCCAACGGCGAATAGCAGGGAACAAATCTGCCGCAATCCTCTCAGGCACAGTCCAGGCATAACAGCCAAACACCTCATAGGCCCACACCTGAAATCAAAAGACAGAAAGCTTTCAGTGTGCAGCAACAGTGATAAAATGATGACAGGAAAGTCAATGCAAACAGCCAAGTTGCGCAAAAACAAAAGGCATACCTCCAGCACAGTCTGATAAAAATCCAAAGAGGTCACGCTGCCTCTGCTCACCTCATCCAGGCCTCTATACACCTGGGCCAAACCAGCCTCGCCCCATGAAAAAGTGGATACCTGACTCCAATCTCGAAGGGGCTCCAGCAGAAGAGTCAATGCCGTCGTAGAGGCATTACAGAACAGGGTGTCAGAAAATCCGGCCCAGACAAAGGCTCTCGCCAGCTGCTCGGCTGTGACTGTAGCGGCACCCTCAGCAAAAAGGCGACACTGCTGCGTCAGAGCCGAATGCAGGTCCGCCAATGGAACCCCATTGCCCTTCGGACGAAGGGTCATGCCAGTCAATGCCTGGATAGCATCCGTGCTCAGCACACCAGGGTCCTCCGAAAAGATGGGCCTGTCCGTGAACCGCAGACCGGTAATAGCAGTAAAGTCATAGGGAGTGATGGTCGACTCACCCCAAGATAGATGGAAAGTGTGGGTAGAATCCCACCAATACTGCCTGAAGGCCCGCACCAGCTCCACACTCCTGGGCGTGTCACCAAAGTCTCCAACGGCAGTGAAGAATGGTCCAAGACCAGCAGCAAAAACCAGGCCCTTGGGACTACCCGGCAGATCAGAAGAGCCCGGAAGAAGGCCCCAAATAGTCGCAATCGCCTCGGGGGACCCCTTGGTCCGCAAAGCCTGCAGGTAAGCACAACACAGGTATCAAAACATACTCATAACAAATGTGTGCATTCATTCATGTGCATTTTCAAGAAATCACCCAATTCTTTCAAAAAAAAAATGAAAAATAAAAACCTTTTCAAAGCAATGCATTTTTCATGCCAAGCATGCAATTCCTCTTTGGGTGCGATTTCCCCCAAATTCTATCTCAAGCCCTATAAATCCAATTTTCGGAAAGGAAAAGGGAAGGGTCGATGATTTAGAATACTTACCCCCGTCCGATCCATGGTGGAAGTATGAAAATCGAGGCCCGGATAAAGCCCATTGCCCTCCGGAAATTTCTTCCGTTTGTTCCGATCGACGAGTCTCCTCCTCTCGGACAACGATCTTTGCACATTTCTCCTCGATTCCGCTCGCGGAGGCATTATCAATTCTTGATTTAAATCGAAATTAGAGGAAGAAATTTTCAAATTTTTCTCTCTTTCTCTCTCTCTGGACTCGGCGGCACACTGATTTTAGGTCTGTCTTACGACCTAAACTGTTTTAATTAAAACAGCTTGGGAAACTCCCCATGTCGGACGACATCCATAGTCCAGAAGGGGTGATTTTCCCCTTTTGGCCCCTGGTCAATTTTGTCAGTCTATCTTGACTGCCTATCATCAAAATTCACCAATTCATTCGGGTATAAATGCCCACCTCTCTCAATTACCAAGATCCATAGCCCGGAATGGCTATAAACTACCCGGTCCGGAAGACCGTACAGATCTCCCACACAGTAAAATTTGCGGGTGACTCTCAAAGAAAAAAGTCAAATCATCGGGGTGACTCCCCAGCAAAACAGTCAAATTCGCGTGGTGACTTCCCAAAGAAAAACAGTCAAATCCGCGGGGTGACTTCCCAAAGAAAAACAGTCAAATTCGCGGGGTGACTTCCCAAAGAAAAAATAGTCAAATTCACGGGTGACTTCCCAAAGAAAAATAGTCAAATTCGCGGGGTGACTTCCCAAAGAAAAACAGTCAAATTCGCGGGGTGACTTCCCAAAGAAAAAACAGTCAAATTCGTGGGTGACTCCAAAAAACAGTCAAATCCGCGGGGTGACTTCCCAAAGAAAAATAGTCAAATTCGCGGGGTGACTTCCCAAAGAAAAAACAGTCAAATTCGTGGTTGACTCCCAAAAACAATCAAATCCGCGGGGTGACTTTCCAAAGAAAAACAGTCAAATTCGCGGGGTGACCTCCCAAAGAAAAAACAGTCAAATTCGCAGGGTGACTCCCCAGCAAAACAGTCAAATCCGTGGGGTGACTTCCCAAAGAAAAACAGTCAAATCCGCGGGGTGACTTCCCAAAGAAAAATAGTCAAATTCGTGGGGTGACTTCCCAAAGAAAAAATAGTCAAATTCGCGGGGTGACTTCCCAAAGAAAAACAGTCAAATTCGCGGGGTGACTTCCCAAAAAAAATAGTCAAATCTGCGGGGTAACTTCCCAAAGAAAAACAGTCAAATTCACGGGTGACTTCCCAAAGGAAAAAGTCAAAATTCGCGGGGTGACTCCCCATCGAAACAGTCAAATTCGCGGGCGACTTCCCAAAGGAAAAGTCAAAATCGCGGGTGACTTCCCAAAAAAAAAAGTCAAATCTTCGGGGTGACTCCCCTTGGAACAGTCAATCTCGGGTAAAAATGCCCATCTTCGGGGTGACTCCCCATTCAACAATCTTGAGTGCAAATGCCCATCTTCGGGGTGACTCCCCATTCAACAGTCAATCTTGGGTACAAACGCCCATTTTCGGGGTGACTCCCCATTCAACAGTCAATCTCGGGTACAAACACCCATTTTCGGGGTGACTCCCCATCAAAACAGTCAATTCGCGGGTGACTCCCAAAGAAAAACAGTCAAATCCGGGGTGACTCCCCTTGGAACAGTCAATCTTTCGCGGGTGACTCCCAAAGAAAAAAGTCAAGATTCGCGGGTGACTCCCAAAGAAAAAGTCAAATTCGGGGTGACTCCCCTTGGAACAGTCAATCTTTCGGGGAGACTCCCCATCAAAACAGTCAAATTCACGGGTGACTCCCAAAGAAAAAAGTCAAATCATCGGGGTGACTCCCCATCAAAACAGTCAATTCGCGGGTGACTCCCAAAGGAAAACAGTCAAATCCGGGGTGACTCCCCTTGGAACAGTCAATCTTTTGCGGGTGTCTCCCAAAGAAAAAAGTCAAGATTTGCGGGTGACTCCCAAAGAAAAAGTCAAATCTCCGGGGTGACTCCCCTTGGAACAGTCAATTTCGGGTACAAACGCCCATCTTCGGGGTGACTCCCCTTGGAACAGTCACTTTCGGATACAAAGCCCGTGGCCTTTCATTGGCACCCCATCTCAGACGAACTACGATTCGGCTTGATTCCCCCACGGGATACGTAGGAATCCTTTTCATAAAAGGTCCAGCCGCATGACCATCATGGTCGATTTCCCCAGGACGCAAACGTCCATCTCTGACGAACTACGATTCGGCTTGATTCCCCCACGGGATACGTAGGAATCCTTTTCATAAAGAGGTCCAGCCGCATGACCATCTTGGTCATCTCTTTCCCCGCCGTTCGTGTTCGGCTCGGGATTCTCATTGTGTCGACGACCCCACTTCCCATGGAAGTGACGTCGCCGAGGGGCTCTGTGAGTACCCCGACCCGAACTCATGTTTTGGGTCCATTTTTAATTGATTTTGGGCTAATATAATTGCTAAAGAAGCAAATTAAGTCCAATTATCCAGCAGCCCATTCAACCCATTGGGCCTGCCATCCATTTGGCCCAACTGTGCCAAAATGATGTACGCTGTCGTCCGACGTAGGACGACACTAAGGCGGTTTAACTGCCTCTGTCGGACGACATAGGTCTTCCCATCAGCCTGCCTATAAATACAAGGCATGGCTGATCATTTTAGGAGGGGATTTTGGAGAGTTCAGGGAGGATATTAGTAAAATAGGGGGAACTCTGGAAAAATAGAGTCTCTCTCTCTCTCTCTCATACACACACACTCACCTCCCTCCTCACACACACACATACACTAAAGCCAAGATCCAAAGAAGAGGTTCCTTTGTTGGTGTGTTGAAGGGGTAGACACCATACTACTAGTGATCTTACCTTGTGGACTACAATAGGTAGCCACTAAACCCTTTCTCTATTTAATAAAGTCTTTCATACACTCATATCACCTTGCATGCTCATTTGCTTAGATATTATGTGAAATATTGGGGTTTTTGCATAATAAAGGTGGTGGAGAAGTGGATCTTCAATATTCACTTTTCCCCACCTTAGATCTGGACATTTGGTGACAATAGCATCAATAAAGTTTAGATCTTTGCTTTTTTCCATTGAGTTAGGAGGTGATGGCTACATAAAAGTGGTCATAAACATGTGATTTATCACATTTGGCCACTAAAGCCATGTGATCCTCCCATAATACTCACATAATAGTAATATTTTACTGCTTACAATTAATAAAATTACCTGGTTTGCTTTGAGAATAAAGGGGAAATCAAAAACGGCGAAGGGCAGGAAATAGGCCACTCTTGTCGGACGACACGGGACTCTCTGGAGATCTGTGTCATACGACATAGAGCTCCGAGAAGGCTATAAAGCCTTTCTTGGACTTCAGATACAATATTCGATCCCCTTTCGTAACTCAAAGCTTACCTAGGTATCTTTTGGCTCATAAGCCACTATTTGGAGTGCCTAAGGTCTGTTTGGGTGCGATTTATTGATGGAGGCGGTTTGCCATATGACATAGACGACTTCGGATGTTCTATGTCATATGACATCCATATCATTAAAAGTCAATCATGACTTTGCTCACTCCTATCAACTCCCAAACTGAACTTAGATCGCTAAATAGTGTCATCATTGGGTGAAATACTATTTCTCCAGTTCCAGATTGGCTTTGTCATTGTAAGAGACAATCTGCCCATGAGGTCTTCTGTCGTCCGACATCCTCTTCATGGGAATTCCTGTGTTGGACGACATCAGAGCTTCCTGAGCAGATTGCCTCAGCCTTCTGCCTTGTGATGAAAATTATCATATGTAAAGGGTGTGGCCCCCTATCATGGCTCACAAGTTGTATCCAGTCCCCATACCATTAATGAAACTTCAAAGTTGCATGCCTTACTTGTTGACACATATCGCACACACATTTTGAATGTCCATAATTGTTCAATGTTGATTGAAAGTCTCGAAAGAGGCGTGTTGGGTGAACTCTCAAGTTCTTCCCAAACACGTAACCAGACCCCCGAACCCAAAATTCTCTTTAAAAATAGGTTTTTCAATGTTTTCCTCAAAAAACGGCGTGGCGACTCCCAAAAACCGGAAAACTTTTCATTTAAGGAAAATTTTCATCATTTCAAAAAAAAGAAATTGATTTTTTCGGCGAGCGTTCATTCAAGAAGGTCCGCCAAATCAAACAATTCCACATTAAGAGTCGGCAAGAACTGTGAGTGATTTGAATTTTTCATTACATTGCTTTTACAAAGTGTTTTACACAGCTGTGTTCTTAGGTTCACAGATGTTTTATGAACTTTAAGTTTTAGAATCAATTCTAACAAGTAAATGTCCTCAATTGCTTCTTATAGATAAGTTAAAAACTGAATATAGTATTTTTAAAACATCTGTAAACTTAAATTAATGAAGATAACAATACTTTACCTGATTTTATAAGCTGATTTTGACTCTTTTTTTAAATAGTTTTTTTCAGGAGATGTGGTTTTAACTGATGAAAATGAAATTGTCACTGGCCTGGAAGTAAGTGTTATCAAAAAGGTTGATAGCACAACCGATAACACTTACGATAACACACACTACAGAATTTAAAACAGTTTGTAAAACAAAGCAATTTTGCAGTGGAAGTAAAATCATAAACACAAGAAATAATTTTTCTCAAGTTATATAATATTTAACTTGAGGACGCCACTTAGGCAAGATCTTATATTCACAATGATATGATTAGAAGACCGAATTTGTTCCCTATCTATATAAAAATGAAGAACTAGGAACTAAGATCAAATACGAAATTCTATCCTAGCCACGACATAATCAAGTCCAAAGACGTTGAAGGTGGAAGATAATTTGTGGGAGGAAGAATCTAAAGGAGCCGAGAAGTAATTGATCTTTTCTTGTGCAAGTTGTGTGTGTGATGCTCGACATATTGTGATTGTCTACACACTTGCTATTTATAGCCTTCAAATGCGTTATTGAGCTTGAATTGGTCAATCCCACAAAAGTAGCAACCACATATCTTTGTGCTCAAGTCCTAGCTTAAACCTCTTGTACCCACGTGATCTCTTGTGTTTGTACTCTCTATTTGTTCAGCAATATTTCTATTAAACAGGTCTTCCCACGTGGTACTTCAATTCACAAGAGTTATGCATTAAATCTCTTTTATGCGTAACTTTCCATTTGACTCGTTGCACCACCTTTGTAGCTTAACTTATTATGGTTATTTACCTGTACATTATACTAACAACAAACATACAATTTGCAAGTATAGATTATATAATAACCAAATATAACCTATGTAAGAAATGTCCAACTAATAAAGTCAGACGTGTCAGATAGCACTTCAAAAGTGCTGTCACTACTTGTGATAACACCTTCGTCTGATAACACTTACAGAGTGTTGACAGCACTAGTGGTAACACCACTCTACTGCACTTACAAACTCCCCCTTAGTTGTACATTTCTTTACAAACATCAAAAGTGCATGTACCTGCAAAAAATTTGTTAGCCAAATAACCATTCCAACTATATCAATAATTAACTCCCCCTTAATAAGGAAGCTAACTACAAATGATCAAACTTAAAACTTAATCATACAAAACAAAATTTGAACAAATTCAAATTCTAACTACTAGTTTTAAAAAATTTGATCTAAACTACCAAAAAAACAATATCCCAAGCCAAAACAACCAAGTATGTCAAAGTTTAAACACCACATAAAAACTTAAAACATTAAATAGTTTTAGAAGTCAACATAAAGAAAATTGTTTCGAGAACACATCATCCACCAAAAAATGATTCCACCTGCAATACCACATTAGTCTTCTTCTTCTTCTTCCTCTTTCTCTGTTCTTCCCCTTCTTCCTCAGCTTGGATTTCTTGAGTATGACTAGCCCCAGCACATTCGGCAGCACCTGCAGCAGCACCATCAGCTCCCCCTATTTGTGAAGAAAGCTGAGAAATGAACTCCAGTATATATGTTTGAACTTGAAGCCAGCCATTAATATTGCTTTCAACAACAAGCATAAGCTTGTGAAGAAACTGGAGTACCATATATTTTCGAACCATGGTGGAAGTGTTACCAGAAGTGTTAACTACACTTTCATGCACACTTTCAGCTGCTGGAATGGGTGCAGATTTGACAGGAGTAGAGCCTGATCCACTGGCTATTGAAGGATGTACCCAAGGAAGATCACAAAATCTATTTCCCTTTTTCAGTTGATAGTCGATAGTATAGAATTCTGGCCCAGAGGTGAAAACATCCGAGGCTTCGACAGGTAGGGATTGGTATTTGAGGACATTAAAAATGAGGGAAGGATACGGGAAGTAGGAAGGGTCCTTTTTCTTTGGCCAGGAAGCAAGATGTTTGAAAACTAATCTCCCAAAATTTATTCTTTGCCTTTTCCTTAGCTTGTACAACACTCTAAATTGCTCCATTGTAAGATATTGTTCATTCTTGGTAGGGAGCCAATTAAAAATGCACAACTTGTGCAACACGGAATAGAGAAAAGTAAGTCTAAAGACAGGGAACTTAATTTTGGGGTCAACTGGCCACTTACTAACTTTGTTGTTTGTCAAAAACTTAGCCAACACATCCCTATTGGCACACAAACTTTCGTCATCCAAATTTGGCAAATCTAGGGCTTTGTTGATCATGGCAGGAGTAAACACGTAAACTATGCCCCTAACAAACACTTTTCCAAAACGAGGAGAGCCCTCATTGTCAAGATTGGGATTAAGGTTGGCATAAAAGTTTCTAACAACACTCTCAACAAATGGACAAGTATGGGTATTGGGGACCAAAAAATTCCTATCAGAGAGGAACTGAAAAACACCATTCAACTTTAAATCCTCAACATATATGTTCTTTTCTACCAATAGAGGCTTTTTATTGTGAGTTAGCCAATAAGCCATATTTTCTTCCCTATGAAATTCTAGGGTCAAATGAGGCTTTGGAAAGGTTTCATCATTGTCATTATCAGTATTCACAATAAACTCATCACTAGGAGAATCATAATGCAAAGGGGAATGAGTAGGTACCTCATGAGATGGAATATTGACCTGAGCAGAGGCAGGTGTTACTAGAGGTGTTACCAGAGCTTGGGTAACACTTTCACCAGCTCTCTGTTTTTTCTTTTTCCTGAGGAGCTTCATACGGACAGCAGCAAGAGTTGCCCCTTCATCCTTAAGCCATTTTCTAGGCTATCATATGAAGGTTCCTTCTCTTCTCTGTAGTCTTCATCAGAGACATGAGCCGATGATAAGCTAAGAGAATCTTCAGAGACTTCGACGAGCTCGAAAGAGGTATTTGATTTTCCTTTGCTATAGGTTGCCCTAAGTCGGTTGGAGCTTCTCTTGGGTGGTCCTTGTGATGGCATTGGTGCTTTCCTTTTCTTTATCTTTTCCTTGGCGACTGGAACAGTTGGTTGAGGCGGAGAAGCCACGACCGGAGCTAGAGAGGCCATCAGAAATGGAGGAGGTCTAGCAACAACGATGATGAGACTTGGAGAGGTGACATGTGTTATCCTAGGAGACACTTCCATAGGCGAGGTAACACGAGAGGTAGCACCTGGTGAAATCTCCATGGGTGATGTTTCTTGGGGAATTTTGGTAGGAGACGACATTAATGGATTTTTGGAGAAGAAAAAGCAGTTGAACGGAAGGTTTTTGACGGATTTGGGGCTAGAGAGAGAAACAGACGAGAGAGAGAGAGATTAAATAGGGATTTTACCCAAATTAGGGGTTGATCAAAAGATAAACACAATTTGGTACCTAACTCCCTATTTTCTAGCTAAGGACTCCCACATTAAATACATTCCTACCCCAAATTAAATCCAAAACTGGCTGTTACTTCATTTTTTAAAAAAATATAGGAAAAAGAGATAAAATAAACTTAGGTAATTATCTCCTTCAAATTCGAATATAAACAAGTCATCCAAATTTTTAGGAATATAAGTTACCCACTTTGATTTATCAAGATAAAAAGAATTAGTTAAATACTTTTTGAAATTCAAAAATTTTAAAAATTTCGGATTTTCAAAATTTAAATAACTAAATTCGAAAATAAAGAATAAAATATATATAGCACATACAAATGTGTTACTAGCAATAATGATAATACAAAAGTTAACACATGAATCAAAATAACCCTTTGAAAATTTTCTTCATTTTCAAGCACTTGAGGCATAACAAGTCTTATTTTCAAGTACTTGAGGCATAACAATGCTCATTTTCAAGCACTTGAGGCATAACAAGCCTCATTTTTAAGCAATACAATTCTTTATGTTTTTATTACTTCATAAACAAGGAAGCATCGTAGTAACAAGCTTCGTGCCCCGAGTTTTTTTTTTTTTTGAAGTATAAAAAACTTTAGTGAATTGTACATTTCAAGTAGGATACACTGCAGTAGCGAACTCCATGTTCCTAATACTTAGTACAGACTCACTAGAAATTATTCCCGTTTGGCAAGAGAACATTGTCGTAGCGAACGCCGTACCCCGAGTTACTAAAGGAATAAAAAAAGTGTTTTATGCCTTTTAACAAAAAATTAGTGACTTTGTCACTTTTGAGATTGAAGAGTATTTTAACAAAACATGTTAACCTAAGTCTTAACCTACTAGAACAAAAAGGTCAGCATGTGCCCCCTTCAGGGTTAAGCAAAAGAAAAGTATGTATATATATATATATATATATATATATATATATATATATTTCAGTATCATAGTGTTACCGAAAGTGTTGACAACACTTGGGGTAGCACTTCGAACCAGAATTTTTCTAAAAAATATAAAGATCAAGAGAGTTTTTCAAATCTAAAAATCTATCATGGTCAAGGGCCTTAGTGAATATATCAGGAAGTTGATGCTTTGTATCAATATGATCTATATTTATCAAACCTTTTTCAACTAAGTCCTTAAGGAAATGGTGACGAATGTCTATATGTTTGGTGCGAGAGTGTTGCACTGGTGTGATGTACCCGATTTTTGAAATCAAACGGAGTCGCCACGCCATTTTTGTTTTAAGGGCCAAAACTTTGAAAAATGCCCGAGATTAGAAATTTGGGTTCGGAGGTCACGTTACACGCCGGGAAGGACGTTAGTGTGCACCCGAAATGCCTCGTGAAACGAGTCTTCCAAGCTTAAAAACCATTTGTGTGTGTGTGTGTGTGTGTTACTTTGGCCAAAATAAGTTGAAACTGAGGAAAATAAAAATTGGGAATTCTTTATTAGACTTTGGACAGATCCCATTATTTTTGGTGTGATTTTTGGGTTGAGATTTGACACTCAAAAGATTTTTGGAAGTTGAAATCCATTTCTGCCAGAATGAAAAAGGCAGTGGACACTTGATTTTGAAATGGACTTTAGGGCTTGAAAACTCCAGAATCTAGGAAAAGTCCGAGAATGAAAAATGTTCAAAACACCTTAAATAAGGTTTATGTAAAAGAACTTCCCATTTTGGAGATGATTTGAGGGACCAAAACCTTCTGGAAATCTCAGATGTGAGATCAGGATTTCCAGAGACTGATAAACTGACCTTTAAAGGAAAATTTGAAAAATGGAGTTTTACTTACGCAAAAAATAAATTAAAAATATTTCTGGAAATCCCTGGATGTTGGCTACAAAAAGTATTTTGTAGTCAACACCAAATTCCAAGTTTATCTGTGTCCAAAAATTTAGACAATGGACTGAGGTCTTAGAAAATTGCTACTGGACAGCAACTTCTCAAGAAGGAAAATGTGATTTTAAAGGGGGTTTTGCATCCATGCTTGTCCCCATTTCCCTAGGTTTTGATTAGTAGTCACTAGACATTTTAGTGGTGATCTACTATATCAAACCATCCTTGGGGTACATTAGGACTTAAGCATTTCATTTGCTTGGGAAGGGGAATTTTGTAGAGATGAAATTAAAGAGAAAAAATCAACTAGAGATTTAAAATGTGGACCATTTGAGATGGTCATTCATGAAGATGAACTTCAAGATGACCATCTTAGGTCAAGATTTAAGTTAAACTAGACATAAAGTAAATCAAAGTAAGGAGAACAAGATGAACAAGAAGTTAAAAGGGAGTTTTAGGGTTTAGAGAAGGAGGGCTTTACCAATGGTGACACCCTATCTTCCTAGGCTTGGAATTTGACTTGAGGAGTATCAAGATTTGGTGTTTGACTTGAGGAGTATCAAGATTTGGTATTTGGGTGGATTCAAGGCTTGAATGTGTTTAGAGTTTGATGATAGAGTTGGTCAAAGAGAAAACAAGTAGATAACACTTAAGTCCTCTATGTTTTCTCTCTAATCCTCCTCCTAAGGGGTGATTTGAGCTTGGATTGGTGTATGTATGAGAGTATGTATGAGAGTGTTTTGAAAGTATTTTGAGTGAGTGGGGTTTGGGAAAGATTGAAGAGAAAATGGTGGCAATTCTAGTGAATTCCCACTGTTTTCTCCCTATTTTTCGCCAGAATACAGCTTCTGTGAGCCAATTGTGTTGTGTAAACTGAGAGAGGAGGGTCCAATTTATAGGCCTCTGGAAATGTCAAACATGTCCGCGTGGATTGGGTTGTAAACGTGCACTGTTCATTAAATGCAGCTCCAGGCTTTGGACAGAAGAATAAAATTCAAAAATCCAAATAGCTTTATGTTTTTCAACTTGCCCAATTCGGATTTTTCCAATTTCTTTTGCTTTTTTGATTCCTTTCCTTGGTTTATCTTTTTTTGGCAATCCCTAATCTACCCTTACTTGGTTAGAAATGTTAGGAATGTTAGAAATTGTTAGGAATGTTATAACTTTCATTAATTTTCTAACGAAAATACTAACAAGCTCAAATTGGAGCACTTACAATAGCCCCTCGGCGACGGCGCTTTCGAAGGAAGCGGGGTCGTCGATAAGAGTAAGGCTCCATATTTGGCAGGATGATCAAGTGATCGAGTGGCTGAACCTATTTAATAGGCTACCTACGTATCCTTAAGAGGAATCAAGCCGGCCGTAGTGTGGGTCTTTGACCCTAGAGATGATGGCATTTTAGGTGCCTCGAACCTGATGAGCGAGTTCTGCAGTCGGTTGCTGGAAAGAAACTCTGCTGGGGATAGAAGATGACCATTTTGGTCTGGTGGCTTTGAGTTGTATATCCGCTCTGCTGGGGATAGGAATGACCATTTTCGGTCTGATGGCTGAACCTAATGATAGGCTACCTACGTATCCTTAAGAGGAATCAAGCCAGTCGTAGTTCGGGTCTTTGACCCTAGAGATGACGGCATTTTAGGTGCCTCGAACCTGATGAGCGAGTTCTGCAGTCGGTTGCTGGAAAGAAACTCTGCTGGGGATAGAAGATGACCATTTTGGTCTGGTGGCTTTGAGTTGTATATCCGCTCTGCTGGGGATAGGAATGACCATTTTCGGTCTGATGGTTGAACCTAATGATAGGCTACCTACATATCCTTAAGAGGAATCAAGCCAGTCGTAGTTCGGGTCTTTGACCCTAAGATTTGACTATTTTTGGGAAGTCGCCCTGAGATCCGACTATTTTTGGGAAGTCACCCTATGATCTGACTATTTTTGGGAAGTCGCCCTATGATCTGACTATTTTGGGGAATTCGCCCTAAGATCTGACTATTTTTGGGAAGTCGCCCTGTGGTTTGACTATTTTGGGGAAGTCGCCCTAAGATTTGACTATTTTTGGGAAGTCACCCTATGGTTTGACTATTTTCGGGAAGTCGCCCTATGGTTTGACTATTTTTGGGAAGTCGCCCTATGGTTTGACTATTTTTGGGAAGTCTCCCTAAGATTTGACTATTTTGGGGAAGTCGCCCTAAGATTTGACTATTTTTGGGAAGTCACCCTATGATCTGACTATTTTTGGGAAGTCGCCCTATGATCTGACTATTTTGGGGAAGTCGCCCTAAGATCTGAATATTTTTGGGAAGTCGCCCTGTGGTTTGACTATTTTGGAGAAGTCGCCCTATGGTTTGACTATTTTGGGGAAGTCGCCCTAAGATCTGACTATTTTTGGGAAGTCACCCTAAGATTTGACTATTTTTGGGAAGTCGCCCTGAGATCTGACTATTTTTGGGAAGTCACCCTATGACTTGACTATTTTGGGGAAGTCGCCCTGGTAATGACTTCAGTTTGTCGAATTAGGGGATGATTACGATTTATCGCTTTCCTCGTGTTGTGTGTGATAGCGTTTTAGGTGCCTCAAACCTTAATGATGGCGTCTTAGGTGCCTCGAACCTTCATGATGGCGTCTTAGGTGCCTCGAACCTTGGAGATGGCGTCTTAGGTGCCTCGAACCTTGATTTGAAATGATTTCCCTTTGATGGCTCGGGGATAGATGGTCTATTGGTGGACTTCATTTGAAGGGATCGGTCTTATGTTTCCGCCGAGGAAATGGATGATAATGGGAAAGAAACGGGATTCCGTTAACTTCGCTGGGGATTTTGTTAGTCTTTGTTGGAGTTTAGTTCAGGAGTATGAACCTAAATGGGGACTTAGTTCAGGAGTATGAACCTAAATGGGGACCTAGTTCAGGAGTATAATCCTAAGTCGGGGTTTCAGTTCAGGAGTATGAACCTAAATGGGGACCTAGTTCAGGAGTATGATCCTAAGTCGGGGTTTCAGTTCAGGAGTATGAACCTAAATGGGGACTTAGCTCAAGAGTATGGTCCTAAGTCGAGGTTTTGTACCTGAGGTGAGACTGTTTGAGGGCGTTCTCGCTGGGGGAGATTTGAGCATACGAAGATTACCGGGGAAAAGGGTGACCGTGTTGGTCAAGTGGCTGGACCTATGGTAGGCTACCCACGTATCTCGAGTGGGAGTCAAGCCTGGACGTAGTTCGAAAACTGCTGGGGATGGTTTGACGGTATTTGGGAGTCACCCGAGGTTTGACTGTTTTTTGGGAAGTCGCCCTATGATTTGACTATTTTTGGGAAGTCGCCCTAAGACTTGACTATTTTTGGGAAGTCGCCCTAAGACTTGACTATTTTTGGGAAGTCACCCTAAGATTTGATGATAATGTTCTTTTAGAAAAGTAGTTGACTAAGATATGCTTTCATACCCGTGTCGTGCTTACCCGTAGCCGCCAAGGACCGAGGCTTCGGCCGATGTTGATGAAGAGTTGTTGGGTTGTGGTTTCGCCGACGATTTGCCGTCTTTGGAGGCATTTTGACCCGAAGGGGAGTTTGGTTGAGTCTGCATCTTGCTGGTGATCGTCAACCTTGTAGAAGTTGTTGAGCTTGTCTTCACATTGGGACTTCTTGCTTTTGAGAACTTGGTGTCTCTGACCGATTTTCATTTGAGAACTTGGCGTCCCTGACCGATTTGCATTTCGAGAACTTGGCGTCCCTGACCGAATTGTATTTGAGAAATTGGCGTCTCTGACCGAATTGTATTTGAGAACTTGGCATCTCTGACCGTATTATATTTGGGAACTTGGCGTCCCTAACCGATTTGCATTTTGAGAACTTGGCATCTCTGACCGATTTTCATTTGAGAACTTAGCGTCTCTGTCCGTACTGTATTTGAGAACTTGGCGTCTCTGACCGAACTGTATTTGAGAACTCGGCGTCTCGACCGCACCGTATTTGAGAACTTGGCGTCTCTGTCCGTACTGTATTTGAGAACTTGGCGTCTCTGACCGAACTGTATTTGAGAACTTGGCGTCTCTGACCGATTTGTAGACACTGGAGGTGATCTGCACTTGTTTTTCCCGGAATCATCTCTTGCCGAAAAGGGGCGTTTGATTTCTTGCGATTTTTTTGAAACCATTGATTTTGGACTTTGGTAAATATCTTCTTTGTTGAGGGTAAGTCTCAATAGCGAAGGAAAATGGTCTTTCACGTTCGAATCCCTGCATTGGTTAGTAGAGAGGAAGATGTATATATGACATTCATGATGACAAATGCATGCATAGAATCAGAATGATTATGACAGTATCACTGCATATGTTCGCGAGATGATGCATTTACTTGCTTTCGAAGATGCACTTAGCCTAAGCTTTTGGCAGGGAAATTATGATTTATGATCTTCAACCACTTAGGATTTTTCCTATTGATTCAAGTTTTGTGCATGCTACATGAGCCCTTGGGATATTTTTGTGGGGATGCATGGTGATGAGAGGGGATGCATTGGGATGTATGTGTCTGGAGACTGTTTGCAACAGATTTTGAGCAAGTGGGGGAGGTGAGAGCCTTCGATTACGATTTAAACAGTGGTTGTTGATGAGGTTTTGTTAGCAGTATCACATGGACCTCAATCTTGATGAGATTGGATTCGGATCCCGGGTCTTGTTTGTAATTTTCCCTCTCAATTTTGGTCATTTGAAGCTGATGCTGACAGGCTCTAGGGCACGTTGATATGAGTGAAACTTCTTTCATTTGGATGAGCCGTGACTTGGCCGAAACCTTGTTCGGAGAATGATTTGATGAAATTGCTAATGCCGGGTGAAACCCAGATCTTAGATTCCGACGCTACGGGAAGCTGCTATGTACCAAGTTCAAGCCGAAAATCTAGTTGTTGATGTGACTAGACCTTTCTTGTGACTTGATAAAATTCAGATCCAAAGGACCAAACTTGACAAAGCCCTGGATCCTATTAAAGCGAGGAAAGATCCCTCTTTGGCAAAGCCTCGGTCTGAAGAACCGAGTAGGCAAAGTCCAGATTTCGAAGCAGTGACTTGGCGAGGCCCTAATCTTATAACCTCGTTGTGATTCTGACATAATTAGCAGAGTCCCAATCTGATTGGTAATGCAAAGTGATCCTGAGAATAATCTGACAAAGATCGAATCTATCTCGTAGTGAAAAACCCAGTGTGGACCCAAAGATGACTATAGAAGCCCCAGCTTGAAGAGCTGATACAGGAGAACCTGGGAGAACCGCTTAGCAAGCCCCAGCGTGGAGAAATTCAGAGTAGTCTTACAGAGGAGGCACCCATCTTTTCAGACCTTAGTCAACCAGTCACTTGGACAAGACTCAGAAATGTTTACGTGCAGGGGCATATCTTTTAAAAGGTGGGAATGTCTCCCGAATTTGTGTATGACACTCTCGCTTTAGGTTTGACTCTTTTGAGAGAGTATAAGCATCATAAGGTGTGGAAAAGTGTATGGAAGCCCCTGCTGACAGAAAGACAGTGTTTGGCTCTATTTCCCTATGATGGAGAGAGAGAAGACTTGTCGAGACACTTGAAAACTTGTCTTATTCATGATGATCACAAGGCTGCTTAAAACCCTTTGTTAATGTTCGGGTTATTCAACTCCTAAATCTGATATGAACAAATATTTTGATTAATCACGAGGAGAAAATCAGATGATATCGAGAATCAAGCTCGGAAGAACGGAAAGTGTATAGGGACGATCCTTGATGAGACCAGATTATTTTTTATTTTTTTTTTTGAGATTTGTTTGTGATTTCGACCGGACCATTTCTGGTTGCCTACGTTCCCTCCATTATGAAGAGCTCAGGTCGCCGTAGTTCGGGCCTATCCCGAATGAAAAGAGAACGAATGTTGAAATTCGAGGATCTGAGGACCTTTGGGGATTTTGAGGATTTGGAGGATTGAATAACATATCCCCTTAGAGTGTCCATGAAAGACACGGATGCGAAGCCCCAGTGGGACATCCACGACAAGTGTTTGTGGAGTAGAAATGAATTATGCTCACATGAATCAAATTTGAATTTGCACAATCTTTGATTGGTAATTTTGAGCCAAAATGGATTAGATTCCAATTTAAGCAAGCAATGAACCATTAATTTGATTTAGATTTTACGATGAAATTGCTATCCGATAGGAATTTCGGCTGGGTTTCCGGGCTTCGATCGGCCATCGGGTAATTTTTGGAGTTATGACCTCTTAAAGTGAGGGGTCGGCTGGGCCTTTTGCTGACTGAACCTCTAAAGATGAGAGGTTGGCTTGCAGGGATGTGTTTGGAAAATCTATGGCAGGGAAGATTGATTGCCCCTAAGGATGAGAGGTCAAATTTTGACCTTGGCCAAAGGCGAGGGTAATGGTGATGGGAGTATCCTCTGAAATTAAGAGGATGGCTTGGGATTGGTTTAAGGTAATGATAAGAGGAAGTCCAAGCTATCAAGAACGTTTGTGAATTTGCGAGAATTCGGGCTCCTTTTTGATCATTGGAGAGCCTCTTTTTTTTTTTTTTTGTTTTTGTGGAAGGCTTCCTGATGAGCTTGGAATTATATCCGAGATTGTGAGGATTTTAAAATCATTCTTTTGAGAATTCGGAAGGCCTCTTTGAGGAGTTGAGAATTATCTTTCCTTCCTTCACAACTTGAACATTTTATGCATCGCCGACTCTCGACGCTAACTTCTTTGGCGTTGCTTGGACTTCTCTCAGGGTTTCAAAACATGCCGATCTTGAAATGAAAGGGTAGTGTTTCGTGAGGGTGAGGTAATGGCTTTCCTATGGGTGAAAGGCTTCAACCGCAATCCCTACCGGATGACTGAGATTAAGTCTTCATTGCTTGCTTAAGCTTTAAATGAGAAAAGATCCATGCAAATTCATCGAGCAACGAGGTGATGAGGCTGATGAAAGGGATGTGAGCATATGAGATGCAAGATGGGGAGTTGGTAAGCCCCAATTTGAGAGGGATATCAATTGATTTTCTCACTCCAATTAATTTAAATATTAATCATTTCAAAGAATTAGTGGTTGAGCAGCACAAGTGATCATCTAGGATAAAACCATTTCAATTAAGCGTAACGTGGGTGTGCAAGTGATGTCTCGAGTCTAGCAAGAAAAGAAGAAAGACTTATATATATATAAATTTTAAATGATAGTTAAGCTATCTTTCCACAACATTCGAGGTGGACAAAACCGACAAGTGTTCAAGATGGACTTAGGTGAAAGAAAAATACTAGAACCTACGAAGGTTGACTAAAAGACTATTTTAGAGATAGGTAGCCCCTAGTCTAGCCGCTCTTTGCTATTGGACCATGCATCCATTCTTCGATGCTGGAGACGGGAGCTATCGCAGGTCTTCCCATCCGGACTTCTTTGTCAGCTTCTTGCTCAATCCAACCATTTTCCTTGCCTGTGATGACTGGTTCATCGACCTCGCAAAGGGGTGAGTCAAATTCCATTATGTTCCCAAGTCTTGAACCACCAAACTCGATAATGTTGACATTCATGTTGCTATTTCTGGGGAGCGGGTTATTGATAGTTTTAGGCCCTTCAGGAACCTCTAACCTCCCTTGTTCAATCAAACTTTGGATTGCCTTTTTCAGGGGGACGCAATCATCTGTCAAGTGCCCGTGGTACTGATGAAAGGCACAATGCTTGGAGGTATCCAAAGGAGCATTGGGTTTCTTGGCTGATAATTTTCCAAGGGCCGGAGCAAACCTTCTCTCACCAAACCTCTGAAGATATCACTCAAAGGCATCCCAAAGTTTCTCAAGTCTTGGAGCCGGGATCTGGATGCATCACGTTTCTTGGGAACAAAGGAAGTGACATTGTTACAGTCCTGTCCCGCATAGCTAATCACTTCTTTACCTTTTGGTTGGGCAGGAGCTGTGTTGGAGGTGGAAGAAACCCGGTATGCTGTAGCGGGTGTGCGGCAAACTTGCGATTGTAAGCCTTTTCGAACTTAGCCCCGGAATTAACCATTGCACGTAAGTCGGCGTAGGGGAAGTGGCGAGGGAAGCTCTCAAATGCGGCTTCAAGCATGAGCGAAAGATGTCTAACTTGCTCCTCGTCGGAGGAGGAATGGCCATTTCACTAAGCTTGAGGTTTCACCTTTTATAGAAATCCCCAATATTCTCATCGGCGCTTGCATCGTTGTACGCGAGTCAACTCTGTTTGTTTCCCATTCCAAGTTGGCTTTATACTTATACGTGAAAGTGTGGTAATCTGTTCCCAAGTAGCCCTAGCTTCAGCCGCAATCGAAAAACCATTTCAAAGCCCCGACTTCAAAGAGAGATCAAGTAGTCGGCCAACCGGTTGGTGCATCCCTTAGCTTTCATTGCCAAAGTATAGGTGTCCAAGTGAGTTTTAGGGCACGTACTTCCATCAAACAGTTCGAGATTGGGCATTACGAACTTGTGGGGCAGGGGTACGATCGAGTCGGGATCTGTAGGCCGAAGAGCGGTGTTCCTTTTGACGGTCAATTCGGCGATACGCGCTTTCATTTCCTTGTGTTGCTCCATAAACCAAGCCAATTGGGGATCCAAAGGTGGAGCGGGAATGCACGAGCCGATATTTGAGCTAGGAAGAGGACTAGCGTTGGTGGTGCATTGGTGGAAGGAATACCATATCCGGAGCATAGGTGAAAACTTGTCCTTGGCCCAAATTACCCTGGGAGTGTAGGTAGGAGCTTGGGCAAAGGGATAGAACCCGGCGACTTCTTTGTTGGCTTCCAATCGGCGAGAGAAGATGGAGGCGGATCTGAGGTAGCCAGATGGCTTGGATTTCCGGAGTGAGGCCCATAAGTAGGCTTAAGTGCGGGTGCTGTCCACTGGTTGTTGAATTGCATGGCTGGTTGTGGCGAGGATGCATAACCGAGAGGATCTGTGGTCTGGTGATTACGATGAAACCGGGATGGGGGCTTGGTAACCCATTGAACCCTGAGTGAGAAATGGGTTTGCGGAAGCCGTGTGAGGAGCAATGAGCTAGCATCATTCGAGGAGGGGCTCCCGACCGTTGCCCCGAACCAAAGCGTGGTGGCATTCCAAACCGTTGCTTTGCGAAAGTCCGGATTGATTGGTCCCAAACGAGGCGGGATCCCAATTTGCTTTGTGGCATTCGGGGTATCCCCAACCATGGGAAGGCATTTCGTGTGACTTTGTCCCAGCTGAGGCATTGCGGCGGCTCGTCCGTCGAGGCTGCGTGGATCCAGTGGTCTGCAGTTGAGGAGCCGGCTGACCCAGAGATCGAGGAGCATGGGCTCGGTGGTAGTACCGTGGGAGGCCGGTGGTGGCATCACTGGAGTAGTCGGGTTGACCAAGAGCGGGATTGAGGTCTTCCTCTTCTTCCACACGGTGAAGGTGCCATCTGGGTTGAGACTGCGGCCAATCCATGGCTTTTGATAGCCTCCATAAGGTCGTTTCACCAGCTGTGCTTCTGTCGCACTCTCATCCATTCGGCCTAACTGATTCCACTGCTGTTCTGTTTGAGGGGTCCCGGGAGGCGGAGTGACGTTGTCCCCATCGTTACCGGTGATGCGGACATTACGAAATCCGGAGTCGGAACAAACGGTGAAGCTGACGATGCGCTTGACTCTTCCCAACTGATCAAACGGTGACCCGGTGCCCGAAACCAAGCTTTGTGCGGAGCTGCGGGGGGAAAGACACGAGGGTTCAGATGTTTGGGAATTGAAGGTGGGTAGGTGTTTGGGCTTTGGGCTCATGCAACATGCAGTTATTTGTTCTTGTTTACTTAAAACATGTTTTATTAACCTAATCGGTTGGAAAAGATTGCTCTTCTTTTTCGCAAACTACTCTGGATCCTGGATCAGTGGGCCCCTTCACTACGTCTATAAGCCTCTCGTATTCCACCTGTATTTCGACCTCTCGGGGTGGGACGGCCCGGGCGAGGTCCTATAGGGCAAGCGGGTCCCACCGACCGAAAGAAAAACGATCCTAAAAGTCTGGCGGGTAATCGAGTCTTAACGAGCATTCGATGTAAATTACGGACAAGGCGACGTCAAAGTCAAGATCATGTCAGAGGCTCGACAAAAAGTCGGCATGATTTGGGTGATAAATGTCCACGATTGATCTTGATTTGTCGTCAATTAGGCCGTAATTAGGCATGGAATTATCATTAATCCTTGATGACTCGGTGTCAATCTTTGGGAGTCGGTGTATAATTTGTGCCGATCGAGCCGAAGTCAAGGCGCCTGGTCAATATCTTGGTCAAAGTCTGCGGCGGAAAACCGGCATGACTTCGGCGATTAGGGTCCCCGAAAGATATTGAGTCGGTGTGCCGACAAAGGCTTGAAAGGAAAGGTCTATACACAGACAGGGCATGACACAGACCAGACTAAAAACCAACCGGGTCTCGGACAAAGTGTGTCACGGACAAGTGCATGGTCGACACGAGGCTCCATGGGATGTTTGGGTAGTCCTGTGCTTGCACCGAGAGGCGTAATAAGACCAAACGGGCCGCGACAAGGATTTCCCCGGGTTAGGGACGTAGTGTGCAGTGTACGGTCAACGTGCGCGTAGTGTGCAAGCAGTCTATCTTCCTTTTCTGAGTAAAATAGAAATTTTTCATGTGTCTTAAAAAGTATGATGCATGATTTTTTTTTTGAAAATTTTCTTCTTTTTTTTTTTGGAAATTCCTTTTTTTTTTGAAATTCTTTTTTTTTTGAAATTCTTTTTTTTTTGAAATTCTTTTTTTTTGAAATTCTTTTTTTTTTTAAATCTTTTTTTTTTTGAAAGTAAATGCACACATAAGCACATAAGCACAAAAATTCAACAGTTAGGGACATGATTCCGATAGTCAAAATTTTGACTTTTTCCGAGGCGGCCAAAACAAACACGAAAATGTGCAAAAATCAACACACACAACAAATGATTTTTAATGCCGGGACGGAAGCTTGACCCTCAAAAGCTTTTCCTTTTTTTTTTTAAAACAATGATACCGGTACGTGGGATTGTTAAACCACAATTTATCCCCGACTCGTGTTAGGAGGCGATAACGGGAAGTTTAATGGTTTCCACCAATATACCAAATATCATTTTTTTTAGAAAAAGCTTATTAATCCCCAGCGGAGTCGCCACTGTGATGTACCCGATTTTTTGAAATCAAACGGAGTCGCCACGCCATTTTTGTTTTAAGGGCCAAAACTTTGAAAAATGCCCGAGATTAGAAATTTGGGTTCGGAGGTCACGTTACACGCCGGGAAGGACGTTAGTGTGCACCCGGAATGCCTCTTGAAACGAGTCTTCCAAGCTTAAAAACCATTTGTGTGTGTGTGTGTTACTTTGGCCAAAATAAGTTGAAACTGAGGAAAATAAAAATTGGGAATTCTTTATTAGACTTTGGACAGATCCCATGATTTTTGGTGTGATTTTTGGGTTGAGATTTGACACTCAAAAGATTTTTGGAAGTTGAAAACCATTTCTGCCATAATGAAAAAGGCAGTGGACACTTGATTTTGAAATGGACTTTAGGGCTTGAAAACTCCAGAATATGGGAAAATTCGAGAATGAAAAATGTTCAAAACACCTTAAATAAGGTTTCTGTAAAAGAACTTCCCATTTTGGAGATTATTTGAGGGACCAAAACCTTCTGGAAATCTCAGATGTGAGATCTGGATTTCCAGAGACTGATGAACTGACCTTTAAAGGAAAATTTGAAAAATGGAGTTTTACTCACGCAAAAAATAAACTAAAAATATTTATGGAAAGCTCTAGATGTTGGCTACAAAAGGTATTTTGTAGTCAATACCAAATTCCAAGTTTATCTGTGTCCAAAAATTTAGACAATGGACTGAGGTCTTAGAAAATTGCTACTGGACAGCAACTTCTCAAGAAGGAAAATGTGATTTTAAAGGGGGTTTTGCATCCATGCTTGTCCCCATTTCCCTAGGTTTTGATTAGTAGTCACTAGACATTTTAGTGGTGATCTACTATATCAAACCATCCTTGGGGTACATTAGGACTTAAGCATTTCATTTGCTTGGGAAGGGGAATTTTGTAGAGATGAAATTAAAGAGAAAAATCAACTAGAGATTTAAAATGTGGACCATTTGAGATGGTCATTCATGAAGATGAACTTCAAGATGACCATCTTAGGTCAAGATTTAAGTTAAAATAGACATAAAGTAAATCAAAGTAAGGAGAACAAGATGAACAAGAAGTTAAAAGGGAGTATTAGGGTTTAGAGAAGGAGGGCTTTACCAATGGTGACACCCTATCTTCCTAGGCTTGGAATTTGACTTGAGGAGTATCAAGATTGGTGTTTGACTTGAGGAGTATCAAGATTTGGTGTTTGGGTTTGTGTTTGGGTGGATTCAAGGCTTGAATGTGTTTAGAGTTTGATGATAGAGTTGGTCAAAGAGAAAACAAGTAGATAACACTTAAGTCCTCTATGTTTTCTCTCTAATCCTCCTCCTAAGGGGTGATTTGAGCTTGGATTGGTGTATGTATGAGAGTATGTATGAGAGTGTTTTGAAAGTATTTTGAGTGAGTGGGGTTTGGGAAAGATTGAAGAGAAAATGGTGGCAATTCTAGTGAATTCCCACTGTTTTCTCACTATTTTTCGCCAGAATACAGCTTCTGTGAGCCAATTGTGTTGTGTAAACTGAGAGAGGAGGGTCCAATTTATAGGCCTCTGGAAATGTCAAACATGTCCGCACGGATTGGGTTGTAAACGTGCACTGTTCATTAAATGCAGCTCCAGGCTTTGGACAGGAAGAATAAAATTCAAAAATCCAGCAGTTTATGTTTTTCAACTTGCCCAATTCGGATTTTTCCAATTTCTTTTGCTTTTTTGATTCCTTTCCTTGGTTTATCTTTTTTTGGCAATCCCTAATCTACCCTTACTTGGTTAGAAATGTTAGGAATGTTAGGAATTGTTAGGAATGTTATAACTTTCGTTAATTTTCTAACGAAAATACTAACAAGCTCAAATTGGAGCACTTACAACTGGGTTTTTGAAAATATTAATGGCACTTAGGTTGTCACAATACATGGTTAACATATTACTTTTTAGACCATAATCATCTAACATGTATGCTTTAACCAGATAAGATGTGAACAACAACTCCCAGCTGCTACATATTCTGATTCAGCAGTTGAAAGTGAGACACAATTTTGCTTACGACTATACCATGACACTAGATTGTTACCCAAATAAAAATGCCCCCCATAAGTACTTTTTCGGTCATCCATATCCCCCGACCAATGCGAGTCACTAAAGCCTACTAGATTAGTATTTGTATCTTTACTATACCACACACCTAATTCACATGTCCCAGATACATATTTTATTATATTTTTAACGGAATTAAGGTGAGAGACTTTAGGATTGGCTTGGTAACGTGCACAAACACAAACGCTAAACATTAAATCAGGGCAGCTAGAGGTAAGGTAAAGAAGGCTACCTATCATGGAACGGTAGAATGTGGGATCAACATCTTCTCCTACTTGGTCCTTTCCAAGTTTGAGAGTAGAACTCATAGAAACTTTAGAACTCTTTGACCCCTCCAACCTGAACTTCTTCACCAAATTCCTTGCATACTTTCTTTGTGATATGAATATTCCATCATTTGTTTGTTTCACCTGTAAGCCTAAAAAGAAATTTAGTTCACCTATCATGCTCATTTCAAATGTTGAAGTCATGGCCTCTACAAAATCTTTCAAACATGTTTGAGATGTAGATCCATAGACTATGTCATCAACATAGATTTGAGCAATAACAAGTTCTTTACCATGTCTAAGTATAAACAAGGTTCTATCTGCCTCACCTCTACTAAATCTATATTCAAGAAGAAAACTGGTTAAACGACTATGCCATGCCTGTGGAGCTTGTTTCAACCCATAAAGAGATTTATCAAGTCTATAAACATGGTGTGATTGTGAAGGATCTTCGGAACCTTTTGGTTGTTCAACAAAGATCTCTTCATCCAAATAACCATTTAAAAAGCTGCTTTAACATCCATTTGATGCAAAGTGATTTTAAGATAACAAGCTATGGCTAAGAGTAGTCTTATGGACTCAAGTCTAGCCATAGGAGCGATGGTTTCATCATAGTCAACACCTTCTACTTGTGTATATCCTTGAGCCACAAGACGAGCTTTGTTCCTAACAATATTACCCTTCTTATCTATTTTATTTTAAAAAATCCATTTTGTCCCAATAATATTAGTATTAGGGGGACGTGGAACTAAAAACCAAACGTTATTTCAGGTAAATTGTTCAAGCTCCTCTTGCATGGCTTGAATCCAATAATTATCTTTTAAGGCCTCAACTACATTCTTAGGTTCTAGGGAAGAAACATAACACGAGTATTTTACCTTGGCATATGTGGTGGACAAGCACACATACGTTACCATACTACGGTAGTCAAATGGTTCTTTGTGCCTCGTCCTTACACCTTCATTCACTTCTCATATCACCTGTGAGGTAGGGTGATCTCATCTAACACTAGCATGTGGATCCCTTCTCATTTCCTCAGGAGTAGCATCGGTATTTTCTCCCCCATCTGCTGTTCTGGAATCAGGATTTACCAGAGGTGCTATCTCATCCCTGATAGCACTTTGGTCAGCACCAGTGTTAATATTTCCTTTCCTTCCCACTTGAGCCTCTTCCAGTAGTTCTAGAGGTGTTTCTTGAACACTTTCACCTGTAATGCTCAATGAATCATCAAAAACCATGTTTATTGATTCTTGAATGGTTCCTAATCTTAGATTATAAACCCTATATGCACGACTATTTTGTGCATATACAAGAAATTGCCCTATCACTTTTAGAGTCAAGTTTACCTAAGTAATCCCGGTCATTCAATGTAAAGCACACACTCCCAAAAATATGAAAATAATGAATCTTTGGTTTTTTACCATTCAAAACTTTATAGGGAGTCATTGTGGTTCCGATTCTAAGGTAAACTCTATTGACAGTGTGACAAGCTATACTTAGTGCCTCTGCCCAAAATATTTTTGAGATTCTTTTAGAAAACAACATTACTCTAGTCATTTCAAGTAATTTTCGATTTTTCCTCTCAACAATCCCATTTTGTTGGGGGTGTTTTAGGTGCTAAAAATTCATGATGAATTCCTTTCTTTTCTCAAAAAGTGGAGAAAGAATCATTATCAAATTCATTCTCATGATCAGACCTAATACGAAAAATAGAAGCACAAAACATGTTTTTGATTTTAGAGTGTAAGATTTTAAATTTTTCAAAGGTTTCTAATTTATCTCTCAAAAAGTAAACCCAAGTAAATCTAAAAAAGACATAATGACATAAATATATGTCTTACCTCCAGGACTCTGTACCTCAAATGGACCCATCAAATCCATGTCTAATAGTTGAAAACAATGTGTTGTCCCAAAGTGTTGCTCATTGTGTTGGGCAACACTGTGGGCATCACATGTTTGTTTGCCTTTAAGACAATCCTCACAAACCACTTTCTCTTTGAATTCCAACTTAAGAACTCATCTCACAACTTTTTGCTTAAGAATTTTCTCTATATGGTGAAAATGAACATGCCCTAATTTTTTATGCCACAAAGTGATAACCAACCTTAGCCGAATGGCACACTTTTTTATCTTCAACAATATAGCAATTGTCATTAGATCTAGTTCCTGACATTATACAATTATTAGAACCATCAAAGGCCTCACAATTGTTTTTGTTGAACTTCACCTCTAAATTGTCATCACAAAGTTGACTAATGCTAATCAAGTTAGCAACTAGACCGTCAACATGTAAGACATTTTTTTAAGGTGAGGAAACCAGGCACATTAAATGTCCCTTTCCCAATGATTGTACTCTTACTACCACCACCATACGTAACACTCCCTCCATGTATAGATTCATAGTCATTAAAAATGACTTTGTTCCCGTCATATGACGTGAACACCCAAAATACCATGAACTCTCTACATTTGTTTTCAAAGCAGTATAACCTACATCACATCTTGGATTAGCTTTGGGTTTCCACGTTTTCTTCTTTAAACTTTTGACTTTCTGATATAGACAGTGTTATCTGAAGTGCTGTCTGAAGTAGTAGACAACACTTCCGGTAACACTGTGGAACTTGACTATTTCTTTAAAAGATATTGACACTTATTTTTAAAATGTCCAATAGTGTGACAATATTTTCACACTTTAGCAGTGTCAGAAGAGTCAGAAACGAAAGTATTTTTATCAGAACCATATTCCTTAACAAAACACATTTCACTTTCATCAATAGACAAAGAAGAAACAATTTTATCTAAGGAATCTTGAAAACCAATACCTGCCTTGAGAGGGTTACTCAAATTGAGAATCTCATCCAGTTTGGAAAATCCTGTGTTGAGTTTCTTAAAAGTGGTTTCGGCAAGAGACAATTTGGCCTTAACTTTATCCAACATGGCATCCTTTTTTATGAGTTGGACCTCCATCTTAGTCAAGTTTTCTTTCAGCTCATGATTTTCCTTGGTTAAGAACGTCATCTTCTTGTTCTCCTTTTTCCATTCAACAAGAAGCTCTTCGTAGAGATTCTTCAACCAATCTATGAGCTCATCCTTGTTTAGCTCATCCTCTTGAGAGTTTCCTGTATCAAGATTAGTTGAACCCATGAAGCAACTAGCATTAGAAACACTGAAGTGGTTATACCTTCTGTGTTTGGTCTCAGGTGTTACCAGAGATTTGGTAACACTTGTGATAGCACTTCCAGTATCCGTGTCACATACAGTGACCAACATTGCTGTCACTTCTGGTTCTTCAACTTGGACTGGTCCCTCGTCTTCATTGTTACTGAGAGACACCCACAAGTTCTTTCCCATCTTCCTTAGAGTATTTGCATACTCATTTGCATAGTGTCCCCATCCAGAACAAGCATGACATTGAATTGAATCAATGTACTTAGGATCGGACCTAGACTGATCAGAAGATGCCCTTCTCATTGGGTTAGCCTTTTGAGAAGATGGAAATGACCTCTTTGGCATCGAGTTGTACACCTCGGTTTGTTGCTCCTTTGCTTTTACCTGCACATTATCTTTGTTAAACTTTCTAACCATAGAGTTATATTTCTTAGCAAGTAAAGCAACACTAGCATTTTCATCCAATTCTTCAAAAACCTCTTCATCCTCATCTTTTTGAAAATCTGAGGAATGAATTTTCAAATCTATATTCTTGCCCTTAGTGGCTTCACTTTGTTCGGCAAGATTTAGCTCAAAAGTTTTTAAAATACTCATTAAAGTATTGAAATCCATAGTAGAAAGATTGTGAGCTTCTTCAATTGATGAAATTTTCACATTGAAATGCTCAGGTAGGGTTCTAATGGCTTTTGAAACAAGTTGTTTATTTGTGAAAGGTTCACCTAACACTTGACATTCATTTGCAAGGTCAAACAACTTTTCAAACTAAGATGAATTATTTTCATCTTCACCCATCCTTAATCTTTCAAACTTGCTAGTAAGCCTTCTAAGCTTAGTTTCACACACACTACCATCACCTTCACAAAACCTTTGCAAAATATCCCAAGCTTCCTTAGCTGTGGGAGTGTTTTGAATGAGTTTAAAAATATGAATATCAACCCACTCGGATTCTGGTTGGATTTGAACATCACCATCTTCATCCGGGGGAAACATTGGAAGAGAATACCCATTAATAACAGATCGCCAAGCCCTAAGATCAATTGATTTGATATGGGAATGAAGGCAGATCTTTCAATAAGCATAATTCGATCCATCGAGAACAGGAAGTCTCTTTTAGTTAGGATTAGCCGGATCATAAGCCATGACAACTGGATCAAGCACTTAGTACGTCAAGTGATCTGCTCTGATATCGATTGAAATTGTCACTGGCCTAGAAGCAAGTGTTATAAAAATGTTGATAGCACAACTGATAACACTTACTGTAGCGATGCGTGAATTCTTAACATCTTTGAGTCGCCACTTGTGATTTATTGAAGGAAAACAATAAGAAAAACCTTTTTGATTTTAAAAAAGATTTGAGGGTTCGGAGGTTAAGTTATGGAATGGGAAGGTCGAGGAGCACCCATTTCACCCAATCCGAAGATCGGTCTTGCCTATTGAGTATTAACAATCTAATTAATTTAAATAAGAACAAGAAAACCCTAATCAATTTCTTGATTGGAAATGTCGGATTGTATGCTTCGAGATCACCTCCATGGATTGAAGGGACTCTAGGCTAATCCTCTTGATGGGATTACACCACTCTAAAAGTCAATAGAGAGAGATTGAGAAGAAGAGAGTAAAAGTATAGGAATTTACCTAGCGTTTGGAAAGTATTTGGTTTAGAACGTGGTTCTAAGATGTCTTCTCAATCGAGAAGCGATTCGGGCAGAGTTTCGACTCAATATGAGAGTCAAATCTTGATGCGGACAGAGCTTCACCTCAATCCTTGATTCGGGCTTTGATGTTTGTTGATCAACAAGGTTGATAAACAAACTTTAGGTGATTTTAGGGTGATTTTAGGGTGATTTTGTAGGAATCTTTCAGGGAGAGAAACCAACAAAATGTGTGTGTTGTGTGTTTTCGATCGTGGATTGGGAACTTTGAAATACTGAAAGTCATCAGGTATTTATAGGATTTTAAAAGGTAGAGGTGGAGAGGTAAAACACCCCTAGGAATTCCAGAACTCAGATATGATTGGAGAACCGGATGGGATAAGATTTTATCAAGAAAAGAGTTTGAAACGGAGAAGGATTGTGATTCTGCATATCCTGCAGAGGGGTTGTCTCGTGCGAGACACGTATGTCCCGTGCGAGACAACTAGTCGGTTGACTATTTTGTCCTCTTCAGTGATTCCGTTAGTCAGTTAGGTCCAAAACTAACGAAGTTAGTTAGAAACTTAACGAAACATGACGAAATTGACATGCTTTCATCAAAACACAAAAGAGAGACGAAGAGTAGTGTAATCATGATTTATTGGTTCAGAATGGGGTGTCTACAGAGCCCCTCGGCCACAAGACTTATGGAAGAAGTAATGTCGTCGATAGAAAAGACATCATTCTGAACATTGGGATGGTCGTGCCGCACGGCTTCCTACATATCTCTAAGAGAGAATCAGACCAAACGTAGTTCGACTCCAAAACACTAAAAAGGCTATTTTAGGTATTTTGAAAAGCATTTTTGAAAATCAGAGGGATTTTTTTTTGAAAAGGTAAAATCGTACTGAGGAATCAAAGACTTGACTAAATTCTGAAGATACCTGTTTGTTGATGATGTTGTTGAGGTTACTGAAGTTACCATTGTTGCCGAGGTCATGGACTTTGTTGTCGTTGCTGCCGTCGCAGACTTTGTTGATGCTGAGATCACAGACTTTGTTGTGGTTGCCGAGGACACGGACTTGAAGTTTGCTGCCATCACAGACTTTGTTGATGTCACCGAGGTCACGGTCTTGAAGTTTGCTGCCATCACAGACTTTGATGATGTTGCCGAGGTCACGGACTTGAAGTTTGCTGCCGTCACATACTTTGCTGATGTCGTCGAGGTCACGGACTTGAAGTTTTCAGTTGAGGTGGAAGTTCTGTCGGCTCCTGTAATGCAAGGATATATGCATGTTGGTCTCGGATGGACCAGAAATATTCTTACCTTTCTGTACCTGTCAGCACATAAAGATTCCAAGTAGATTTTTTCAAATTTTAGTTGTTTAACTAGACTTACGTGGTGGTGCTCACGTCTGTTCGTGTAAATGGCCGATTGGTCATTTTGGTGGTGAGTTTATGTATGAGTATATGGTATATGGACATGTAGGGACATTTGTATGGATTTGTATTTGAGATGGGTAAACTATAGGAGTGAACTTGTGTTTGACAAGTTGGGACCAAATCAGGTTTGTGCAGAATCTGTTGCTGGTCAGCGAGGATGAATTTCAATGAGTAACCTTGTGTGAACACATCTAGGCCTATTGCGAATTTTCATTCATAATTCTCCCTTGAGTCGTGTCTCTAGGAGGCAAACGACTACAAATCTGTCTACTGTCGTAATGGCTTTGTGTCTAAGGCCCTTTGCTGTCTCAAGCCCCAAATTGCTTGCAAGTGTTAGATGACTTTGTGAACATGCTTGTGAGTCCGCTCTTTTGATTTGAAGATGATCGAAGAAGACTCTCCTTGTTGATTTGATTTGAAGAAGATCGAATGATGCTCGATGAAGAAGTTTGAAGAATAGTCTCCCTTTCTCCTTGATTTTTTTTTCTTAGTGACGCACCCTGGTTTTTGCCTAGACCGCCCTTTCGGGTTTTCAATCTAGCGGACATCTCTTTTGCGCCTTTTTTTTTTAAAGTAGTATGTTAACTCGAAGAGAACTCAGAAGATAGAATCTTATTGAGGGGAGAGAGATGAGATTTCAAGTTAGTTGAGGAGAGACGGACTCTATTATTTGGAAGGTGATCCAAGCATTGATTTTTTGAAGAAGTTCATTCTCTAATGATGAGAGTGAGAAGCAAAGAGGAAAGCCCCTAATGCAGATTTGATTATTTTGACGAGTTGAAGTAGAGATTGACTGGGAGAGGAAAGGGTGGGAAGCCCCAGTTTTGATGCTTGGATTTCAAGAGTGTGTATGAGAGTGGCTAACAGGAAGCCCCTAGACTCAACAAGGAATGCTACTTGGCTCAAAGATCTAGAAAAGTTGTTCTACCTTTTAATGAACCGTGAATCATCTAGATGTTTCTAAATAGGTTTGAGGAGAAAGCCAATCATTAGTATGACTCAAGGTTAAACATTTTTCTTGATACTGAAAGTCTTCTACACTTGATGTAAGAGGATGTTGAGTAATCTTCGTTTCTTGACTCCTCTTCTTTGTGGGAGAGGCCTTCATGCCTTTGATGTTTCACCTTTGTTGTGGGGGTGATGAAAGCTTGAGAGTTTTTTTTTACTCTCAAAGCTTTGAATTGAGTAGTCCCACTCTTCTTGGAATGAAGGTTGATAGCAGCGCCTTCGGCTTTCTTTGCTTGTTGATCTTTGACTTTCAATAGGGGTAATGTTTAGCCCTTAAGCCTTCTAAGGATATCTTTATTCTTAAACTCGCTTAGAAGTCTCTATTTTTGCGATGATTTAGGGAATGGAGGGTCCATTATTTTGCATGAATTAAATGATACTTATGAGGCAGAACAACCTTAGGGAAAGTGTTTAGGAAAATGACTTTGATTAATTGAGAAATTTAAGAACAGACTCGATAGTTTAGAAGACACAAACTAGAGGAGGTGAGAAGTACTAGAAATACAGAACGACTCTTCGAGATCATACTTGAAAATTTAAAACCTAATCTACTTCTATCAAAGGAGAAAGGGAGAGGATAGTTGTAGCCCCAAAGTGGTAAGTGTAGATTTTTTCTCGGAGCTTCATCTTCTTCATGGATTATGAGGGAGAGGATTGTTGATGATGTTGGGACGTTCTAGATCTCCATTGTCAAAGAGGTCTTGGATGATGTCCTTCAAGTGGTGGCAAACGTTGGTGTCGTGGCCGATGAAGTTGTGGTACTTGCAGAATAAGTGATGAGCATGATTAGGACCCATATCCTTCGGAGGACCACCTTCTCTTGGTTTGATCTTTTCATTCTTGACAAGCACTTCGAAGAGTTCCTCTTGACTGATTCCTTCAATTTTGTCATAGTGTCTCTTTTTCTTTTCAGGAGGAGGGACAGCAGAATACTTGCCGATATTGGGGCGGTTGAATGCAATAGCATTGACGGAAGCATCCTTACTTGTGTTAGGCTTGTTGTAGCGGAAAGTACTTTCCTTCTTTTTGCTTTTTAGGAAGTCATCAATCCTAATTCCGGACTCATGGAGTTCATTGAAGCTAGGAAAGTAATTACCGGCGAGCTTCTCTTGAAATTCATCACGAAGGCATTGAAGGAAGATGTGGATTTGCTCTTTGAGAGTAGGCCTTTTGACAATTTCAGTGAGTTTGAGTCTCTATCTTCTAGCAAATTCAGCAAAGGAATCATTGGCATGTTGCTTGGTTTGTTCAAGATCCCTCCTAGTAGGGAGGTAGGTGGAGTTGTCTTCAAACTGCCCTTGGAAGACTAAACATGCAGACGACCAATCAAGCCTTGTAGTTGTAGGAAGAGACATGTACCAATCTCATGCAGCACCCTCCAAGGTTTGAGGAAAGCATTGGGCCAAGATAGTGTTATCAACGCCCATCGAAAGCATGGCCCAAGTGTAGGTCACAACATGAGCTCGAGGACAAGTAGTACCATTAAACTTGGCGATGTCGGGTGTCTTGTATTTGCGAGGGAACTTTGTGATGGATTGTTAAAGAGCATCGAGATCAAATGGAACAAATGACCCTTTTGAAGTGTCTAGGGTTGCAAGTTTCTTCTCGAGGTAGTTCTTAGTAACATGGTCACCAAGTTTAGTAGTTTCACCACTGCCTTCTTTCTTGGTCTTAGTACTCTTGGAGACATGTTCCTCATCATCGGAGGAGGATGAGGAAGAGGAGGAATCGCATTCTTTCTTTTTCTTGCTTAACATCTTTGGTTTCTTATTGTTTTTGGTGTAGGATTCCTCTTCATCGGAGGAGGATTCCTCTTTCTGCTTTTGCTTTCTGCCTTTCTTGACTTTCAAATCGTTGAGTTCTTTCATGAGGGCGGCCATTTGGGCATTTTTATCATCAATTTGCTTACTTTGTTCATCCATCTTAAGCAGGGCTTGGATGATTTGGGTCTTAGCTTCGTTGATTTCGGCCTCGGTGTCAGAAGGAGAATCAGACATCGTGTCGAGTCTTTGGCGAAGAACCTAGACGTGTAGCAACCGTGTTAAACCATGATCGAGTCCCAACAAGTCGGTTGAATAGGGTGAATGAAGGCTTGAAGGTTTGAAGGTTTTGGCCAAAACACGAAAAGACCAAACACTTGTCTCGTACGGGATAAGGAGTCTCGCGCGAGACAACACCACGAAAGTCACATTTTTTCTGATTTTAATCCTAATTTTGGTCAGACGGAAAATCTGTTTAGGGGGTTTCTAACATTCAATCCAAACCTAGGGACCTAGGGGTCGGAGTAATCTCAAGTAACATCAAGTTTTGTGCAATAATTTTGGTGAGAAATTCTTCTATTTTTAGGGGCAAATCCGAAGGGACAACCATAGGGACGTTTCCGCAGCGACAATTCCGAAGCGACAATTTTTTGATTTCTTTTCCATGGTTTAGTGCACAAAACAAGATCTTGACAAGGGATTACAAGGACTCCAAGATCAAACCGACCGGTCACGGAGTGTCTTAAAAAGTCAATCTACATGATATGTGGCGATGCAGGGCTGGAAGGCTAGGCTCCCCGCGATATGACAATCTAGGTGGATTGAATACGCGGAGTGGGATGATCCAACTTCGGAGAGACCGGTGACTAGGTGGTTACCGTCATCCGTCCTTAGTGTGGGTGAATGTGCGCTCGCCCGAAAAAATATAAAAAGGAGTCGCCACGCCGTTTTAAGAGGAAACATTGAAAACCTTTTGTTTAGAGAGAAAACATGAGTTCGGAGGTCAGGTTACGTGTTGGGAAGAACCGAGAGTTCACCCAACACGCCTCGTCCATAGACGAGTCTTTCAATCAGAAACATCCAAGTAAATCCAAAGTGTGTGCAAATATTGATAATAAACAAAGTGTGATAAAAAGCATCTTATTAATTATGGAACGAGAATTACATATTGTGAGCCCATTATTTAGGGAGGCCACATCCCTGATACAAACAATCTAAAACAGATTACAAAGGAAAAAGGGCCTCTGCAGATGGGTCATGTATGTCGCATGACACATCGCACCAGTGACCACATGTGTCGCGTGACACAGGATCACTTGGAGACGAAGGTGTCGCGTGACACATATGAGCCATCTGCAGAAACTTAACAATACGAACACAGAATCAACAGAAAGCTATACAGATCTAATCAATTAACTAGATTACGAACGAAATACAAAAACGAAACTAAATCAACCCAGGGAGTGTGGATATGGGTAGATCCACACCCCCTTGGGGTTCAAACACCAAATCCAATCAAATGATCAACAATATAAGCTCAATTGCACTGATTATTCAGATTAAACAGAGAGATTGCGATTGGGATTCAGTAATCCAGATAGCTAGGATCTGATTACTGAATCCAAACAAAATTAAATGCTAGAATTAATAGAAATTAAGCAAGAGAGAGAGAGAGAGAGAGAGAGAGTTAGGGAATCATTACCCTTGATGCTTCCACGAATTCTATATCCAGTCAGATATAGAACCCTTCAATTCTTCACCTCTGATCTGGAAGGATTAAGGCATGGGGCTCAATTGGTGTGGCTTGAGAATTGGGTTTGGAAGGGAGGAATTGGGTAGGTTGAAGGTAGGAGAGAGAGAGGTTTGTGTTTGGAGAGGTTCGTTACGGTGCAAATCCTGCAGAGTAACAGTAGGCTAAAGTTGGGATCTATTTATGAGAGGGGGAGGGTCTTATTTATAGGCTGCAGTTGGCTGCCTTAGTGTGTCGCACGACCTTACGCATCCTCTTTCCATGCCTCAAGCTGTCGCGTGACACAAAGTGGCTCAACCGCTTTTGGCGCCAAAAACCAGTTTCTGGAACATTCCGGGAAAATACCCAAAAGGTCCAACAGGTTTTATTCCCAACGGGTCCTTTGGCATGACTAATGTACCAAAAGGTACTTCCTTCGCGGGAAACTCATGAAACGTTTCCGGAAGTCTCGGGACAGGCCGGGAATTTACCAAAACGCCCCTAAATGCAATTTTATTATATTAAAATGCATCTAAAAGGTTGCGAATTGGATTGGCGTACTTACAGAGCCCCTCGGCAACGTCACTTTTGGAAAAAGTGGGGTTGTCGATAAAATAAGACCCAATCCCAATGAGCATCAAGGGATAAGGTGAAGGGCTAGAAGGGTAAAAAAGGGGAAAGATGGCTGGACCTTTCTTAGAAAGGATTCCTACGTATCTCTTGAACAAGGGAATCAAGCCAAATCGTAGTTCAGAATTACCAAATCAAAATCATAAGCCAGAAAGTGGTAGAGACGTATATTCATACCTTTGCTGTGCTTACCTGTTTTTTTCCTGTGGAATCGGGTAGTTGCTTTCTTTCTCACCAGGTTGTAGCCGCCGGAGGGTCTCATGCTGCAACTGGTACTTTTGCGAGTAGCTGCCGGGGGGTCTCATGCTATTGCTGTTGACGAGTTGTAGCTGCCGGAGGGTCTCATGCTGCAACGGGTCTTCTGTGGATGCCAGGGGTCTCATACCACTTCTCTCATGCGGGGTAGTTGCCGGAGGGTCTCACACTACTGCTGCTTCTCTTTGTGGATGCCGGAGGGACTCATACCACTTCTCTTTCTTGCAGGGTAGTTGCCGGAGGGTCTCACACTACTGCTGCTTCTCTTCGTGGATGCCGGAGGGTCTCATACCACTTCTTCTTCTTCTTTGCTGGGGATGAGTATAGCTGCCGGGGGTCTCATGCTATCTCTTTTCTGCTCTGTTGGGGATACATGTAGCTGCCAAGGGTCTCACGCTACTTCTTCTACTCTGCTCTTTGTTGCTGCTAAGTATAGCTGCCAGGGGACTCACGCTATCTCCACTTTCTGTTCTGTTCTGATAAGTATAGCTGCCAGGGGACTCACGCTATCTCTGCTTTCCTTCTGTTCTGATAAGTATAGCTGCCAGGGGACTCACGCTATCTCCGTTTTTCTGTTCTTTGCTGATCTTTGTGGATGCCAAAGGGACTCATACCACTTCTGCTTCTGCTTTTGTTGTTGATGAATGTAGCTGCCAAGGGGTCTCACGCTAATTCTTTGTTACTGGTATTGGTTTTGTTGGACGGTCTTTGCTTGATTGCCGCTTTTCTTTGGTGTCCTTAGCTTTTCTTGGGCAGCTGGGGACTCTGCTTCTTTCTTGTGCCTCGAGGCTATTGGTTTCTGGAAATTTGTTCGTCAATCCGGGAATTCTGTTTTCCGGGGGATTGGCTGCTTTTCTTGAGATTGTGGGGCTGTTTGTTTTGTTGAGCTCTTCTTGGGGCTGTCATAGATGCACGTGCCATTTTTGCTTTGTTCTTCCTTTTTCTTCTCCAGTTTAGTCGGAGGGCCAGTCTTCGGGACTCAATTGATTATTGTACCTGCGGGGGTAAAGCAACATATGCCATGCGGGGTCAACATTTGTACATCATCAGAGTGCAGGGGCATTTTGGGAATTTTGTCTTTGGGGGGAACGTTATGTCGCACGACCATTTAAGGTCATTGATCAGTCTTTTAAAAGGGTGAACAGTCCTCATTTCGAAATACGCTGTTGGAGGGAGGTGGACGGTCTGGTGAGGGAAGAACACCATTTCGCTCGCTTTCAATCATTGTCGACTGTTTTTAGGGCTTGATTTCAATCTTTGATTCATCAAAAATGCCCCCTAGGCGCCGATCCACCAAAAATGCTCCGACTCAAGCTCAGTTAGCCGCACGGCGAAAGAATGCCTTGAGGAATCAAAGGCCTTTTGTCCCTCAAACTGTTAGAGGAGACTTCTACCCGCATCTGAAAGAACATTCCTCGGGTCCGGCGAAGAAGGTAATCGTTGTAACCCTCGCTTTTGGTGCACTGAGAAAAATTACTTTTTTTTTTCTTTTCAGAAAATGATTGATTTTTCTTTCTCCGTTTGGACTCAAAATTTATTGCATGCTCTGATTTACTTTAGCAATTGTGAAATGTATGCACAAACCCTAGTTTTGCTTGAATATGCAATTGATTTGACAAGTAAATTTGGGATATTCATACTGCTTATTTGTGTTTACCTCGTAGGATTTGCGTACCGGGGCTCTCCGTGAGGTCATTGGCCAATTGTGGGATTTGCTACCCGGTAGTCGAGCTTATTCATTCGCCGAAAGGCTTGGTATATGCTGCTGGGTTGGGGCAGTTCTTTGAGATGGCCAAAGCTGTTGGAGGCACACAGAGGAGCATTGGGTTGGTAAAGGCTTTCAGAGAATTCTGGTGGGAGACTACTCACTCTTTTCATTTCTCTTGGGGCGAGGCGACCGTCACGCCATATGATTTTGCCGTCATTACTGGTCTGCCTTTTACTGATGAGCCCTTGTATCTGGAGGAGCCTGTTCTGATTGATGACCCGCAGCCTCCCACTGAGGCTTACTTTATGGAGCTGATCGGCTTCGTTCCCCAGGACAAGAATGGGAATGGGTATGAGTTGGGGGATCTCCATGGCCAAATGGTTGAGCAGAGCACTGGTTTTCTAGCTGAGATGGCAGATACTGATGAGGACAGGTTGAGGGCTGAGAGATTGTCTAGGGCTTTTGTTTGGGTGGGCTTCTCGGATATGTTGTTTATCAATGCCACGTCCACGGCTTTGCTTTCTTTGTTAGAGCTTCTGAGGGATTGGGCTACCGTTGGATCGTTGTCTTGGGGGGAGGCCGGTTTGGCTGAGTTATATCTGGCTTTAGATAATATCAGTCGGGGGAAGGCTAAGTCCTTCAACTGCTGCCACTTTGGTTTTGAGGTATTTTTTGATTTGATTCTCATTTTTGAATACCGCTTCTTCCATCCCTCTTCTTTTTAACTGCCTCTGCTCTGTCTTTTCTTTTCAGGTTTGGGCTTATGAGATCATTGGTTGTTATTCCTGGCGGGTAGGGGAGGCTTATCCGGTTACCACATTTCCTGCTATGAAGCGTTGGGTGAAGGATGCAAGGCAGAAGATTCGGACAGCTGATACTAAAGGACGGATGACTGCTTCTCAGGCTGATACTATGGCTTGCTTGCGGGGAGTTCCTGGGAGTTTGACTTTATTTCCTTGGGCTGATCGATATGCTGGGGTCCATCTGGAGCATGCCCTTCATCTTACTGAGTGTCGCAAATTGTTGGTGGGTTTGTCTGGGGATGCATTGTATTTGGGTGAGCGGGTTTGTAGGCAGCACGGTCCCGATAGTATGGCTAGAGTTCCATATGATCCTCCTGCTGAGATGTGGTTTCCTCGGAAATTAGAGAATGTAGCCGCTTTGATCCAGGGAGAGCCTGCCTTCAATTATACGGAGGATGATGCGGATTATGACACTTATGTGGCTACGAGGCTGAGGTCACCGCAGGTTGCTCCGAGACCTGATATTCCTGATACTCAGGCTGCCGGACCTTCTCTTGGACATGTTACGGATGCACCTCTGCCACCTCCTTTCGTTGATTTTCAGGATGGGGATGCTATGAGGCGGGCCACTCTTGATACTAGCAGGGTTTTTCCATACTTTCATCTTCCGGAGGGCACTCAATCTGTAAATGGCTTTAAACTGTGAATATCCTTTAATTCCCTTGTTACGATCTCGATTTCGATTCTTTTTCATTTGCTTGTATCGTATCACCGACATCTACCGGGGTTTTGCTCGTCACTATACCGGCTATGGATATGGTTGATCGGTTGATGTGGAGCAATCAATATTTGAGGGAGAAGCTTGCGGCTCGAGTTCTAGTAGTTACGATGACGGTGATTCCACACTTAGCTTGCCGGTAGGAAGAGGACTCGCACCGATTTGTCTGCCGAGGATACGCATTGGCCCGGGACCAAAAGCGTTCGTCGTCCTCCTAATCCTCCTAGCTCGATAGTGATTCTTCCCGAGATCCTCATGAGCTTGAGACTTTCCCCATTCTGTTATGCATGAGCTCTTAGAGATGATCCCATTGCTTATCATGAGGCTAGCTGCTGGCCGGATCCCGAGGAGGGTGATGCCGATGGAGAAGACAACGAGGAGGTCAAGATGATGATAGTAGTTCTGCCGATGATGATACTTATATTTCCGGAGACGATGGTTCGGAGTAGCCCTCAGATTGATTTGTGACCCTCTTTTTTGGTTGTTGTACCCTGTTTTGGGGAAAGAAAAAAACACTCTCTTTTCTTTTTTTATTATTGCACCTAGTACATTATTAGTTATTTAGCTTGCTTGTGCGAGTCTATATTTTGGGAAGGATAGAGATGAATGGGGGTAAATGGCTTTTGAAAGATTATGAATGGTTTATATAATTTTGGGTTTGTATATGAGAGTGGTGAATGTGTATGTTGCTTTGAAAGAAATTCCCTCCCCCATGATATTTGCAGGATGTCTAGTTGTTTGCAGCTTGGGACAAGTCGGGGCGTGCCCTGGTATAGACCAGATTTGCAGCTTGCTGATTCTGATATTGGACTTATTATGTCGCACGACTCTAAGCATCCAGGGTACACTCTGTCACGTGACATTATAAGCCAGGTTGAAAATCTTTCAGGCATGGACTTCTTCATTGTTTCCCATGATTCATCTTCTTACTCAGGATGTGGAATTCAGTAGCTTCATCAAAGAGTGAGCTTCTTGCAACAGGACCCACCTTCAAGCATTGTCATCATAATAATGTACCGGAGGAAACCACACACAAGATATGTATCATTTTCTGATCAAGCCCCAGCTTAACACACAGCCTTATGCAGCCCCAGGATGAGATTGATCCTCTGATTTCAGTCAGCCAGACAGCGGACAAGACTCAAGAAATTTGCATGCAGGGGCACATCTTTTCGAATGGTGGGAAATGAATCCCGAATTTCTGTGTATGACACTCTCGCTTTGGGTTTGACTCTTTTGAGAGAGTATAAGCATCACAAGGTGTGGAAAGTGTATGGAAGCCCCTGCTGACCGAAACGGTGTTTAGCTCTATCTTCCTATGATGTAGAAATAGAAGACTTGTCGAGACACTTGAAAACTTGTCTTATTCATGATGATCACGAAGCTTCTTAAAACCCTTTACTGATGTTCGGGTTAGTCAACCACCAAAGCCGATATGAGCAAATATTTTTATCAATCCTGAGGAGAAAGCCCACTGATATCGAGAATCAGAAGGATAGACAGTGTATGGGCATGGTCTTTGAGGAGACCAGATTTTCTGAGATTTGTTTGTGATTTCCACCGAACCAGTTAAGGTTGCCTACGTTCCCCTCCATAGGAGGAGCTCAGGTCGCCGTAGTTCGGGCTTATCCCGAATGAAAAGAATGAACGATGAAGTTCGGGGATGTGAGGACCTTCGAGAATTTTAAGAATTGAAAGAACGTGTCCTCTTGGAGTGTCGATGGGAGACACAGATGCGAAGCCCCAGTGGGACATTCACGGCAGGTGTTTGTGGAGGAGAAATGAAATATGCTCACATACAATGTCGAATGAACGGACGGAATTTGCACAATCTTCGCTTGACGGTTCTTTGAGCCGGGATGGACTTGGCTCCGCTTCTAGAAACAATCTGTCTTGGATCTCGACGATTGTAAGTACCCAAATCCGGATCGTCCAAATCCGTCAGAAAGTTAACCGAAATCCGTTAACTGGCCCGCTCCAGGTTAACCGAAACTCGTTAAACTCCCCGTTGCTGTGCCAACGAGACGTCCCGGGACTGCCCCGTGCATCCCGATGTCGAACCGTACTTAACACGTGTCATCACACGTAAAAGCACGGCTTTCCCTGAAAAACGCATTTTCCGGCACTTTCCGGGGGCGTTTCGGACATTTCCCGGACTGTTATTTTAAAAAAACGGACAAAACCGGGACCGGGGAACAAATTCCCATGAAGCTGGTGACTCGAGAGGGCACGTGGCAGCCATGCCACCTCCCTCTAGTCACCCTTCAATCAAATTCAAAGGGAAAAGACCAAAATGCCCCCGGTTTGCAAGCCAAGTCCTACGGACTCACTGTGCACATTTTCTGAAATTGCCAGCAAGTCCCTCAAATTCTCAAAATACCACAAAACCCCCTGGATTCAGGCCAAGTCCGTCCGGACTCCTACTGCAAATTTCACCTATAAATAGAAATGGCTGTCAAAGCCAAAGAGACAGAATTTTTACCCCAAAAAATCACCACCCCCACGGCCTAAGCTGTTTTCACCCCTTCCGAGCTCCCGTTCTGTCTCGATTCGCGTGAAATCTTCGTATTTCGATCAAATACGCCCCCTTCAACTTCGAAACAACCTTTCGAATCACTTTCCGTGTCCCGTACACACCTCCCGAGCCAAAGGAGTCGACCCTAGCCATAGGTATAACTCCCTCTCTCTAAATCTCCCGTTCCGTCTCGGTTTACGCGCCAGTCGCTATAACCGTTTCGAACGTCGTTATCGAAATGTAGACGCCTCCGTCTAACGGGGTCCGATACGTTTTAGCCCCTCGATCCTCTTCTCTTTCCGTAAGAGAAGTAATCACGGGTTAAAACGGCGTTCCGACCCCGTTCCGTTTACTTTTTACGTCATTTACCATTCCGGATCGATCGATCCGTTGATCGTCATTTACAATTCCGAGCCGTTTGGCCTCGTTGATCGTCATTTACAATTCCGAGCCGTTTGGCCTCGTTAATCGTCATTTACAATTCCGAGCCGTTTGGCCTCGTTGATCGTCATTTACGAATCCGGATCGTTTGATTCCGTTGATACCGCACTTTAAATACTGTCATTTACAAAGTCCGACCCGTTTGGATCGTGATAGTATTTACTTTTCAAAGTCCGAGTCGCAACCCGATTCGTTGATCGCATGTCATTTAATACGCATTTTTCCCGTAAAAATCGTTAACAATGTAATGCCCGGTTCAAAACCGGAGTTCGTCCGTCGAACTCTCTTTCAAAATGCGCGAAATGACGTTCGGCCTCCGAACGCTCATCTTCAAACTCAAAGCCGCCATTTGACACTTAAAATCATTTAAAACGCTTTTTTCTCGTAAAAAATCGTTAACAATGACTCGCACGGCTCAAAATCGACGTTTGCCACGCAAACGCTCATTTCAAACTCAAAATCGACGTTTGCCACGCAAACGCTCATTTCAAACTCAAAATCGACGTTTGCCACGCAAACGCTCATTTCAAACTCAAAATCGACGTTTGCCACGCAAACGCTCTTTTCAACTCAAACCGACGTTTGTCATTCAAACGCTCGTCTTTTCAAAAGTCACCTAATCAACGTTTGTCATTCAAACCAAGATTAAGCTTGTCATTCAAGCCCCCATTTCAAAAGACACACCCACACACCCACCCACACACACGATTTCGAGAAAGGTAGAAAGACTCGTCATGCGAGGCGTTTCGGGCGATCTCGTAATACTCTACCCGAAACGTAACTTGACCTCCGAACCTAACAATCTCTGGTACAAAAAAAGCTTTTTACTCGTTTTTGCTGCCAATAAAAATGATCCCCATTTTCAAAAGCCTTTTCCTAAGTTTTTGCTACCAATAAAAACGACACCTTTTCACAATAGCCGTTTCTCAACATTTGGGCTCAAAATACAAAAACCGCGTGGCGACTCCTCATTTTTTTCCTTCCCATGAAGCGAGGTCTCAGACACCAACCCCTCCGCGAAAGACAACCGCCTTTTCTGCGCCCCCCGCCCGCGCGCGAAAAAGATCAGGTAATTTCAACGATATTGGACTGAAACTGCTATCCGGTAGTAACTGCGGCTGGGCTTCAGGGTTTCGATCGGTCTTCGGGTGATTTAGGATATCATGACCTCTTAAAACGAGAGGTCGGCTAGGCTTTTTGCTGACTGTACCTCTAAAGATGAGAGGTTGGTTCTTAGGTATGTGTTTGGGATTTCTATGGCGAGGGAAATCTGTGATTGCCTCTTTGCTGCCTCTAAGAATGAGAGGTCGATCTTTTGGCTTTTGGTCAAGGTCAAAGGTAAGGGTAATGATAATGTCCTCTAAAATCGAGAGAACGGCTTGGGATCGGTTAGAGGTAATGGTGAGGGGACATCCGTACTGTCTCTTTATTCACTCTGAGACTCCCTTTGAGTAACGACCGGATCCTTTGACTTTCGCTTCTGAGAGAATCACTGGGGACTAGGCTCTCTTTCTTGTCTTTTTCTTTTTTTTTTCTATTTTTTTTTTTTGTCTCTCTTTTTTTCTTTTGAGGGGAGAATTTCAGATAGTCCCCAGGATGAATCATTGCTTTGCGTTTTTGAGCTTGGACACGGTCAACCTTCTTTTGAGTCGCGGGAGCCTCAAGGATAGTCCCTCTTCTTCTGGCAATGGCTGAATGGGTTTCAAAATATGCCGATCTTGAACTGAAGGGATATTTGTTTAGGTGAGGGTAAGGTAATGGCTTTCCTATGGGTGAGGTTTCAACCGCAGCCCCTACCGGATAATCCGAACGAGATTGAGTCTTCGTTTGCTTGCTTGAGCTTACTTCGCGGAAGATCCGTGCAAATTCATCGAGCAACGAGATAGCGAAGACGAAGGGAAGTACGTGAGCATATGGGAATCTAGGTGGGAAATTGGTAAGCCCCACTTTGAGAAGGATATCAGTCGATTTTCTCACTCTGATCAATTTAAACATTAGCCATTTCAAAGCATTGGTCGGTGAGCAGCACAAGTGATCATTTGGAATAAGACCATTTCAATCGAGTGTAACGTAGGTGTGCTAGTAATGTCTCGAGTCTAGCAAGAATAGAAATAAAGATTTTCATTAATATAATAAAAGATTCATAACATGGACTTGACAGACTCATGACCACATAAAAGACACTCTAGAACCTACGACGCCGACTGACTGATTTCTTTGGGGAAGATATCTTCTGGTCTCCGTTGGCATTACTGGAGAGGATCGGTAATCGCATTGGGGTGAGCTTTCTCAATTCTGCCTTCATCAATAAGCCTTTGGATGAGCAGCTTCAAAGGGACGCAGTCGTTCGTAACATGCCCAGGATACTGATGATAGTAACAATACTTGCTACGATCCAAATTAAGCTTAGGTCTGCTGGGTTGATAATTCTCTAGTGGCTTTATCATTCCTTTCTGCATTAATCCGTTGAAAGCTTCTTCGGTTAACATCTCGAGATCATCGAATTCTCACTTCTTGCGAGGGGGATACGGGCGGAGATCTTGGGTATTGCCATCATCAAGAGAACCCAATTCAATCTTCCCTTCATCAATAAGTCTTTGGATGATTATCCTCAATTGTAAGCACCCATGGGTAACATGACCTGAGTATTGGTGATAATCGCAGTACTTGCTTGGGTCCAGGCTTTCATTATGATGGAGAGGAGTATAATTTACTAGTGGGTGCACCAAACCTCCGCTTGTCAACAATTTAAGAAACTGATTCATGGGCATTACCACTTTTCCCCAATAAGCTCTCTTTCTTCTTTTCTGGACTTTCTCAGAAGGAGGCTCAGATATTGTCGTCTCTTGCGGGGTAGGGTTCAGAGCTGGCATGAAAGACATCTGATTAACAGTCACATATGAAGTTGGTCCTGAAGGTTGCTCATGAGAGGGTGACAAGTTGAACCCGTACGCATTCATTGGTGATTGTGGGAAACATCCTTGTGGGAGAGCTTGGTCGGGGTGGAATTTCAGTGAACCGTTCTGATTGAAGAAATGGTATACCACCTGGGAATCTGGTTGGTATTGGCTTTTCAAATCGGGTTGCTTATGGATATTGAAACTCTCAGGGGTTGATTGTTTATACTCGATCTGGGTTTGAGCCATCTGGGGTGTTGGGAAAAGAATCTCACCCTGCCCGTCTCCATTCATCTCTTTCATTGCGTTTCTATCCCCGCAATCAACACTACTGGCCTTGACAATCTCCTCGTATGATCCATCTTCATGACGAACCACTGTAACTCCCCGGAGGCGCATCGCTTCAACAAATCTGGAATGAGTCTCTTCCTCTCGAGCTTTGGCAACCTGGGCAAGCAATTGGGCTTTGCATTCCCGAATCATGGCAGCTTCAAGGGCAGCTCGCAATTCCGTTATTGACAAATCATTCATATCCAACTGACCCGAAACAAAGGGAATTCCAAACTGAGCGGGTGACACATCTTTTGCACCAGACATCCTTGAACGGTAGAGTAAACAGGAACTTTGGAGAGAACTGCAAATATTTGGAAATGCGGACTGATTAATCAACCTCTTGTAACAGAGCACGCCCCCAAACTTGTCGCTTCTCCTTACTTCAAAAGGATTGGTTATAAGGTATCGAAGGGAAATTTTTGAGGAACGGGAGAGGGAAGGAAAAATGGGACAGACTCGCACAAACACAAATTCATTTATGTTCCAGTATAAATCAGTATTTTAAATCCTAAATACAGTTGAGAAAGGATAAGCCTTTATTCATGCTAACTATACCTCGGGGAAACCTAATGACGCAACGTTCGAATTACATCAAATGCTTTGTTTTGAAACATATAATAGGTAATGATACCTAACCAAACCCTAACATCTTTATAGAACGAAAAGGTTTGTCCAAATTTCTAAGGAAATTTGGGCAGCATAACGGGTCTTTTCGAAGAATTTCGAAAAAAATCCGGCATGACCTCTCGTCGGTACATGTTGGCAATGCGGCATGATCTCTCGTTTAGAACATGCCACGAGAGTGACATGTTCCCACGTGAAATCATGTTGCATTTGGCAACATGCCCACAAGGTGTGAGTTTTTGGGAGAAGGTATAAGGACCTATACTATTTTTCAAAAAACAATTCATTTTGTTGTAATTAAAACATTGTATCGAAAACCAACCGTGGGTAAGGTTTAGTGTGGTGCCACCTATAACGCACTAGGGGTTTAGGTTTGATTTCAGGCGCTCAAGCGTAGGCGAATTTCATGGCCGTCCGCGATGCCGTCAATCGCACCCGAGGGTTCTAAATCTAAGTGATGTAGTGTGCGGATGACTATATTCCTTTATTTACAAAAAAGAGATTTTTTTTTATTTTTTATATTTTTGAAAAAGAAAAACAACAACACACACCCTCACACAAGATATACAGGGAACAACAATCAAATGAGTCCTGCTTGATCCAAGGGACTGCCCTCAAACCAGTCTTCTGAAGTTATGTTCAGTGGCCACCCTTTGTCGCGTGACACAGGACAACCAGAGACAAAAGGTGTCGCACGACCTGGATGGTCACTGAACCAGCAGCTCTTCAATCATCAAATCAGCCCCTGTTTTTCCATAGCCAGAGCAACACACAAGTACTAATGCACAAGAAAGAATGGCCACAAGCACAAAGGGCTCACAAGTTCCATAATCAACAAGATGTATGAATCACAAATGATTATCAAATAATGCACACAAAATGGATGTATTGGATGTTTTGACTAAACAAAAGCTTGACCCACTCAACACTTGAAAAACAGGTTTCCAAATGTTTCATTCCCCAGCGGAGTCGCCACTGAATGTGCGCTCGCCCGAAAAAATATAAAAAGGAGTCGCCACGCCGTTTTAAGAGGAAACATTGAAAACCTTTTGTTTAGAGAGAAAACATGAGTTCGGAGGTCAGGTTACGTGTTGGGAAGAACCGAGAGTTCACCCAACACGCCTCGTCCATAGACGAGTCTTTCAATCAGAAACATCCAAGTAAATCCAAAGTGTGTGCAAATATTGATAATAAACAAAGTGTGATAAAAAGCATCTTATTAATTATGGAACGAGAATTACATATTGTGAGCCCATTATTTAGGGAGGCCACATCCCTGATACAAACAATCTAAAACAGATTACAAAGGAAAAAGGGTCTCTGCAGATGGGTCATGTATGTCGCATGACACATCGCACCAGTGACCACATGTGTCGCGTGACACAGGATCACTTGGAGACGAAGGTGTCGCGTGACACATATGAGCCATCTGCAGAAACTTAACAATACGAACACAGAATCAACAGAAAAATATACAAATCTAATCAATTAACTAGATTACGAACGAAATACAGAAACGAAACTAAATCAACCCAGGGAGTGTGGATATGGGTAGATCCACACCCCCTTGGGGTTCAAACACCAAATCCAATCAAATGATCAACAATATAAGCTCAATTGCACTGATTATTCAGATTAAACAGAGATTGCGATTGGGATTCAGTAATCCAGATAGCTAGGATCTGATTACTGAATCCAAACAAAATTAAATGCTAGAATTAATAGAAATTAAGCAAGAGAGAGAGAGAGAGAGAGAGTTAGGGAATCGTTACCCTTGATGCTTCCACGAATTCTATATCCAGTCAGATATAGAACCCTTCAATTCTTCACCTCTGATCTGGAAGGATTAAGGCAAGGGGCTCAATTGGTGTGGCTTGAGAATTGGGTTTGGAAGGGAGGAATTGGGTAGGTTGAAGGTAGGAGAGAGAGAGGTTTGTGTTTGGAGAGGTTCGTTACGGTGCAAATCCTGCAGAGTAACAGTAGGCTAAAGTTGGGATCTATTTATGAGAGGGGGAGGGTCTTATTTATAGGCTGCAGTTGGCTGCCTTAGTGTGTCGCACGACCTTACGCGTCCTCTTTCCATGCCTCAAGCTGTCGCGTGACACAAAGTGGCTCAACCACTTTTGGCGCCAAAAACCAGTTTCTGGAACATTCCGGGAAAATACCCAAAAGGTCCAACAGGTTTTATTCCCAAGGGGTCCTTTGGCATGAATAATGTACCAAAAGGTACTTCCTTCGCGGGAAACTCATGAAACGTTTCCGAAAGTCTCGGGACAGGCCGGGAATTTACCAAAACGCCCCTAAATGCAATTTTATTATATTAAAATGCATCTAAAAGGTTGCGAATTGGATTGACGTACTTACAGTGGGTCCCGGGTTAATCAGGGTATGTAGTGCAATGACAGTTATAATATGAGTGCGCGTGTATGAGAGTCAATTTAGGTGATAGAGAAATAGAGAGTTTTATTTTTGAAAACTAAAAGAAAACAGATAGTGGTCGCACCAAGTGGTTGCCTACGTTTCTTCCAAATTAGGAAGACTCAGGCCGTCGTAGTTCCACGTAAAGGATATAGAGAAAGAGAATTAAATTAATTAATTACAAATCCCGAGTCAACCGATGACCGATAAAAATGAAAATAATCTAATCTAACGCAAGTATATAGTTTAAGTATAAATAAATACTCTACCCTGCAAAATAGAGTTAGCACAAGCAAAAGAGAAATAATTTATTTTGACTTTTTTGAATTTTTAAAACTTTTCTGTAAAATTTTCATTTTTTTTTGATTTTTTTTGGTCAAACTGTTTAAAAAAAAGGAAGAGTCAACCAAGATTTTATATTTGTGTGTGGTCAAGTTTTGAGAAACGTCAACATCAAGGTTTTTTTTTGCTCTTCTCAATGCGCCGCCGCCGCCAAACAGAAGATGTTTTTCGAATAGTAATCTGGCGCGGGATACTTTGTCCCGCGCTGGACAAGCTTTCGCACAGTGATTTTTTTTTTGACGAAAACAGTGCAGAAAAATTCCAAAAAATTCAGAAAAATCAAATTTTTACAGAAAAATAAAAAGATTGATAATACTCAAATGTACGCAAGTCTAACCCTCTTAATTAATTGTCCCCAACGGAATCGCCACTGTAGCGATGCGTGAATTTTTAACATCTTTCAGTCGCCACTTATGATTTATTGAAGGGAAACAATAAGAAAAACATTTTTGATTTTTAAAGAGATTTGAGGGTTCGGGGGTTAAGTTATGGAATGGGAAGGTCGAGAAGCACCCATTCCACCCAATTCGAAGATCGATCTTGCCAATTGAGTATTATCAATCTATTAATTTAAATAAGAACAAGAAAACCCTAATCAATTTCTTGATTAGGAATGTCGGATTGTATGCTTCGAGATCACCTCCATGGATTGAAGGGACTCTAGGCTAATCCTCTTGATTGGATTACACCACTCTAAAAGCCAATAGAGAGAGATTGAGAAGAAGAGAGTAAAAGTATAGGAATTTACCTAGAGTTTGGAAAGTATTTGGTTTAGAACGTGGTTCTAAGATGTCTTCTCGGTCGAGAAGCGATTCGGGCAGAGTTTCGACTCAATATGAGAGTCAAATCTTGATGCGGACAGAGCTTCGCCTCAATCCTTGATTCGGGCTTTGATGTTTGTTGATCAACAAGGTTGATAAACAAACTTTAGGTGATTTTAGGGTGATTTTGTAGGAATCTTTCAGGGAGAGAAACCAACAAAATGTGTGTGTTGTGTGTTTTCGATCGTGGATTGGGGACCTCTGAAATACTGAAAGTCATCAGGTATTTATAGGGGTTTAAAAGGTAGAGGTGGAGAGGTAAAACACCCCTAGGAATTCCAGAACTCAGATATGATTGGAGAACCGAATGGGATAAGATTTTATCAAGAAAAGAGTTTGAAACGGAGAAGGATTGTGATTCTGCATATCCTGCAGAGGGGTTGTCTCGCGCGAGACACGTATGTCCCGTGCGAGACAACTAGTCGGTTGACTATTTTGTCCTCTTCAGTGATTCCGTTAGTCAGTTAGGTCCAAAACTAACGAAGTTAGTTAGAAACTTAACGACGAAATTGACATGCTTTCATCAAAACACAAAAGAGAGACGAGTAGTGTAATCATGATTTATTGGTTCAGAATGGGGTGTCTATACTTACGATAAACCACACAAGAGAATTTAAAACAGTTTGTAAAACAAAGCTGTTTTGCAGCGAAAGTAAAAGCATAAACAGAAGAAATAATTTTTCTCAATTTATATAATATATAACTTGAGGACGTCGCTTAGGCAAGATCTTATATTCATAAAGATATGATTACAAGATCGAAGTTGTTCCCTATCTATATAACAATGAAGAACTAGGAACTAAGATCAAATACGAAATTCTATCCTAGCCACGACACAATCAAGTCCAAAGACGTTGAAGGTGGAAGATAATTTGTGGGAGGAAGAATCTAAAGGAGCCGAGAAGTAATTGATCTTTTCTTGTGCATGTTGTGTGTGTGATGCTCGACATATTGTGCTTGTCTACACACTTGCTATTTATAGCCTTCAAATTCTTGGAGGCTACTCTTGATAACAGCCTTGAACTGGATCGGATAGAGTGGAGATGTTGTTGAGCTTAAAGCTGTCAATCCCACGAAAGTAGCAACCGTATATCTTTGTGCTCAAGTGCTAGCTTTAACCTCTTGTACCCATGTGCTCTCTTTTGTTTGTACTCTCTATTTGTTCAGCAATATTTCCATTGAACAGGTCTTCCCACGTGGTACTTCAATTCACAAGAGTTATGCATAAAATCTCTTTTATGCGTAACTTTCCATTTGACTCGTTCCACCACCTTTGTAGCTTAACTTCGCATGGTTATTTACCTGTACATTATACTAACAACAAACATACAATTTGCAAGTATAGATTATATAATAACCAAATATAACCTATGTAAGAAATGTCCAACTAATAAAGTCAGACGTGTCAGATAGCACTTCAAAAGTGCTGTCACTACTTGTGATAACACCTTCGTCTGATAACACTTAGAGAGTGTTGACAGCACTAGTGGTAACACCACTCTACTGCACTTACAGAAAAGAACCAACTAAATAAGAAGACGGTCAAATAAAGGAAACTATTATTTCCTAAGACTCTGAAAACACTGTGAGTGATTGGAATTTTCCGCAAATGCCTGACTTCAAAGATAGCAATGCTGATTTCAACTTTTCGGATGTGTTCACTGGACCCAAGGAAGCTGAAAAGAATGTAAATGAACCATCAAGCATTAATAAAAGATAATAGCTGAGATCAATGATCTCAAAAATGAAATGGAAAAGCTGATTGTTGATAATGAGGAGCTTCAAAGAAAATATAATGATTTGACAGGCACAATTGATGTTGAGATTGAAAAGATTTTAAGAAAATTGAAGGAAGCTAATTTGAGAATTGAAGATTTAGAGAAAAAGATAAAAGAAAATCAACTGAAAGACCCCTTTCAAAAAGGGTCAATAAAATAAATAAAAATATGCCCCAATTTCAAAAATGCTAAATCTTCTAATCGAAAATCAGGCCAAATGGTTTAAAGGATGTTCTATCACTTTTCCCTGCTTTAAGAAGTTTTAAACATAGGCTAAACGGTGTAGCTATCCAAGAGTAGCTAGACTCTACCTTCCACTCCCATGACAAACTTCCCCAACTACATCTTCAATGACATGTTGAAATGGAAGGGGCAGATCGACTCCTTACACCACTGACTAATTAAAGTAGGATGCTAAGATCGACTCTCCTTTCAAGGCGTCAGGGAGACTTGGTAAAAAGATGGTGTGCCTACTCCTTTCGGAGAAAGAAGGAACTCCACCTTCTGTATTTCCCCTTGGTCTTAGTGAGAAAGTACCTTTCTTTAGAGTCATCTTTTCCCTAGAGGGACTAAGGTCGGGAACTAGTATCAAGAGGATAGCCTTCTAGTGAACGCCTTTCTAGTAATTGACTAGTAATTTCCCCAATCAAGGTCTTGTTAGAGCCTCGGCTTAAGTTATTTCTCTCTCTGCCACCCCAAAAAAGTAGTTGGTCCTATTCCTTTCTTCTCCTACTCACCCTGAGATCGGTACCCGAAAATCAGCTCTATCCTCTTCATGCTCGTGACCCATGGAATAGCATATTAATCCATGGCGTACTAGAATCTTAACAACAAGAAAAGAATATGATTCTTTTTATTGAATCAACGGAAAGATCGAAAAAGACATCTTTGATTGGAAAGAAAAAATGAAATCAGTCGTTTAAAGATTGATTATAAAAGTGAGTTGACCACAATGAAGAAGAATATCACACTCAACAATGATGAGATGTTAAAGACTGCTTATGAAGAATTGAATGATGTGAAAAAATTGTTCAAAGAAATGGAAATTGCAAAGATTGATGAGATAAAAAATGTAGAATTCACATGCTACTGAGAAAAAGAAATTTGAAGAGGAGATGGAGAATCTGAGAAAGAAGAAGGTTAACGCAGAAACTGAAATCGAGTAGATGCATTCAATAATAAAAAATTTGTAGGAAAGAACAAGAAAAAAGGTTGTTGATGATGCATTGACTTTCAGATACCAACTTGTCAATCAAAGAGGTTGAAAGTTGAAGGAAGAGCAAGAAATAAGAAGAACAACAACAAGAAAGAGTTGTTAATGCTAAACAAGTCCAAGAAATGAAACAACATGGTCCTGCTAAGGAAGCTCACCCTTCTTTTAATAGACTTTTCAGTCTGACAACCAAACACATTGCTAAAGAAACAGTCCACCAATACAATATGATGTTAGCATTTCAAGGTTTTAAGTAAGTAGTCATTTATCTATTTTAATAACATTTTACCTAATAATTATGTTGAGACTCATATATTTATATATATATATGTATAAAATAATTATGTTGCAGAGGGAGTGCATGGGCAAAAGAATTTGTTTACGTCAGTGTTGAGCATTTATATGAGATAGCACATTACATGGCATATGAGTACGCAGTAGGTTGATTATTTGTTTGTTTTTAAGTTCACATTTTTTTTTGTTAAGTTCTCATTTGTTTCACAACAATTTGTTTGACAGGTGATTGGTGGATATTTGTCAATATTGGTTGAGAAGCACAAAGGCATTGTGGATAATTCTTCACCATCCAACAGATCAGTAGGAGTAATTACAGCAAATGCATCGGTATAAACAAATGCATATGAGTATTATTTTTGAAGATATTATTTTTTTTCTTTTCTTTTAGTCTATTGAAATATATTAAGAGTTATGTCTTACTTTGCAAACCTATCTGAGAAATGAATGGTCCAAAGATGCTATCAAGGAACAAATTGATGACCCTTTCAAGCAATTTTTCAAAGACAGAAAAAGGTTCATCTTAATTCCAATTCACATAGATCAGACTGAAAATCGTACAAAGCATTGAACATTGTTGGTATTTGATATAGAGGACGCAAAGTACAGGTTCTAACACGTTACGCCCTAAGAAAGGTCACCTAGACAAATATGAATTTGCTGCTAGAAAAATGATAAATGGATTACTACAATATATTATTAAGTATTATTTTTCCAATAACATATATACTGGACTAACAACGTTTTAATGTTTTTGTTTTTGTTTCTTGTATTTTTATTTTCTTCAGTTTGAACATACAAAGGCATTGATCCCCTCAAATCGTGATAGTCCTGAATATGAATACTTCGTTATTGTCAAAGATTGTCCTCATTATCCTGCATCAAGTGTTGATTGTGGAGTTATGATTTTGATGATGATTGAGAAAATGTTGAAAAAAGGAACAATTGATAAAAAGATTTCCAATACTGCAGTTCATCAATTTAGGGCTCAAATGTTTAAAGATTTTTTGAATGATGTTTACACAACCAGTATGGAGTAGGGGTATCTAGATGACATACCAGATGACATACCAACTAGTCCTTCAAAGTAGGTAGCAAACATTTGGGTTTGGGTTTGTTCATGGAAATGATATATAGTTTTGGTTTGGGTTTTGTTCATGGAAATGATATATATTTTTGTGGTAAACATTTTAGTTTTATAAACAGGTACAAATTAGCTTAAGGGTAAAATTTCTATTTTGTTCAAGACAAGTAGATTCATTTGGTATTATCCTGTTAATGAAGATATTATGTACTAAATGTATTGTTTTTCTATATTTTTTTTATTTCTGAATGTATTGCAATGTGAAACAAAAAGTTCAGAAAACAACATTGAACTTAAGAAAAAAAACTGTGAACTTAATCAAAAATGAACATCTCTGAATCATAAGTTTAGAAAACAACTGTTAACTTAAGAAAACCAACTATGAACTTAATAAAAATGAACATCTCTAAATCATAAGTTCAGAAAACAACTGTAAACTTAAAAAAAACAACTGTGAACTTAATAAAAAATGAACATCTCTGAATAATAAGTTAAGAAAACAAATGTTAACTTAAGAAAAACAACTGTGAACTTAAGTTCACTAATGTTTAAAGCTGCATTAGATGTTCTCATATTAAATTGTAAAAACCAAATATGAATCATCAAAACAATGATCAATGTTTAAGAATCTAAAAATGCCATCAAATTATTATATAGGCTCCTTACAAGATTTTCTATTATGGTTTCCTATGTAATCACAACGACCACATTTCATTTTACGTTTAAAGCACTCTCCTCTTAAAGGGATTCAAAGCTTCTTTGGTCTTCCTAGTGGACCCTTTGCTATTGGAGGAAGTATTAGAGGATCTTCTTCATCAACCACTGCCATTGATTCATCTCCAAATGAATCACAAGGCTAAATAGTATGAGCATAACAATTCTTATAGGTGCTACTATGAAAATATGTTTCAATATACTGATAAGGAGTTTCTATTCAATTGGATAAGACATCAACAACATGAACACACGGGAACCTTCATGCTGCCACTTTCCACAAGAACATGTGAATTTTTCAATGTTCACGACCATGGACGGAACTGAATGGACTTCAAATATCTTGTCAGTTGAAGAATGTATTATCCATGACCTACACATCTCCAGTTTCTCCATGATTGGACATAAAACAATATTAAACTTTAATGAATATTCTATACGTTTGGACATTTGTGTCATCAACTTAAGCCTAATTTGATTAATTAATTCCTTAATAGGGAGTCCATGAGCTTCTCCAAACTGAGAATTGAATGATTCTGCTATGTTTGAAGACATTTTACCATAACATTTTCCTTCAAAGTATGCATTTGCATAATTAGCTGGTGGAAGGTTAGCAAGAAGTTCATGGACCTTGGGGAAACCTTCATTCATCATTTCTCAATCAAAGTATGAAAAATTTTCATCGTTTGAGCTGCTGCAGACTGAAAGAGTTTATGAACCATTTTTTGCTGCAAATTTATAGAACATCCCTTCTTTTTATGCCTCAAATTATTCCTCAAATGACATAGGCAAAATGAATGATAGCTCTGAGGCATAACAACCTTCACTTAAGAAATAATCCCTTGGTGACCATCGGAAACAAACGTAACCCTAATACCTCTTATAAGAGGTTCCAATTGTTGAAGGAACCATGTACAATTATCAATATCTTCTGAATAAACAACATCAAAAGCAACATTGAAAAGACCTATAAATGACAAGAATAAAGATAATAATATAAGTATTATAAAACAACTGTGAACTTCTGTAAATAACAGTGAACTGAATGCAATTTTTAAGTGAAGCTAGCACGTGTCGGGTTAAATTGTCACCAGAGTTTCCATCTTTGGATGTTGATGCCAACATCGTACCCTTGTACTTTCCATGCAAATGAGCCCCATCAAGAAATAATACAGGCCGACAAAAATGAAAACCTTTTAGGAAATCCCCAAACAACTTAAAACACCTCTTAAAGTGAAAAGACGATGGGTCAACATCAAGAACAAAGTGGCTACTAGGATTCAACTGTTTCATCTTTAAAAAGTATGGTCTAAGCTTATCGTAAGACAATTCTGCTTCACCAAACACAATGACATTCACCTTTTCAACAGCCCTCCAAGCAATATTATAAGTGATATCAAATTCATAATCTACCTTCAACAACTTCACAACATCAGAAGGGCCTAACGAAAGTTTAGAACGAATATCAACAACAATAATATCACAAAGAAGATCATAACTAATATTTGAACAACGTCCAGAGTTAAAGACATGCCCACAAGTATGATTCTGATCAAAAGTCCTTATATAAGCAAAGTCATTGGAAGCTTCAACTGATGCGTGAATCCTCCACGGACAACCTCTCAAATCTTGTATACACATTTGGCAGTGATACGCTCATTATCATTTTTCAATTAAACAAAGTCAAAACCAGCAGCTACAGCATACTTACACAACTTGTTTCTGAACTCGCTAATTTCACCTTCAAACCCATGTCCAATACCCTCTATACCATTAACCCACTTCACACTTTTCAATTCCTTATTTGGATGGCGAAAAAAATTAACAGGCAATTCATGACTACTACATATACTTGAGACATTAGATGAGGACGAGTCATTGTAATCCAATGTAAGAATCTGTGTCAAATGAATTACACTACAATTTTAATAGAACTACGACCTAAAATAATTCCCATATTCATAAAATCATCCTAATTATGTAATAGGCAAGTAGAATTCCCAGGTAAAGGGTGAGAAAAATGCATAAATTACTTCTTTAAACCCTCCCATCTATTGCAAGCAAACTCAACCATTGCATTAAAAGATGAAAGCTTAATAAATCTTTCAACTGCTGTAAAATCTCCATATTTCAACAAAACCATCACACAAGAATTCATATTTTGAAGATTGATTAATCTGTAACATATAAGAAAAAATAAAACAAAGTTTGAAATTGTCACGGCCAGAATCACAAGTGATATCCAAGGTGATAACTGCACCAACGATAGCACTTGAGATAGCACACACACACTTCGAAAATAAAACAATTTTGTAAAAGAGTTTGCAGCGGAATAAAAACACCAAAATTATTTTTCTCAAGTTATATAAATATAACTTGAGAGTGCCTCTTAGGCAAGACTTTATAATCACTATAAATGAATTTACAAAGCCGAAAGTTCCCTATAGCTATAACTATTTTGAGCTCAATGGAACAAGAGATAAAGAATGGAATCCTATCCTAGCCTTCACATAACTTGATACCAATGTAATCAAGGGCGAAATTACAAGGGAGAAAGGATTAAAAAGAACCAAACAAAGAACTTTATCTCTAAGCTTTCGAAGGTGTGAATGTGATGATATAATTGGCATGTCTTCAAATGAAACCTTCCAAGCTTATTTATAGTCTTCAAATACTTGAAGGCTACTCAATTAACAGCCTTGGGGCTGGTCTTGCACGTGGAGAAAGTATAGGGAGAGTGGGTGAAGTTGTTCCACAATTCTAGCTCCCATTTCCTCAATTTTAGCAATCATGTTGTTTTATCCTCAAGCCAAGCTTCCACACCTTGTACTCCCATGCTTTATCAACCTTGTACTTCTTTTATAACTCAGCAACAACTCTTGACCAAGTCTTCACACGTTTTGTTTGTTATTGCCCAAGTTACGAATTTATACATAAAATGTATAAATTCTTTTCTTCCAATTTCCACACGTTTCTAGCTCCTTCTTTGATGCTATTGCACTCTGAAATATAAACACAAATCATAGACTATACAGAGTTTATTAGCACATTAGTCCATTAAATAATAAATAAGAAATATACAACTATATAATTTTCAGTACAGGAAATCATCTGCGATATCACCTGGACTTTTGGGAAATCATTTACGATATCACTTGCAGTTTACACTAACAATCTCCCCCTTAGTTGGATATTTCTTTCCAAACTCAATGTGCTGCTGTCCTGTAAGATTAGTCTATATACAAATGTACAGAGCATAGAACACAGTATAATATCTCCACAAAAAATTAACTCCCCCTTAATCAAGGAGCTAATCACAAACAATGATTAATCATTTAAAACTAATTTATTTCAAACTTTAACAAGTTTTCGAAATAAACTAAGTTACCATTAAAGACCATAACCATTGTAGCAAAATATTATCCAAAAACAACCTAGCAGTTTAATTTATAAACAAACCAACTAAAGTGTTTAGCAAACCAATATAAACAAACATAAAAGAAAATTGTTTAGGAAACCACATCACATCACCAAAATAAAAGAAATTGTTTTAGGATCACCACAAAAACAGCCACCCACATGTTAGTGGCAACATCAATCTTCAGGTTTAAAAACCTTCAGATTTCAGTTTTCTTCTTCTTCAAACTCCTCTTCTTCTTCATCTTCCTCCTGATCTCCTTCCCTATCACTTCCACCATCACTTAGGCCAGCACTGGTGGTAGCACCTGTAGTAGCACCAGCTCCAGTAGTTGCAGTAGCAGCAGATTCTTCCCCTGTTTGGGAAGAAATTTCATCAATAAAAGCATCTGTAACCTGCTTAAGCTTAGCCCATCCCTCAGCAAGTTCTCCCATTGCACTTGATTGTTTGTGCAAGAAGTTAATCACTGTTGCTTTTGGGATTGATGGACCAGAGTTGCCCAAAAGATTCATCATGTTGGTCAGAATACTTGCAGCATCAGTTCCTGCAAAAGTATTAGGGGCAACACCTGGGGAAGCACTTGGGATATCACGTGAGATAGTACTGGGAAGAACAGGGGTTGTTTCATCAGATTTGTTCCAAGGAAGATCTTTTGTATACCTTTTGCCCTTTTTCAGTTGTTGATCAATGGTATAATACTCAGGTTCAATTGTAAAAACATCAGAGGCTTCAATGGGCAAGGATTGAAATACCAAAACTTTGAAGATTAAAGAAGGAATGGGAAAAAAGCTAATGTTCACTTCCTTTTTTCTACCCCATGATGTTAAGTGTTTGAACACTAATCTTTCAAAGTTAATCCTTAAATTCTTACCCAATCTATACAACACATTCGCATGCTCCAATGTAACAATAGGTTCATTAGTTGTAGGAAGCCAATTGAAGATGCATAATTTGTGAAGCACAGAATATAGAGAAGATAGTCTAGAAGCATGAAGTTTCTCTTTCAAAGGCCAGGACTGCAATTTGTTGTGAGTGAGCAATTTTACCATTTCATCTCTATTGACCCTAATGCTCTCATCATCTACATTTGGGAGGCCTAAAACTTTGTTAATTAGGGCTGGAGTAAAAGAATAGACTTTTCCCCTAACAAACACTTTTCCATATTTTGCAGACCCTTCATCATCCAAATGAGCATGCAAGTTAGCAAAGAAATTGCGTATAACACTCTCAACAAATACAGAAGCATGATTATTAGCATTAAGAAAATTCCTGTCCTTCAAAAACTGAACCACTCCTTCTTTTTCCAACTGACCCTCATCAATGTGCTTTTCTTTTAACAACCTCTTACTCGAATTATTCAACCAAAATTCCATATTTTCTTTCTTATAAAATTCCAAAGTAAGAAAAGGTTTAGGAAAAGCTTTATCCTCTTCAATTCGAATAACCTCATCACCAGAATTATCACTAGAGGAACGAGTAGGAACAGAGGAGGGGGCAGGTGTTACCTCAGATGATATCTTCTTTATGCTAGCACCTTTGGTAGCACTCACAGTTTCTTTGCCCTTGCCTTTCTTCTTCTGAAAATCAGAGAGGGTCTCCTTCTCATCACCATCTACCCAAGCATCAAATGAGTCCACAGAAGGCTCCTTCTCCTTGTTTGCATCAAAGTTCTCGTCACTCACATGGGGTGAGGACACGTCAAGAGAGCTTTCTGAGACTTCAACCGGATCAAGAGAGGTATTTGATGTTGCTTTGGACCTGATTGACCTAATGCGGTTGGAAGACCTCCTTTTTGCAACTTAAGGAGACAACTTGGAAGTTGGGGCTTTCCTCTTTCTCTTTGGCTCGCCTGGAATGAGAGTTACCTTAGGGATTCCATGTTCAAACGAGGCAACGGGGGCAGTGGCTGGAACAATCGCCATTGTAGGTGGAGAAGAGCTTGGAGTGATCATTGGTGAAGTTTCCATGGCCACACGAGATGCCACGGATGGAGCAAGGCTTGGTGAAATGTCCATTTGGTCCGTGTGAGATGGTTCGATATTGGTTTTGGATGGAGAAGCCATGGAGATTTGTGTGAATTTTTGGAACGTAATTTTGACCTAGGTTGGGAATGGGACGAAGACGCTGGAAGGGTTTAAGAAAGGGAGGAGAAGGTAACGGATAGAGAGAGAAAATAGGAAGAGGGAGAGTGAAAATAGGAGAAAGAGGTTAGATAGGGAACATAAAATTAATTTGATTAGACATTTAAAGTCCTATCTAAACTAAAACCCTATTAATACTCTAAGTAATCCCTATCCACTCATTTTAAATAAAACCCTAACCACACCTTTTTAAAAACTCAACTCTTCTTAAAAATAAAAAAACAACACGGTTGCAAATTAAAATTAAAGTGATTTTTTTTTTATGTAAAAACGTAAAAGAATAAAAATAAGTAAACTAAAACATTTTGTAACTAGGTCCAAAACATTATATGCACAAATAAAAACAAATATGGGTTAGTTACTTAATTAAGTTTACTAAAAAATAAAGGAAACTTGTTGAAAACGTTTTCAAAATCGTAAACTCTTTAATTAAAAAGACTTTCAGATTTTGAAAAATTAATCAACAATATTTCGAAAATAAAAGAGAAAAAAAAAACTAATATAGCACACACTAATGTGTTAAGGCAATGATGGTAACACGTAGGGTAACACATGTGATATAAATTCCCTTGATAAATATTTTCATTTTCAAGCATTTCAAGCATAACAAGCTTAGCCATTTTCAGACACTTCAGGCATAACAAGCTGAGCATTTTTCATGCACTTTAGGCATTATATGCCTATATATATTTTTTAAGTACATTGCTTGTTAATCACGTATCAATACACTTCTTTAAACAAGAAAGCAACGTAGTAACGAGCTCCGTGCTTCGAGTTATATTTCAAGTGTAAAGATAAAGTGATTTATGCCTTTCAAGTAGGGTACACTGTAGTAGCGAACTCCATGTCCCTAATACTTAGCATAAACCACCTCATACATTCTCATTGGCAAGAGTACATCGTTGCAGCGAACACCGTGCCCCGAGCTCGAGAGAATAGTATGGATAAAATGCCTTTGCCTTTTATTTATCAAAAAAAAAAAGTGACTTTGTCACTTTAAGCATATGAAGAGGAGTGATATCACACATGATAACCTAAGTAATAACCTACCATAACAAAAAGATCAGCATGTGCCATCGTTAGAACTAAGCTAACCAGATTAAAAGAGAATGAAATCATTTTTTTTAAATAAATAAAGGAAAAATAATATACAAGTGTTACCCTGAGTGATAACATCACCTGGGGTAGCACAGACGAACAGACTCAGAGATTACAAAGACCAAGAGATCTTTTCAAACTAGAAAATCTCTCGTGGTCTAAGGCCTTGATAAAGATATTAGCCAGTTGATACTTAGTATCAATATGATCAATGTTAATTAGGCCTTTATCTACCATATCTCTAAGAAAATGATGGCGTATGTCTATGTGCTTAGTACGGGAATGTTGAACAGGGTTTTTTGAAATGTTGATAGCACTCAGGTTATCACAATACATAGTCAAAGAATTACTCTTTAGGTCATAGTCATCTAACATATGTTTTAGCCAAATAAGTTTTGAACAACAACTACCAGCTGCAACATATTCAGACTCAGCTGTGGAAAGAGAGACACAATTTTGTTTACGACTATACCATGAAACTAAATTGTTGCCCAAGTAAAAACACCCCCCACTAGTACTCTTCCTATCATCCATATCCCCCGCCCAATCCGAGTCACTAAAGCCTACCAAATTGGTATTAGTATCCTTACTAAACCAAATCCCTAATTCACTTGTTCCTGAAACATATTTAATTATCTTTTTGACAGAATTAAGGTGTGAGACTTTAGGATTGGCTTGATAACGTGCACAAACACACATGCTGAACATGATATCAGGACGACTAGAAGTGAGATAGAGAAGGCTACCTATCATAGAACGATATAGAGTAGGATCAACATCCTCACCTACTTGGTCTCTACCAAGTTTGAGAGAAGAACACATAGGGATTTTTTAACTTTTGCTCCTTCCAACCCAAACCGTTTCACTAGGCTCTTTGCATACTTGCTTTGTGAAATGAAAATTCCTTCATTTGATTGTTTCACCTGCAAGCCTAGAAAGAATGTTAACTCACCAATCATGCTCATCTCAAATGTTGATGTCATAGCCTCTACAAAATCTTTTAAACACGTTTGAGAAGTAGAGCCATAGACTATGTCATCGACATAGATTTGAACAATGACTATTTCTTTGCCATGCCTTAGGATAAATAAGGTCTTATCTGCTTCACCTCTTGTAAAACCATATTCAAGTAAGAAAGAGGTTAAGCGACCATACCATGCACGTGGAGCTTGTTTCAAGCCATATAAGGCTTTATCAAGTCTATATACATGGTTTGGTAGATGAGGATCTTCAAATCCTTTTGGTTGTTCAACAAAAACATCTTCTTTTAAATAACCATTTAAAAAGGCAGCTTTAACATCCATTTGAAACAAGGTAATTTTTAGAAAACAAGCTATAGCCAAGAGGAGTCTTATGGATTCTATTCTAGCAACATGAGCAAAGGTCTCATCAAAGTCAACACCTTCAATTTGGGTGTAACCTTGAGCTACGAGACGAGCTTTGTTCCTAACAATATTTCCTTGCTCATCTGATTTGTTCATGAAAATCCATTTTGTACCAATCACATTTGTATTAATGGGACGTGGTACTAAACACCAAACTTCATTACGAGCAAATTGTTCAAGTTCCTCTTGCATGGCTTGTATCCAAAAATTATCTTTTAAAGCTTCAGAAATATTTTTGGGTTCTAAAGAAGAAACAAAACAGGAATATTTTACCTTGTGGTATGTGGTGGACATGCACACATACCTTGCCATTTCACGGTTACTAATGTGTCCTTTATTCCTTGTTTGTACCCCTTCACTTGCTTCTCCAATGATTTTGAGATGAAGGATGATCTCTTCTGATCCTAGCTGGTGGATCCCTTCTCAAATCTTCATGCACATGATCATCATCATCTGAGTGTTCCTCCTTTTCAGTTGCTGGACTGGACTTGGGTGATACCGAAGATGCTATCCCTTCTGTGACAGCACTTGGGCCAGCACCTGAGGTATCACTTACTTGTTTTTGATCCTCCAGAAATATCAATGGAGATTCCTGTACTCCATCACCTGTAACACTTGCTAAATCATCAAAAACAACGTTAATTGATTCCTGAATGGTTTTTAACCTAAGGTTATAAACCCTGTATGCTCGACTATCCTGAGCATACCCAAGAAATATAGCCTTATCACTTTTAGAGTCAAATTTAGCTAAGTAATCCCGATCATTTAAAACATAACACACACAACCAAATGTATGAAAATAATGAACCTTTGGTATCCTACCATTCAAAATTTCATAAGGTGTCATTCTAGTATCGGGTCTTAGAAAAACTCTATTGGCCGTGTGACAAGCTGTGTTTAAGGCCTCAGCCCAAAATATTTTTGAAATTCTTTTTGAAAACAACATCACACGTGCCATCTCAAGTAAGGTCCTGTTTTTCCTTTCAGCCACCCCATTTTGTTGAGGTGTTTTGGGAGCAGAAAACTCATGTTTAATTCCTTTTAATTTGCAAAAAGTAAAGAACAATGAATTATCAAACTCCGTTCCATGATCAGACCTTATTCGCATGATAAGAGCAGAAAACATGTTTTTGATTTTAGCATGTAAGATCTTAAACTTTTCAAAAGTTTCTGATTTTTCTTTCAAAAAATATACCCAAGTAAATCTAGAAAAATCATCAACTATTACAAAAGTATATTTCTTACCTCCTAGACTGTCTACCTCCACTGGACCCATTAAATCCGTATGCATTAATTGAAAATAGTGTGTTGTCCCAGAATACTCCTCATTATGTTGGGTAGCACTATGGGTAGCACGTGTTTGTTTACCCTTGAGACAATCTTCACATATGATTTTCATACTTATGTCCAGACTAGGTATACCTCTTACAGCTTCAGCATTAATAAGTTTCACAATGTTTCGAAAATGGACATGACCCAACTTTTGATGCCATAAGGTAGCATCATCAACCCTCACAGAATGACACACTTGTTTATCCTCAACAACATAACAGTTATTACTTGACCTAGTACCACTCATAACACAATTATTGGTACAATCAAAAACTTCACAAGTGTTTTTGTTGAATTTCACTTCAAGGTTGTCATCACAAAGTTGGCTAATACTAATTAAATTAGTTACAAGTCCATCAACATGCAAAACATTTTTCAAAGCAGGAAATCCAGGTACATTTAATATGCCTTTTCCTACTATATTACTCTTGCCACCACCACCATATGTTACACTACCACCTTGAATAGGTTCATATTCCTTTAAAAATATTTTTGTTCCAGTCATATGACGAGAACAACCACTATCAAAATACCATGAACCTTCAACATTTGTTTTTAAAGCAGTGCACACAACATCACATCTTAGGTTAGATTTAGGTTTCCACACTTTCCTACTTTGATAATTTTTCTTCGACGCTGGTGATATCTCGACGTGCTAGGTAGCACTTCGTGTATCACACAGAACCGAACTGCTTTCTTTAAAAGTGTTTTACAATCATTTTTCAAATGTCCGTAAGAGTAACAAAGTAGTTACATATTTTTACCTTGTCGAAGACTTATCAGAAGATATTAGTTCAACGTTGTCTCTTTCTTTAACAAAAACTACCTTATCTTCCTTATTAGCCAAAGTAGATGTAATAGCATTTAAAGACTCTTGAAAATCCATACCTGCCTTGACTGGTTTGCTCAACCCAAGAATTGCATCTAACTTGGAAGCACTCATGTTGAGTTTCTTAAATGTTGCTTCAAAGAAGAGTAAGCTTGGCTTTGACTTTGTCCAGCTCTCCACATCCTTCTTTGTGAGTTTCACTTCCAATCTAGTCAAGCCATCAACAGGTCTTGAACCTCTTTGGACAGAGATCACCTTCTTGTTCTCTTTCTTCCATTCGTCCACCAATTCTTTGCAAAGGTTCTTAAGACCACGAATGAGTTCATCCTTGTCGAACTCCTCACTTTGTTCACCCTCTTGTGAACTACCTCGCATCCATGTTAACGTAACCCACAAAACAAATAGCATTTATCAAATTTAAATCGTATACCCGTTGGATGATATCTCGGGTGCTATCCCACTTTGGATATCACCCGGGGTATCACCGATGTAATCCGAGTCACAGTTTGTGACCACCATTGCTGTTTGATCTGAATCTTCAGATTGATTGGTCTCCTCATCCTCATTTTCACTGAGTGAAACCCATAGGTTCTTTCCCATCTTCCTTAGAGTGTTAGCACACTCGTTTGAGTAATGACCCCATCTGAGCAAGCATGACATTGGATTGATTCAAGGTATTTTGGATCAGATCTGGATTGATCTGATGATGCTCTCCTTATGGGACCTCCTTTCTGAGTAGATGGAAATGTCCTCTTTGGCATTGAATTGTACATCTTGGTTTGTTGCTCTTTAGCCTTTACCTGCACATTTTCTTTGTTAAATTTTCTCACCATTGAGTTATATTTCCTAGCAAGTAAGGCAACACTGGCATCTTCACCTAATTCCTCAAAAATTTCGTCAACCTTATTAGTTGAACCACTAGAGGATTGAACTTTTAAAGCAACACTCTTGCCTTTAGAAGCTTCACTTTGCTCAGCAAGATTTGACTCAAAATTTTTTAAAATGCTCATTAAGGAATTGATGTCCATAGTAGAAATATTGTGAGCCTCTTCTATAGATGAAACCTTTATATTAAAACGCTCAGGAAGAGTTCTAATAGCCTTTGAAACCAATTGTTTGTTTGTAAAAGGTTCACCTAAAAGTTGACACTCATTAGCAATGTCAAACAATTTTTCAAAATACGAGGAAATGGTATCACTTTCACCCATTCTCAACCTTTCAAATTTGCCAGTAAGACCTCTAAGTTTGTTTTCACGCACACTAGAATCACCTTCACAAAACCTTTGTAAAATATCCCAAGCTTCTTGAGCTGTGGAACTATTTTGAATAAGTTTAAAAATATGCATGTCAACCCACTCAAAGATAGCATTAAGAGCTTTCTCATTATAGTTAGCTAGGGTGATCTCCTCATTAGTTCACTCACCTTCAGGTTTAACCTGAATATCACCATCCTCATCAGGAGGTAAAAGTGGAAGAGAGTACCCATTAACTATAGATAGCCATGCTCGAAGATCAATTGATTTGATATGCGAGCGAAGACGAATTTTCCAATATGCATAATTCGAACCATCTAAAACAGGAAGACGTTTTTTGTTTGGATTTGCAGGATCAAAAGCCATGACACCTAGACCAAGCACTTAGTAACGTCAAGTGACCTGCTCTGATACCAATTTAAATTGTCACGGCCAGAATCACAAGTGATATCCAAGGTGATAACTGCACCAACGATAGCACTTGAGATAGCACACACACACTTCAAAAATAAAACAATTTTGTAAAAGAGTTTGCAGCGGAATAAAAACACCAAAATTATTTTTCTCAAGTTATATAAATATAACTTGAGAGTGCCTCTTAGGTAAGACTTTATAATCACTATAAATGAATTTACAAATCCGAAAGTTCCTTATAGCTATAACTATTTTGAGCTCAATGGAACAAGAGATAAAGAACGGAATCCTATCTTAGCCTTCACACAACTTGATACCAATGTAATCAAGTGCGAAATTACAAGGGAGAAAGGATTAAAAAGAACCAAACAAAGAACTTTATCTCTAAGCTTTCGAAGGTGTGAATATGATGATATAATTGGCATGTCTTCAAATGAAACCTTCCAAGCTTATTTATAGTCTTCAAATACTTGAAGGCTACTCAATTAACAGCCTTGGGGCTGGTCTTGCACGTGGAGAAAGTATAGGGAGAGTGGGTGAAGTTGTTCCACAATTCTAGCTCCCATTTCCTCAATTTTAGCAATCAAGTTGTTTTATCCTCAAGCCAAGCTCCCACACCTTGTACTCCCATGCTTTATCAACCTTGTACTTCTTTTATAACTCAGCAACAACTCTTGACCAAGTCTTCACACGTTTTGTTTGTCATTGCCCAAGTTACGAATTTATACATAAAATGTATAAATTCTTTTCTTCCAATTTCCACACGTGTCTAGCTCCTTCTTTGATGCTATTGCACTCTGAAATATAAACACAAACCATAGACTATACAGTGTTTATTAGCACATTAGTCCATTAAATAATAAACAAGAAATATAAAACTATATAATTTTCAGTACAGGAAATCATCTGCGATATCACCTGAACTTTTGGAAAATCATCTACGATATCACTTGCAGTTTACACTAACAAAGTTAATGAATAATCATAAAAAAAATGTGAACATGAGTAATACAATCAAAAAAACAACTATTAACTTTTGTACAATATAAGACATTAAAACATTCAATGATTAAAACTTAAAAATAATTTGAATCATGTATCTAGTACAACTAACAGACACACACACTCACAAATATATCAGTAGAGAACGTACAAATTTTAACACGATAAAAAACTTTTCCATTTTTTTTTAAAAAAAAAATTAATACTACCAATCACTAACCCCTTCTAACGTTCCTAATAAATGTCTTATTTTTCAAATTTTTTTTGTCTAAATAATAATTTTTGTCCCATAAATATAGAGAAAGGTCTAGAGATAATTTATTTGTTCCAAAATAAATGACAAAATTTGGTTAATATGCCCATAATCTCAGACATGGGCAAATCGGAACCGGAACCGGGCGGAACCGGAGAACCGAACCGGAACCGGAACCGGAAGAACCGGAACCGGCGAGAACCGGAACCGGTGAGAACCGAAACCGGCCGGTTCACGGTTCAATCCCGGTTCCTCATTTTAAAAAACCGTGAACCGGCGGTTTTGGAACCGGAACCGGAACCGGGGAACCGGAACCGGGGAACCGGCGGTTCGGAACCGGAGAACCGGCGGTTCTTGCAGAAAATTCAAAAAAATTCGAATTTTGCCCGTTTTTTTTCAGCTTTTTCAGTCAAATTTGCCCCCTTTTTTTGAAATCAGCATAGAAAGGAGTCCTTTATTTTCCCGACAGGTTCAAATCCAAATATTACCGCTTAGTTTCAATTCAAATGATTTTAGGAGCTTTGGTAGATAGTTGAAGCATTTTCTTAATTTGTGTGTTTAGTCAAATGTTACTCTTCATTGGGACAGAGGGATAAATACTTGGCTGACCCAAGTAATTAGGATTAGGTTGAGTGAGTCTTGGAATCAGGAGAAGACTGTTCACTCTTATGGACAAGTTATCCCAAATAGTTGAGGAATTGGGTGAATATAATTTTGTCATTTCAAAAACAAAGCTGTAGCCCTTGACCCACTAGATTTTAGCAAAATCTTCTTGACATGATCAATTATATGCTACAAGTTATTAGAGTTTGCTTGTAATGAAATGTCTCTTTGTGCAGGATATTTGCTTGTCTTCCTCAGAAGTGGCATTAGAATTTTATCATGCTGCCAGAGATGCTCTACTTCTTTATGAAGCTGTAATTCCTGTCAAGGTGCCCGTTTTTTTGGGGTTGCTGGAAATTGGATATGGGCGGTCGCCCACCTCTCTCTTGGGCGGTCGCCCATGTGTGCAGAGAGTTTGAACATTGCTTGAATTTGGATATGGGCGGTCGCCCACCTCTCTTGGGCGGTCGCCCACCTGGACAGTTTTAAAAAAAAAAAAAAAAGCCAAAAAAGGAACCGGAAAACCGTGGAACCGGAACCGGAACCGGCATCAAGGAACCGGAACCGAGAACCGGATTTAGGCGGTTCCGTCTCGGTTCCCTCCTTCCCCGGAATCGGAACCGGCGGTTCGGAACCGGAACCGGAACCGGGAACCGGATGCCCATGCCTACATAATCTCATAAATTACAAAAAAAAAAATTGTCAAAAAGACTAAAAACAACTGTGAACTCAATAAATATGTCAAATAATCTCATAAAATAGCAAAAATAGAGGTTATAAAAAGACTAAAAATAAAAGTGAACTTAACAAATATATCAAATAATCTCATAACATAGCAAAAATAGAGGTTATAAAATACTAAAAACAATTGTGAATTTAACTAAAAACAACTGTAAACTTAACAAATATGTCAAATAAGCTCATAAAATAGCAAAAATAGATGCTATAAAAAGACTAAAAACAAATGTGAACTTAACTAAAAATAGTTATGAATTAACAAATTATATCAGATAATCTTATAAAATAGCAAAAATAGTGGCTATAAAAGACTAAAATTAACTGTAAACTTACAATTGTGAATTTAGTATAATAGAAGACATTTTATTCAAAAATTGTGAATTTAACTAAAACAATTTTGAACTTCTCTTATTTATTCTTGGAACAACTTTTAAAAACAATTTTGAACTTTTCGAAAACAACTATAAACTTGATACAATTGTGTTCTCAAAGTTGATTTAGATTATATTTTGATGCTACTAATTTGATTCGTTTTAATGATACGAGAAAAATGATGGTTTTAGATTATTTTTTTGAATTATAAATATTAAGATATTTTATTTTAAAATTTTAATAAGAAAAAAAGGAAAGAGAGAGGAGGAGAGAGAAAGCGCCGAAAGGAACTCTGCACATGTCCACGTCATTTAACTGAGTTGTAAATGTGTAATTTTAATCAATTTACCAGGGATACGTATATCCATCAATGATTACAGGACTTGATGGTCAATTTCCAAAATATGCATCCTTGATTTTTGTTCCCATTTGTATGAAGGACATTTTGGTAACTGTCCCTTATTTTATTTACTCTATCTTAATTGTCATAATCACACATTTAATTTGGAGTAGGTCTCCGGAAAAATGCGTTTCTCTTTAATTTATGAAGAAACATGTTTTTTCAAAGGTTTTGGATATCAATCTCAAAGGTTCTGGATATTCAGAACCCTTTGATCATGATATCTAGAAAGTTATGTTAGAATGGGACCAACACATACCAACTTTCTGGATATCAACTTAAATAGATTCTGGATATCACTTCTAAAGAATTCTGGATATCCAGAACATTTAATATTGATATCCAGAAGCCTTTCAAAAGGTTCTGGATATTTAATACAAAAATTTCTGAATATCCTTTCAAAAGGTTCTGGATATCCAGAAACTTTCAAAATGAATAATCAGAAATTTAGAATTGCCCAAGTCAAGGCCATGGGTCAAGGTCATGGCCAATACAAAATTTTTGGATATCCTTTCAAAAGGTTCTGGATATCCGTTTCTCCATAACTTATGAAAAAACGCGTTTCTCCCTAGATTTTGGCTTTAATTTGTGGGTTTTATTTGTAAACCTATCAATATTTCTCATACTCACAGGTCAGTCACAATCATTTTTCACTCATAATATTTTTGAATATATATATATATTTTAAAAAAAAATTATTTTATGTCAAATAAAATGTTGTAAGTTGTTGCGGAACAGATGTATCCCTAGTGGATGTAATATTAAAGAGACTACTTAAAGAGACTATTGAGTTGATTTTTTGGTTAGTTTATCCAAAGAACATATTGGACATTATTTTTACTTTCAAAAAAAAAAAAATAGTAGTAAAAGAGATTATGTGGAATCCACATCCATTTGATTAGAGGAATAAGAAGGTCAGCACATTCGTAGCCTTTGTATAAAATACGGTTTTCAACATTGATATCATCACACCCCACCACCCTACTACAACGCGGAATAATTATCGACTTATGCAATGTATTATATCTTCGATTTTAATAAAGATATTTTACTATCTAGTGACAGCGTAATATAATATAATTTCTAATCTTTTTACAAATAATGCAATTTATTTGCATTATTTGAGTCAAAATTAGAAAGTATATTGTATGAAAATAGTATTTAAATTGCATTATTTGTAACGAATTGATAAAGTAAATTGCATTAAAATGTTACTAGATATTATATTGCATTGATTGTAAAAATCGTGAAATTACGTTGAATATTCTGGTCATTCACCCATTACAACGGAGTCGAAAATCAAAGAGCGCATAAAATTAAATCAAAGAAATTAACTGAGCAATGCTAGATTTAAAAAAAAAATCACAAAATTTTGATTACAAACATACATAGATGATCATAGATGATCGGGTATATAATTAGTAAATATTAGGACATACAAACATAACTTTAAATCATTTATAGGTAATAAAAAAGTTACAAAAAAGTCACAAAATTTAGTTTACGGAATGATGGGTAATAATTGCATCGGTGCATTTAATTAGGGTGTGACGGATTCACAATCGAATCAACTAATAAAATATAGTTATCTAATTTTGTATTAATCTTTTGTAAACTTCTTTTGTATCACTAGAATTGCCCATCATTTATTGCCAACTCCATCTGTAATACAAATATTTTTAAAAAAAATATAACTTCAATATTAGTTAAACTAGTTAGTAACTCTTGATACTCGACGAGACATAATAATAGTAATTGAGTAAGAAATAAAAAAATAATTATTAAATTGTGATTTTATACCCACCGCTAAGTATATTTAGAAGAATTATGACTATTTAGAGATAAGTGATACAAGACATTTTCATACTCGAACATACAAAGAAAAAAAAAGTAGTAGCTACAATGGTAATTAAACTCAAAATTATGAAAATAATTGTCAAAATCGAACCTAAAAGTCCCTATGATTGTGTGAGATCTTGAAAATCTGTTGAAAGCATCAAATGATATTTACATAGAAATTGAAAGGTCTTGGGTGGTAACATTTGAAGTTAGATTCAATTGAGTATGTTAGAACAGAGTATATGTATAAGATAAAAAATAAGCAACAATCACATAACACACAGATATACGTGCTTCACCAACTTGGCTACGTCCACGAACAAAGGAAGAGAATATTATTATCTTCTTAAAATCAACAGATTACAATCTATAATCTAATGCACGAAAAATAATTTATGTCTGTGCAAACCCTAAATCTAGAGAAAGAAATGAGCAAGCGAACTACACATATGGTTGGGGGTATGCTCTATTTATATACCTACTCTTAACCCTGAGCCAAATTCTGCCACTGATTTGCCTTTTTCGGACTGGGGGGCGCGATCGCCCTGTCTCCCAATTGGCACCCGCACAATCGCCCCCTTTCGACAGAAGCTTGGCACTGTCGTGCGCCTTGCACTGCCCAGTCGCTCCCCGGCTTGCATTTCAGGAATTCCGAATTTTGTTGTTTTGTCCCCTAACTTAGGCGTCTCCAACTTAGATGGAACCAAACCCAACAAATATTCACCTTGACAAATCATAACCAGAACTCCCCCTCTGCCTCAGATGCTATCTAATAGTTGCGAACATTCAACAAGTCTAAGCAATGTTGAAACTTTCTAGTTGGAAAAGACTTTGTGAATATGTCAGCAGGATTATCCTCAGTACCCACTTTCTTCACCTTGATCCGCTTCTCATTCCTCAGAAAATGATACCTCACATCTATGTGCTTGATCCTCTCGTGATGAACTTGATCCTTGGCCAAAAAGATTGTACTCAAACTGTCATAAAATATTATAGCCTGATCCAAATGTAACCCAAGGTCGCTGATCAAACCCTTTAGCCATATTCCCTCTTTAGCAGCTTATGTCAATGTCATGTACTCCGCTTACGTAGTAGACAATGTCATCATAGATTGTAGAGTAGTCTTTCAACTGACAACTGACCCACCAAGAGTGAACAAATATCCAGTCATAGATCTTCTCGTGTCAAAATCCCCAGAGTAATACGAATCAAAATAACCCTCAACTGCGCATTCTGTACCACTTCCATAAATGAGCCCCACATCTGATGTACTCCTAAGGTACCTGAAGATCCTCTTCACTACTTGTCAATGTTCCTTAACAGGATTCCCCATGAGTCTACTAACAACACTAACTGCATGAGCAAGATCCGATCTAGTGCAAAACATAGCATACATCAAACTACTAACAACACTAGCATAGGGTAATCGATCCATGCACTCTTTCTGCTCATCTGACTTAGGTGCAAAAGCAACAGAAACACGTGCATTCGCTGCACTTGGAGAATCTAAGGGCTTTGCTGTAGACATGGAAAACCTCTCAAAAAATTTCTTGATGTAACCTTTCTGGGATAAGAACAGTTTTCGTTGGCTTCTATCCCTATAGATCTCCATACCAAGAATTTCTTTGCCGCACCCAAATCCTTCATCTCGAAATCTGCAGACAATAGGCTCTTCAACTTCTGAATATCCGACTTCTTGACAGTCGCTATCAACATATCGTCAATATAAAGAACCAGATATATCAACGAACCATCCACTAACTTATTATGATACACACAACAGGCATATGCACTCCTCGTGTAACCAATCTCTGTCATATAGCTGTCAAACCACTTATACCACTGCCTAGGTGATTGCTTGAGCCCATACAAAACTTTTTCAACTTACACATGTAGTCTTCTCTTCCCGAAACCTGAAACCCATCTGGTTGTGTCATATAAATCTCCTCCTCCAACTATTCATGTAGAAAACCTATTTTCACATCTTGTTGCTCGAGCTCCAAATCCTGATGTGCCGCCATTGCTAATAGCACTATGATAAAAGTGTTTCTAACCACTGGTGAGAAGATCTCATTGTAGTTAACGCCCTCCCACTGTGTGAAACCCCCTAGCAACTAAATGAGCTTTATACTTGACTCCCTATGATGGTGACATACCTTACTTCTTCTTGAAGACCCACTTGCAAGTCACAATCTTTCTGCCCTCTGGCCTCTTGGTTAGCTCCCATGTCGAATTCTTGTGAATTGACTCCATCTCATCTCCCATAGTTGCATGCCACTGGGCAGACTCTGAACATGTAACTGCTTCCTTGAAAGTAGTTGGCTCCGAATAATCGGGCTTCACCTCATTGCAACCTGAAGTGCATAAGACACTATGTCTTCAAAACCTTACCTCACTGAAGGCTTCCCGAAATTAGCCCATCTAGACCTCTCTTGAGCTAACCCATGTTCATTCGAAGCTGGTGATAAACTTTCTGGTGCTTCTGTTTCTGACGGTAGATCATGATGAACATCTGACTGTACACTGCTCAACTTTGAAGTATCTTGTAGCTCCACCTATTTATCAATACTACCAACACTTAATACAACCACAGATCTCATAATAGGGTTAAGCACAGAGTTTTCATCAAAATCAACATTCCTACTTATTATTACCCTACCCTCTGATGGAGACCAAATCCGGTATCCCTTGACACCATCTCCATAACACATAAAGACTCATTTTCTAGCCCTCGACTCTAATTTCCCATCATCCACATGATAATAGGTAGTACAACCAAAAGCTTTTAAATTATATTAATCAATGAGTTTACCTGACCATACATCATTGGGAACTTTGAGACTAATAAATGTATGTCATTCGCGATTTATCAAGTAAAATGCTGTACTAACCGCTTTTGCCCAGAATCGCTGATACAACCCTGCATTGGAGAGCATGCACCTTGCCCTATCTAATAATGTCTGATTCATGCACTCTACTACACCATTTTATTGTGGTGTACCTCTGATAGTGAGATGCCTAGAAATCCCCACTTGCTTACAGAATTTAACGAACTCAGTACTACAGAACTCCAACCCATTATCTGTCCGGAGTCGCTTGATCTTCTTCCCTGTACGATTCTCCACTAGTGTATTCCACTGTCTGAAATTGGTGAGAGCCTCACTTTTGTGCTTCATAATAATTACCCAAGTCTTTCTCGAGTAGTCATCAATCATAACCCCTCAATGATTCCTGACGTGAAGGTCCCCAACAATTCGAGTAAATGTAATCCAGACTACCCTTTGTTCTATGAACCCCCTTAGGAAACTTCCTTCGCTGCATCCCAAGTACACAATTCTCACAGAACTTGAGGTCCATGACCTTACGTCCACACAGAAGACCATGATTAGCCAATATCTGCATCCATCTAATGCTCGTGTACCCAAGCCTTATATGCCACAGCTTGGTCATATCCTCCTTGACCACATCAGATGATGCAACAAATACTGACCCAAAAAGTGTCATTCATTGGAAGAAATATAAGGAGCCCCGCTTAATGCCTCTAAAAATCACTTCAGAACCTTTGCAGACATAAACTGCTCCACCTTTACCTTTGAAACTGTATCCTTTGCTATCGAGCTGACTAAGAGATATCAAGTTCTTCATCATCTATGGAACATGCCTCACATCGATCAAAGTCCAAAACTTACCATCATAAGTCTGCAACTTGATAGAGCCAATACCAACCACCCTACAAGTAACATTGTTGGCCATATAAATATTACCACACATCCGACTATTTTGCAGATTCTTTCGTCACTAGAGCATAATCCCCACCAGAGCTGCTCGTATCAACATCAACAACATTAGCTTCATTGAAATTTGGAGGCTCGCCTCACTTTTTCCTAGGACAATTTGACTTCCAATATACCTTCCCCTTGCAGTAATTAAAATATCATCAAGTTTCGAGCCCCTCTATTTACTGCTGAAACCCCTGCTGCCTTCCGCAACCAAACCTGATGTCTGATTATCTGTACCACTATTATCGCTTACCTTATGACGTAACTCTAGTCTTGAGCTAGGATTTCACCTCCTCTATAGTCACCATCTCATTATTACTGATACTAGATTCAACGTAGTGCTCATATGATAAAGGCAAAGAAACAAGAAGCATTAATGCAGCATCCTCATTGGCAACTTTAGCATCTATATTATGCAGTTCAAGCAATAAAGATGTAAATCTATCTAGGTGATCCCTAATGGGCGTACCTTTTTGCATTTGGAGAGAGTATAGCCTCTGCTTCAAATATAGCTTGTTGGTCAATGATCGTGTGAAATAAATATCTTCCAACGCAAGGCACAAAGCACCTCCAAAATCGGTATCTAGTATATCCTCTAGAACATAATCATCTAGACACTTGATATTTTAGAGTGGGCCCTCTCTAATAACGCAATCAGGTATGTCTCTTCCTTTTCTGCTAGCTTCTTTGCTTTCTCCGAACCTTCTGTTGTTGCAGCCACGACAACACCTGTGGGAACGGCTTCTGCTTTGTCCTTTGGATCCTGACGATCCCCGATTGAATCAGCGATTAGAGCCCACAAACCATTGTCTTTTAACAAGGCTTTCATCTTGATTTGCCAAACAAAAAAACTTTTCTTCCCATTAAACTTGTCGACCGGTGATTCAATTCCTGATCCCATCTTCTTCAGCAATGGAACAACCCTAGACCTTCCTCAACCTGACCGACTCTGATACCAGTTTATTAAAACAGAGTCTATGTAGAAGATAGAAAACAAGCAACAATTCAACCCTGAGCCAAATTCTGCCGCTGATTGGCCTTTTCCGGACTTGGGGCGCGATCACCCCATGGTAGGGCGCGATCGCCCCATCTCTCAAACTGGCACCCGCGTAATCGCTCCCTCCTGGGCGCGATCGCCCCCTTTCGACAGAAACTTGGCGCGGTCGCGCGCCTTTCATTGCGAGGTCGCTCCCCGACTTGCATGTCAGGAATTTCGAATTTTGTTGTTTTGTCCCCTAACTTAGGCGTCCCCAACTTAGATGACACCAAACCCAACAGAGTATTAGAAATAATACTGTATGTTGACTTTAAAAAATTGTAGTTGAAACAAAACAAAATTTTCTATAACTCAATTTATTAGTCCCAACAATCGACCGCTAAATACTCACAAAAAATTCGATAATACTAAAGTTACAAAAAAAGTCACAAAATTTGATATACAAAATGATGTGTTATGATCGTGGTGGTGATTTTAATTAGAGTATGACAGATACACAATCGATACAACTAATAAAATATCGCCAGCCTATTTAGTATTCATCTTTTTGTAAACTTTTTTTGAACCCCTAGTAATGTCTAAAAAATAACAACGACGTCTAAACATTATGTATTCTCTTTTTAGATACTCAAACATATTCAACCATCAATAGTAAATACATAAAATCATCAGAAAAAGAGACTTCTAACACAACTTTTAGACCAATTAAGATAAATGAATTACCCTAAAACATGAATGTTCTTTGGATCTCTGCTTTGAATTTGCAATAAAAAAACTCTCATTTCCTAATTTGGTAAGAAATACTAAGTATTTAAAAACAACAATATGAAGTTTTCCCCTTTAAAATGGCATTTGTTAGAGTTTGATCATTGGTCATATGACTAATTGTAATAAATATATAAAATATATACGTAAAATACCACTTCTAATTCAAATTAAAAAAAATGCAGAAAATTGATCATTACAAAAACCTTCAAAGGAAGTGAAAATCCTTGTATACCCATTTTAGTTCCCAGGTAAAGAAACAAAGCTCAAAATGGGAGATGAACAATTTCCTCCCCGCTCCAAGTTTAGCGCCCTTATGAGCTTTTATCATAGTTCAACTGTGTGCGTTCTTCTTTGAAACTTAAACAATACCTCTACTTTCTTTATTGCCTTCTTATCCGTGGTCTTCTTGAATCCTTTCCTTCCGTTCTCTGAAAAGCCTAAATAATTAATGAGAAAACAGAAAATAATCCTCTAATTCTGGTATTAAAAAGCACTATTGATAATTATGATCAATAAGACAATTGATAAAGAATGGTGCACTCATCACATGATATATTAAATTTCTTGAATCATATAAAGGGTTAACATTATGTGCCTTGTCAATGGATATCTCTATCCCAAAATATCTTCCCGAGAAACTTCAAGGAACCATAATCTACATCAGACCATGATTGTTGTCAATATGTGTAATACCAGTCATGCACTTGATAGAGAAGAGAGTAGTTGAATAAAACATACAAATTGTAGAAAATATAAGTTCTATTTCTTAGTAACACAACACTCTATAGCATGAGAGTGAAGTACACCGAATGGAGAGATATAAATAGAACCGGACCTATGCAACACAAAAGTAGATCTGAAAACAGAAAATTTATGTTTGTTGGGATAATATAATGGCAGAGCTAGTATGATTGTGCTATCATTCAGAAAGCAACAATCTATTGCTATGTCTTATGTGTAATCTTTGTTCTCACAGTTCTCTGAAATTGTACTATTTCCTTCCATTAAAATGAGAGTTCATTGTTTGAAAGAATTTGTTGTTCTTTTTCTCATGAAGTTACTAACTTCAGAAGGTCGAATATCATAGGCAACATAATGCGAGGGAAGTACGCATATTGGATAAAAAAATACAAACACAGAACTGGAAACAAATTTGAGGGAAAAATGAAGAATTTTAAATTACCTTGGAGTTCAGATTTTAATACTCCCTCCGTCCCAAAACGAGTGTCCAAAAAAATTTAAATTTTCTCTTCATCGAGATCAAATTTGAAAATATTGTGAACTTTGATTTGGGACGGAAGGCGTAGTAGTATAAATGCAGAGCCACCTTTTCTACTTTCTCACATGTACGATAATGAATTTTTGCAGGTAACTGAGAAATGAAAGTTTAGGCTATGTGGTTGGTTAAAGGTAAATTCAGAGGGATAAATCTTGGGGCTTGAATAAAGACAAACTCTCAAATAGCAATTTGTAGAAATGTTACTATGACAATTTTGGGACCAGGCGTGTAACGACCCGAGCTCGAAGCCTGACCCGCTATGCAGGAACCACACACTGGCCCACTAAGTACCTCCTCATTTGGGTCAACCACAGCTCATTACATGTCTCCAAAAATCCAATGGATGATCTGATGCTTAGTAGTAGTGTATGACCCTTCTATATATCACACTAAACTTCCACATGTTTACGATGTGGGATGGGAGATATCACAATCTCCCCGACTCAAACCATTGCCGTCCATGGCAAGGTCAATCAATATCTAGATCGTATCCCCGGGCTAGCTCACAAGCCTTAAGGTCGGGGTTTCACGCTGATACCATTTGTAACGACTCGAGCTCGAATCCCGATCCGTTATGCAGGCACCACACACTAGCCTACTAAGCACCTCCTCATTTGGGTCAACCAAAGCCCATCACAGGCCTCCAAAAGTCTAATAGATGATTTGATGCTTAGTAGTAGTGTATGAGTCTTCTATATATCACACTAAACTTTCACATGTTTCTGATGTGGGATGGGGGATATCACAAGGCGATTCCCCATATGATTCATCATGAACTTAGACTTACCTCTGATTGCCTAAATAGCTCAGTCACAGAAAAGAAGAATGAAACACGATGGTTGTGGAATAAAAAGTAACGCAATGACCGAGTTAATATAGAGAGGGGAATTGAAATGCTCTCCAAAAGCATTTTGGCCTATTTCGATGTGGTAATAGTTGTCGCCTACGTTGGGCTAATCACTTAAGACCTGATCTGAAGAAAGGCACATTTACAATAGAGGAAGAGCATCGCATCATTGAACTCCACCAAAGATGGGAAACAAATGTACTCCCTGAGAAGGAACATGGGGCTCTCTAAGTGGGACATCATGGAAAGCTAAGATTAGTGCGGCTATCTTAGTGAGATGAAGAGAGAAAGATGCACATATATGGAAGGAAAAAAAACAAAACATATTATTGTAAGTAATACACATAAACAACCTAATAACACAATCAAATATCTATATAGGCTCAAGAGAACCTATCATTGGCCTCCGAACACAATTTTTGTAACAAATTCTAGTAATATTAAACATAAAATCAATCCAAAGTAATTTGAACTTATCAATAACCTCCTATCATGAATTATTCTTGTAAATTATATCGATATTAAACATAACACTAATAAAATATTATTTGTAGTTATCAACCATATTAGATTTTGGATTACCTCATTACTTGTGAAAAACCTCTTAATACACGACGTTGGTCATTGTATCATGTGTTTGCCCTTTCCACATATCAAAACTTTTAGGCCCTTCTTTCTAGTGACCCTGTAGATTGCCACATACAACAGGTCGTGGCTGAATACAAGTTGGGGAAGATAGAGTCCAACGTATGAAAGTGACTGACCCTGACTCTTATTTATAGTCATAACAAATCAGATGACCAATGAGAATTTCCCATGTTTGAATTTGACAGGAAATTTTGTCAAATTCGATGGGCTTATGATCATTCTAGGAATTAACACCTTCATGCCGACATTTTTTCCAGAAAACATTTTTGCCTCGACTATGTTTTTTCCTAGATTTGTGACAATCATTCTTCTCCTATAACATAACCCTGAAGCTTGATCGATATTCTTGAGTAACATTATCATACACCCAACCTTCAGCTTGATGATGTGGTTCGACAATCCCGAACATTTTATGGTATTTAGAAACTCCAAAGAAAATACATCTTCATGCCTGCAATATCTCCATCCTCCTTTATTATTCCATCAGAACTCATATACTCAACATCTTCACCAGACAATAGCGACATGACATAGTCATTGATATTATCTGCTATTTCATTAGTTGGTGCCAGAATAACTCTATCTTGAAAAAATCCATCAATATTCATGTTTTATAATATGTCAGGATAAGTGTATTTCATAATAGTTACAATAGGATCAGTAGCATCTCTAATGAGATTATCATCTCGCAACTTACTATCTACTTCTCCATCATTTTCATCACCATCAACTCCATATCCCACATATAAAATCCATTTCGCAAAATTTCTGGTCTACATAGCAAAAGAAGAAGAAGACAAACCAACCTGCATTAAAATAATGATTAAAAAAAAATATTAAGTAATTAAACATATGGAAATGCAAATTCTTAAGATTTTAATATAAGAAGAGTTTACCTGCAATCTCATGTTTTTTGTCAATTTAAGCACCTCACACGAATTCCAAAGTTAAGATGAATTGATGGTAGCATGCACAATATCATGTCGCTCCCTTTGGGAACAACTGGCAAGATTTGTCTAAAATCTCCTCCAAACACGACAACTAAACCACCAAAAGGCTTATTAGATCATCGGTTATCAGGCGTACGTATATTGTCTCTCAAACAACGCAGTGCTTGTGGGCCATAGGAGCTTCATCTCATAGTATGAGTTTTGTTTTATTTAGAAGACCAGCCACTTCAGACCCTAGCTTGATCTTGCTGCAGGTTGAACTCTCATCAACTTGTATGGGAATACCGAATCTAGACTGAGCAGTCCTACCCCTCGGAAGAAGTAGTGAAGCAATACCGCTAGAAGCCGCTGGTATAACTATATCTCCCTGCTTCTTAAGGCAAAACACAATGTCTTCCATATGAAAGTCTTTCCCGTGCCTCCATAGCCGTATAAAAAGAAAATTCCACCATTTCCTATATCAACAACAGTTATAATCTTATCATTAATCATCCTTTGCTCCTCAGTCAAACATGGATAGAATCTCGAGTGCGCAACCTTCATTTCATCCATGTCGTAAGACGAGTTAAGTACCAAGTTCGTCACTTTCCTATTGACCTTTTTACATATTCGCCACTAAAGTATTTCTTTTTACGATTTAGTCCTTAACCTAAGTACTTAATTTACCATGTCATCCTTCCGTCTTATTTCGATCCAAACTGACGTTAAATCTGCCTATTTGGCATGCTGACATCATAAAAATGCTGAATTGACACTAGATATGGTCAACATTTGCTGATTTGAAACTATAAGAGGGTTAAAGTGTACAATATTTAACTAGAGACCTCCCAAAAAAATGTAAACATAAAGGAGTTTAAAATTAAAATATTTTTAATTAATATTTCCCCCCTTATATCTAATTTGAATTAATCACATATTATGATTACTTTACATATTTTTTGACATTAGATTTTCTTTAATTGTAAGAATGCGAAATCATTTATATCCTTGTAATTATTTTTACCAAATGTTAAATGCAAGAATAAATCAAATTTATATATTAGTCAATTAAACCCCCCCCCCCTCACCCACCATCAACGATTTGGCCACCATCCCATTCCCACCATTCAACCACCCATCAACAACCCAGCACCACCATTCAGAAACCCATTTATAACCTTAATGCCATGATTTTATAACAAAACAATAATCCACTACAAATGTTCCACAATACAAAAATAAAAAATAAAAATTGTCCCAAATTCATCTGAATCTCCAAACAAACAACATCCAACTTGAATACCCTCTATTTTGGCTTCCACGAATTTCAAAAAAAACAAAAACAAAAGAAAAACTCAAAACCCACTTCCAATCATCAGCTACAAAACCACCATTGCTCTGTAAGTTAATGAATATTCAATTCAAGTTACAAAATGGGGTTCAATCTTAACACTAAATCGTCTAGGATCCATCAACATCTCTCATACAAAATTTTTTTTAAATAAAAAAATACTTATTTTAAAAAAAAACATCAGAAGATGAGAACTCTTCTTTTGCTAAATCTGAAGAAAAATGGATAGATCTGAATTAAATTTTCCCATATTTGAGCATGATCTCGAGATGGTTGAGAGAAGCACGACGATCGGTGAATTTAGTGATGACTGTTGTTGCGGCGACTTTGTCGGAGAAAAAAGAGAAAGGGATGACGGTAGACAGAAACTTTGTTATGGCAGATCTAGCGTGTAGTGGAGGATGGACATGTCTTGTTAAACAGAGGTGGAAGAAGAGCAAGAAAAGCGGTGGTTATGGAAGATTTGGCGGCAGTGAGCCATTAAAGTTCTTGGTGTAATGGTGGTGGAGTTCGTGGGAGGGTGGGACACGGTGGAATGGAGAAGAAGAAGAAGAAGAAGAAGAAGAAGAAGAAGAAGAAGAAGAGAAGGTTTTATTTTCCAGATCAAGATTTTGGTTTGGGGGAGGGGAAAGTGTGGGTGATGGCATGGGAAGGTGGCGCTGGCAATGGGTTAGGATGGGGAAGAATGGCGATGGGTGTGGGTGGGACTGAGATGAAGATATAAATGAAGGAAGAAGAATGATTTTTTTCTTTACCTTTTTTTTTTGTAATCTGAATTTAGGTTTGGGTTAATGAGTTTGTAAGGGAAGAGAAAGGGGTGTTTGTAACTTTAGCATTTAAATTTTCAAGACTATAGTTTGTTATTTTACAAATTTCCCCCTTTTATTTCTAAATCAACAAATTTTGAACAATTCAAAACCCATGTCAGCATTTTTATGATGTCAGCGTGCCACATATGCATATTTAACGGCAGTTTGGATGGAAATGAGACGAGAGGATAACATGGTAAATTAAATAATTAGATTATGGATGAAATCGTAAAAAGAAATACTTCAGTGACGAATATGTAAAAATGTCAATAGGTTAGTGACGAACTTGGTACTTAACTCGTCGTAAGACATTTCATCTAATATAAGCATGTTTTTAGCATCATAATGACACAATCGCTTGGTTTAGGCATGCCTATAAAAATTTGGAGGCTGCTATAATTAGTTGAAAATAACTTTTCAATTTCAGCCAATTCAAAATTCTTCACATGTTCATTACTGAGTTTCAAACTTGTATATATTATTATAATGAAGAGGTTGATATTAAATAGAAAATAATTTTTTTGAGTAAAATTGACTTCAATAATTATACACGCAACCTGACAAATATAATAAATTATTAAATTTGTCACTAATACAAATAAATGAAATATTTTTAGAAAGCTATTTTTTTAAGTATTGAAGTATATACCAGGATTTTTGAAATTCTTCTGATGCTTGTAGAGGATATCATTCGACAGAAGTTGCCAATTCTTACTCCATATATCATGTGGCCTAGACATTCTATTAGACAATAGTAGCAATGTGAACAATCTTTTTAAGTAATCAGAGAATGCCCATTCACTTGCTTATTTGATTCCATCAACATATTCTTTGTCATTATCAAGCAATCCCATAGCATATCATGCTGATTTGTAATCATTGTACATAATGCTATTAATAATTTTCAAATCATTATAGCATGTGGCATCAGCAATATGATTCAACATAACCCTCAAATAATATATATCTCCTAAATTCATATGGATATGGTCGACTCTTCCTATTGTTGTGCACTACTTTCTATGAGGCCATTCTCGGTTCTTCTTATCCCAAACAAAATGCTGCGGAAATTCATAATACTTATACTGTTAAGCTTCTGGATTTTCACTGTTGTATTTCATCCATTGCAAAATTTGTGACTGACCAACTGTAGGCTTACATACAACATTATGAAGATAATCACCATCTTTAAAAGAAATACTCTGGTCGCCTTCCAAATAGAAGGATAAGCACTCCACGACAAGTGTCATGTAATGGATATCAAATCTGAATATCCTCCACATTGCTTCACATCCAGAAACATATCGGCAATCAACATACCTTTTCACTTCATCATCCACACAAAACCCAACCCAAATCCTATTGGTACCCTATCTTATGTACTTGAATAAATACTTGATATACTTGCTTTGATTACAATACTTAACATTGATGTGTGTCTGGTACTTCAAAAGTAGCTCTGCATTATATGGGACTATGTACCTGTTATCAAGAATAACTCCACCTTTCTCCACATTGGCACCTATAAATCTCCTCATATATGCATGGTATCTATTTTCATCAATCTATGTGCGTTCATTGAATCTCTTAGGAAAGATATTTGAGCATCTATCATGCACAGAGATTTTGGGTTAGCGCACCACAAGGACCATGCACCATATATTCTTTCATAGCCTCATACAATTCAGGGTTGGATTCTTTGTCAGGAATCTCAGCACTTATCAACATGTTGACATCCTCAGCTGTGCTGGCTTAGTCTTGACGGTTTATAAAAAGAAGTATATGAGCATGAGGTAAACCTCGCTTTTGAAACTCTACTATGTAGACAATTGTATCGATAATTATACATATGATTAATATGTCAAGAATAGCATAAACAATTAATTCATATAAATCATTTCAAATAATAAATGATACTCCATCCGTCCCACTTCAAGAGTCCTATATTGTTAACACGAAGGTAATTTGAGCAATAATTTGAAGTTAAATTAGTTATCCTAATGAAAATTTCAAATTTGTTATTGATACACCATTACATGTACTATCAATAACAATTTTTAGATGTTCATTAAGTACATATATTGGAGAGAAAAGAAATAACCTACACGAAAAAACATAATTAGAAAGCGATCGGTATCAAAAATGGAGGGATAGGAACTACCTCGGGTGGCTAGAAACAATGCTTGTGGAAACAAAATGAGAGGGTTCAGTCACGTTAATAGGAAGATATTGGTGATTGAAGAACTCCATTAAATTAGGGTCTTCTACGTTCTTTTATCCATTATGCATCTCGTTAAAAGGTTTTATCAGTTAATTCAGATATCGGGTCATACTGGAGTTGATAGAAAAAGAGGTTCAGAGGGTATTATGAAGAATCATTTCATCATTATAAAGGGTTTGTGCAATATAAGGCATAAGCATTGTAGTAAACCAAATATTGTCATCTATAAGTGTTCTATTTTGCCCATATGAAGGTCTAATGGCTCATTACAGATGATTAAACTTGTGGGGTGCCAACATGGTTTAGAACCCAAGACCCTTGAATCAATCAATCTTCTAATAATATGGATGAATGGAAATTACCTAGGGTGGCTAGCAGAGATGGTTGTGTAAAACAGAATAGAAAATATGGTTGTGGAAAATAGAATGAGAGGGTTCAGTCACTTTGATAAGAAGATATTGGTAAGTTCTAATGTAGTTTACTTAGGACTCATAGTTGATTTATCTTAGCTGCAATTGCTTTATTGACCTTCTATTACACAACTTGGTTCTCTTTTCTATGGCTTTAATAGCGATCATTCAACTTGTTGTTATTATTTATTATTTAATAGAATTAAACACATGAAATTAATAATAATTATATGTCAACTGACATGCTTGTGGCACTTGAAAATTGTCATAACTTATTTGTAGGCATATGTGAAGGGAGATTTTGAGGTTTTATCTATCAGTCTTGAAGAGAGGAGAAAGGGACCATCTGTGGCTTGAGAGGAACTTTCTTCCATTGGTGGCATGCCAATTTTGGAGGCTGATATTTTCACGATTTTCATTGTAGCATTAGGATCTAATGATTGTAATGATAGCAAGTTCTCTTTGAAAAGTAGTTTTGTCTCATCAGTAGGACATGTTTATATGAACGTGGTGCTGGGTGAAGCAAAAACGGGAGGCATATAATTAATTGGAGAAAAATAAGTGAGGAGTGTAGAATTACCTTGGACGGCTATGGAATCACTCTGATGTGTCTAGTAGAGATCGTCTTGATGAAAAACAACTGGAATAATATGAACTTCGACGTCGTTACAAGAAGAGGTGAGTAAGTCCTAATAGGACTTCTTTAAGTTGTTGGTGTACATTAAGTCTATCTAGCCAATTGAAATCAAATTTCAAATGTATTTGATTTACTAAGATCAGTATACCTCAAAGGCAAGGAATTGAGATTTGGCCTAAACGATTTAAAATTTAATAATTAAGCTTAATTAATAAATCTGCTATGTATTTGATTTAATATGAAAATTTGATTTACTTTTGGATTGTTAGAATAGAGAACCATCCCAAATTTGAAATGTTGGTTTACCTTAAAAATCACATGCCACTATAGATCAAGTTATAAGAAGATATAAATTTTCTTCAACCAATTTGATTTGAAATAGATTATCCAGACTTGAATCTATATATTTTTTATAACTTAGGGAAGAGAAAAAAATTTTCTTATATAGAATATATTGATAAATCGATTCTCTAAAAAAATTAAAATTATTAACTCTTCTCAAAAGCTATCTCCCTCGAGGTCAGCCAATCAATAATAGCGATTAACGACTCACAATTTAATGACTTCATGTCTTCAATATCATTTTGCATAGGGAGAATTAACCATAAGTTCTAAAAAAGTATCACAATGCCTCATAAGTTCCTTTTCATATTGTATTATCATGTTGTACTATTCTGTAATAAAATTGCATACTAGATAATGCACAATATTGTATACTCATATAATACAACATTGATAATGACAGGTGGCACCGGCGACAGGTGACCGGATTTCGACGATCGGCCTCGACCGGTGGCGGCGGTGGGCAGAAGTTGTAGGACGGCAGTGGTGGTGGCAGGATACAATATTTAGGATGCTGTATCATAATTTTTAAAAACTGCATATAGAATGATGTATAATATAATAATGCATGAAAATTTATGGGACATTTAAATTAATGAGAAATTTGAGGCGAAGTGATTTGTCCCAAAAAAGAACTTATGGATAAAATTCCCTTTTGTATATTATAATTCTCCTTCCGTCTCAAAATGATTTTTTCAAAAAAAAATTCGTTACCACGAATAAACTTTGAACAATAATTTTGGCATAACTATAAATTTTTCCAACGTACTTTGGATTTACCTACAGATTTGCTGCTATACTTTATTTTCGACAATTATGCCACTGTATTATGAGTTTTGCCGTCATTTTTTCCTTCACCCAAACGAATGTTAAAAATTTAATGAAAATGTTTAAAGTTTGACGAAATGTTATAACCATAATGAAAATATTAAAATTTTAACAAATACATTGAAAATGTTAATATTTTGTAATTAAAATTAATTTTAAAATTATTTTGTCAAAAAAAATTTTAAAAGTATTTGGTCAAATTATATTTAAAAAAAAATTATTTTAATGTCATTTTTTAAAATTAATATTTTTTAATTATATTTTTTTAAAAATATTATATTAAAAAACAACTCCAATGTTTAATTTTTTTTAGAAACAATGCTTAGGTGTAGACAATATATCTAACAAGATGAAAATTTATTAATATCGATTGGTATTCAAAGTCTGAATATCATGTAAAGGGGTGGTCTCAATTTTTAACATTAATAACATAATATTTTACATGCAAGACTACTTTTATTTAAATTCAAATATCATAATAATAATATTTAAAATAAAAATTTAATTTTTTATTAAAAATTAGATATTATAATTATTTCATACTAATTGTTTTCAAAAAAAAATAAAATATTAATTTTCTAAAATAATATTAACATGTTTAATGTCTTCGTTAAAATTTTAACTTTTTCATTATGATTTTAATATATTGTTAATATTTTAACATTTTCGTTAAATTTTTAATATCCCTTTGGATGAATGAAGAAAATGACGACAAAAATCATAGTTCAATGGTAAATTTGACGGAAATAAATTACGGTGGCAAATTTGTAGGTGAACGCAATATATGGTGACAAATTTCATAGTTTTCTCCAACTTTTAGGTTGAAATGAAAATCTAAAACTTGTTATTGATATTCCTGTTGGAACAAAAGATCCATCAACCTTTGAACCATCTCATAACGAGATTAAGAAGAGAAGAAAATGAAGACGGAAGCGTGTACCTTATGATTCCATGATTATGTTCTTAGTCTTGTTCTTGAGTAGAAGGAGGAAGTATGAAGATAGTACTAGTAGGGAAGAGTAGATCTTTTAAATGATGAGTGCCCTTATTCTCTTTAGTCTTCAAGTACTTAGGAAGATTTTGGAATGAATGAGAATGTAAAACTAGTGGTTTCATAGGCTGATGGAAAGGCCTTTAGGCACTTCATTTAGGGACTACACCTATTGATGTATAAGATATTACCATTATGCCCATCATTTAATGGTAGTCTTATACCTAATGGAATTCTACGTATTTTGTCTATACTTTATCATTATTTAAATGATTATAACACATGAAATTAAATGACACATATTAATTAATCCATGTTCTAACAATCTCCCACTTGGATTAATATTAATATGTATCTTTTACTAAACAAATTCCTTAAATCATTTATAATATGAATGACAACCCTTATGTGCACGTTTATTGTCATCCAACACAATCTCGTCCATTAGTCTTATAAGTATAGCGACTAAAGATGCATTCGTTGTAATTGATTCGCAACTAAACCCACATTAATCACATATATATATCCAACTAAATGACATAGATTAAGTATAGATATGTAGCATGGAATATTAATGAATATATATTATGAACGCATATATATATTCTCCAACTAGTCTTACTTAACTTAAATGAGATCAACATAAATAAAAACCAACACAAAGAAATAGAAAACAACACAAACTCCCACTGATTTAAGCATTATCAAAAGTTGTTTCACCCATATGAGCAGTATGCTCGTGAAAAATCAAGAGATAACACTTTATAAAAATGGATCCAATAATATGGAGTTTGATCCTATTAGTTGTATTTCTATTTGTTCATTTTTATACTTATTTCTCTTCAACAAGAGACATAACCATATGATGTCTTTCGACATCTTTGCATCCAGTAAAACAGAATCGGAATACCTAATGATCTCAAAATGATCTGATTTTATATTCATAAGCATGTAGTTAAATATTTTATAGGTACTTCATCATTCTTTTGGATGCGACTTAATGTTCTTCTTTCCGAATTACTTTGGTATTGACCAAGCATCCCAATAATAAATGCAAGGTCTGGACGAGTACAGACTTGCGCATACATTAAGCTTCCTACTGCCGGTGCATAAGGGGTAATTTCCATATACTTAGATTCAAAATTAATTTTAGGACATTACTTTAGACTGAATTTATCTCCCTTAGAGACAGGGGTGTCATGTGGTTTACAATTTTGCATGCTAAACCTTTGTAATACCTTCTCTATATGGCTCTTTTGTGATAATCCTAAAATACCTCGTGAACAATCACGATGTATTTGGATTCCTAATACAAAAGAAGCTTCACCAAGATCTTTTATCTCAAATATGTTTGAGAAAAAATTCTTAGTTTCCTTTAGAAGGTCCTTATCATTACTAGCAAGTAAAATATCATCCAAATATCATCCACATATAAGACCAAAACTATAAATCTACTCCCACTGAACTTATGATATACATAATCTTCACCAAGATTCATTTCAAAGCCAAATGAAAGAATAACTTGGTTAAATTTTAAGTACCATTGACGAGATGCTTGCTTAAGCCCATAAATGGATTTCTTAATTTTACAAACAAGTTGACTAGTTTGATCTGAATTAGTCACCATTTCTAGTTTCTTCATATAGATAGTTTCTTCAATGTCGCCATTGAGAAAAGATGTCTTATTATCCATTTGATGAAGCTCAAGATCATAATGTGCCACTAATGCCATAATGATCCTAAAAGAGGTTTTTAGAAGATGCCGGAGAAAATGTTTCTTTATAATCAATGCCTTCCTTTTTAGTAAATCATTTAACAACAAGATGTGACTTATATCTTTCTACATTACCTTGCTAATCCCTTTTGGTTTTAAATATCAATTTATAACCAATAGATTTGACACCTTCAGGTAATGGGACAAGATCCCAAATGTCATTGTATTTCATTGATTTTAACTCCTCATTAATGGCATTGATCCACTTATGAGAATTAGGACTATTAATGGCTTCATGGAAGGTGATTAGATCATCTCCCACTAAACTTAAGGTGTCCTAATTCTCCACAAGACACATATCATAAATATCCGGAATAGCATTTCTTCTAGCTCTAATAGATCTTCTTAAGGGCACTGGTTCATCCTCAAATTGAGGTAGTTGAATTTCCTCATGTCCAACATTCTCATGTTGTCCGTTATTTACGGGAGTCTCTATATTATTTTGAATTTTATGTTCTTGTTGAATTTCAGGTGTAATTACTTGATTTCCAACAGGAACTAAAGTTTGAGGAATATCAAATTCAAAATCATTACTATTTCTCCCACTAAATTCAACATCCTCAAAGAACCTAGCATTGCCAGTCTCGAAAAATATTCTAGTTTTCGGGTCATAAAATTTATATCCCCTAGATCTCTTAGCATACCCTACAAAGTAACTACCAACGATCTTAACGTCCATACGGAGTTTTGTCGATAGCCTTTGAAGCAGCTCTATTGAGAATATAAGTAGCGGTTCTTTAATGCATCTCTTATAATGAGTGAGGTAAAGAAGTACAAGAAAACATACTTCTTACCATATTCTTAAGAATTCTATTATGTCTCTCCACTACACTATGCTAGGTTTGCCCGGCATGGTGTAGTGAGGGACAATCCCACACTCTTCAAGATAGCGAGTATAAAGGGCTCGGACGTTTTTCACCCAAAACGTTATACCGTACGCAGTTTTCACCACCATGATCGGATTTTAACGTTCTTAATAGTCTTTCTTATGCCTTAAAAGACTTGAAAACATCCAATGATTTAAACTTTACATGAAGAAAATAATGTATCTACAACGAGAGTAATCATCCATGAACGTAATGAAATATTGTTGACCATTTCATGAAGGGTTAGTAAATGATCCACAAATGTCCATATGAATTAGTTCCAAGACGTTTGACACTCTCAAAGATCCTATTTCCTGTAATGTTTGTAATTTTTTCTTTAAAACACTTAATGCAAAAGATTTTTATCCGGAGTATCAAGTTGTTTTAGGATTCCCTCTGACATAAGCTTTATCAATTTTCCCTTTGGAGATATGACCCAAATGCCTATGTCATAAAATACAAGAATTTTCACTTGATAACTTTTGCTTAGTGTCTTTAATTTTGGTTTCATTATTATGGGACTCATTCATTTTTTTGACTGTATCAAGTAAATTAAGATTATCGATATATGACAAAGTACTAGTACCGACAAGATTGAAATTTAAAATAAAGATCACATTTATTATTACTAAAAGAACAAGAGTAACCTTCCTTAACCAAAATTGTGATAGATATTAAATTTCATCAAAAGATGGTACAATAAATGTATTATTTAAAACAAAAATAATAGCCAGTACTTGTCTTTAAAAAGTCCCTATGCCTATAACTTCAACCGGATTTTCAGCTTCCATATAGATGTATTTCTCATCTTCATTGGAGATTCGGTAATTCAGGCAACCCTGTATACATGAACTAATGTGAGTTGTTGCACCAAATACAACCACTATGTATATTAAGGAATTGAAACCAAATTTGCCTTAGTACAAACAAGACCAAATGACATACCATTCTGAATTCGTCATTCGCGATACTTATGGTAGTCGTTCTTCATGCGAGTAAGGTCCTTGCAGAAGAATCATTTCTTGACTTTATGACCCTTAAATGATCCCTTATGCTTCTTACTTGCAACCGCAATTTCCTTTCCTCTTCTCTTAATCCCATGAGAAGAAGTAAATGCTGATTGGGTACTTTCTAATTTAAGATATTTCATCCTATCTTCCTCTAATGTCATATGTGAAAGTAATCCATTAATATTCCACTTGTACTTTTGACATTTATAGGTCACCTCAAAAGGATCAAATTGAGGAGGAAGATAGATCAAAACTAAGTGCACGAGCAAATCTTTCGAAATCTCTAACTTAAGTGCCTTTAGTTTGATCGAAAGATGAAATAATTCAATAATGTACTCCCGAAGATTTTGGTCACCCTTGTACCGCATGGAAACAAGTTTCCACAAGAATTCAAAGAAAAACTCAGCATTTTCGATCTCAGAGACATTGTCCAAAAATGTCTTTGAAACTGCATTTTTCATGATCATTAGACTCACGCGGTTGGACCGTTCCCATTGCTCAACATTTTTCTGTTCTATAACAGTATTTCCTTTAGTGAGAGCAGCGGGACTTGATTCCCCTAATGCGTGATCGATGTCCATATTGCCTAAGATCATCGTTATATTATTTTTTTCAAGTTTTAAGTTTAGTCCCAGTAATCAAAGGTACATCATTTATAGCAGTAGTTACGGATGAAGCATTAATCAAATCTGAAGGAAAAGAACAAGATGAAACATAAAACATATATAAGAAACTACATAATGATTAATTATATCAAATGAATTCCATCAAAAAGATAATCAACATGACATCAAAACTAATCTTTGGATTGCGAATTGACTCATAATTTAATTTATCTTAGGATAATAAATGACTTTAAATAACACATTTCTAATACTTGCCTTCCTTTGGGCCGGTTCAAGTATTTAAAAATGTTCTAACATTTAAAGTATTTGTTACCCGGTAATAAAGAATATAAACAACTCATTTTAAATACCCGCCTTCCTTTGGGATGGTTCAAAGTATTTAAAATGACCAAACGTTTTATTCAATTAGTATCCCATGAATGTAAATACTTAGTCAACAACAAGGTCTCCTTTGGGAAACAAGCATGTTATCACATATCAATATTTACATTCATCTTTTAACAAGTTTGAATTTAATCAACAAGGTCTCCTTTGGAAAACAAGCATGTAATTTTGTTCAAAATGTTAAGGATATAATTAATCAGAAACATAAGGCCTCAAGGTAATTTCTGAAACTTTAAAATGATAAAGAAACAAATGAAATTTATTAATAAAAGACAATATCCTTTTGTTCTACCCGTCCATTCTTAAAGTTTGACAACTCTAAGAACCACCGAAGCGCGACTGGTGTCCAGATATTATAATTTAATAACAAATTAACATAAAATTCTGGACAAAAATGAACCTGAAAACACTGTACAGGTGGGCGACCGCCCATACTTAGTGGGCGACCGCCCAACCCCAATTTTCAATTATTGAAGAAAAGACTGTTCAAGTGGGCGACCGCCCAGAAAAGGTGGGTGACCGCCCAAGACCAAAATGAAACAACGCCAATTCTTTCTGTTCAAGTGGGCGACCGCCAAGGCAAGATGGGCGACCGCCCAAGACCAAAATCTGACGAAAAGTCACCAATTTTACACCCTTTTATGAATAGTTTTGATCCAAATTTCCATACCATACCGCTTTGCCAGGACATCGAGCCATAACATCCAATTTTCCAGATTTAGACTATCAATTCTTAACTTAATGGTGAATCAATATTCAACCAAAGCAATTAGATCCGCATACTCACATCACATTTTTAAATGCGCGGCTATGCATATGAACAAACTCACAACCCATCCAAGGATGGTGACTATGTTCAAAAAATGGGATAATCTTACATTAAGAATTGAAAGCCTTTTTAGTAAAACCAAAATTTAGAATTTAGATTTTAATACAATATTCTAGAATCTGAATTAGAGTATGAAAATAATTCAAGAACACATGATGAACATGAAATCTGAAGAATCAAAAGCATAATAAAAATATAATACTCAAACTTGATCTAGAATATGAGTAGGCTCTGATACCAATTGTTGGAACAAAATATCCATCAACCTTTAAACCATCTCATAACTAGATTAAGAAGAGAAGAAAATGAAGACGGAAGCGTGTACCTTGTGATTCCATGATTATGTTCTTAGTCTTGTTCTTGAGTAGAAGGAGGAAGTATGAAGATAGTACTAGTAGGGAAGAGTAGATCTTTTAAATGATGAGTGCCCTTATTCTCTTTAGTCTTCAAGTACTTAGGAAGATTTTGGAATGAATGAGAATGTAAAACTAGTGGTTTCATAGGCTGATGGAAAGGCCTTTATAAAAGAATCCAAGGGACACTTCATTTGGGGACTACACCTATTGATGTATAACATATTATCATTATGCCCATCATTTAATGGTAGTCTTATACCTAATGGAATTCTACGTATTTTGTCTATACTTTAACATTATTTAAATGATTATAACACATGAAATTAAATGACACATATTAATTAATCTATGTTCTAACAATTCCATCAGTAATACTATTAGTCGGGAGAATGCCCAATAAGTTATAAGAAAGTATCATAATTTACGATAAGTTCATTTCCATGTTGTATATTTTATGTTGTATTATTGTGTAATCTATTGCATCACATAAGGGTGTATAATGTTGCATAGATGGTGCAGTGGGCTGCAGGCGGCGACCAAAGACCGGAATTCGGCGACAGATGACCGGAATTCAGCGATCGATGCGTGAAATTTGGCTGCCAGCAACCAACGGCAGTATTGAAGATATTGTATCATATTCATAAGTTTTAAATAATGCATGTTGCATGAAATATAATATATTATTGCATAAAAACTAATTGGGTATTTAGATTTAATGAGAAAATTGAGGGGTAGTGATTTGTCCTAACAAGAACTTGTGAGTGAAATTCTCTAACAAAATTTATATTTTCTCTAGAATAATTAAATCAATCTAAATTTATTCCTCAAATTTATTCGTAATAAATGTTAAAAAAAAATGAAAAGATCAATTTAGAACAGAGAGTATGTAGTTATGTGACACAAATGATTCAATGATTTATATATTTGAATGGCCTTATCATCATGAATTAGATCTTACACTTGTGAATAGTTGAATCACTATTGAATCACAATACTGTATTTTGAGTGTTGCATGAAATCTAATCTCCTATTTAATCCCATTTTACAATGACCAAAACCCTAATTATTTGTTGCTTTGTCTCTTAACTTATAAATTTTGAACATATATTTATCGAATGTTTGATGATATTCATATATTTTTCAAAGTCAGTTTGTATTTGTTTAAATAAAAATTCGGTAAAGTCTTGATTCTTCAACAAGTTTTTCAACTCAAGGAAGAATGTAATATTAAATCATTTTTAAGTTTTACCTCTTAGTTATTTTGCTATCCATTAAAGCATCTCACACATTTAAAAAGAACTCAAAACATCCCCACCACACAATATCCACCGATCACTATGACAACTCTACCAACCAATCTAACAATTTATGTTGAGTGTTCTTTGCAAATAAGGGTTTCAAACGAAACTTTTTTTTTTTTAATAAAAAAATAGAATGTTTTTATTTATTAATAACTTAATTTATTATAGTAGTGACAGTGAAGTCTATTATTAATCACAAAATCTGGGGAGAAACGCGTTTCTCCGTAACTTATGGAGAAACGGGGCCCGACTTGTCGCGCGACAATGCAGGCCAAGACTTCTGGATATCCAGAAGCTTATGAAAGTGATATCCAGAAACCTTCAAAATGATAACCAGAAACTTTCAAAATATTTCTGGATATTCATTTGATGGTTTCTGGATATACATTTGAAGGTTTCTGGATATCCAGAAACCTTCAAAATGAATATCCAGAAACTTTCAAAATGTTTCTGGATATTCATTTGATGGTTTCTGGATATACATTTGAAGGTTTCTGGATATCCAGAAACCTTCATTTCTGGTCTTGGCCTTGGATTTGGCTTCAAATCTATTTTTTCTGGATATCCGCCCAAAGGCTTCTGGATATCCGTTCCAAAGCTTCTGGATATCCAGAACCCTTTGAGATTGATATCCAGAATTTTTTTTTCTGGTTATCAAACGCATAGCTTCTGGCTATTAAAAACACGTTTCTCCATAGTTATGAAGAAACGCGTTTCTCAGCAGACCTACTCATTATTAATTGGTGAGCATTATTAATTCTCTTGCCTACACTATATATAAATGTACACTGATGTCGATTGAGATAAAATATTTTGATAGAATTTCAAATAAATCAAACCACACTCAACAATAAAAAAAAATATCAATTGTTCAAATTAGTAAATAATGTCATCCCATTATGAAGACTTTGTATTTGTATTTGAGGCGCCCGCCTCAACATGGCCAGGTGCCCGCCTCAAGTTGTTCAAGCCAAGGGTGTTGCCACTGCCTTCCAGGCGTCCGCCTCCTTCCCTTCCATGCGACCGCCTCGCCTGCCGAGGAACACACCTGTTGTTGCTAAAGCCCAAGCGGCCGCCTCACTCCTTGGCATGCGCCTGCCTCATGCAATGTCTCCAACAGTCACTCGAGCAGTGCTGTTCCACTTCATAGCTTGGTTCATTCTTTTGTATGTATCTTAGAATTAGAACAGTCACAAATACCATGTATATATATACCTCATTTGATCAATGGAAATATCAATCATCTTGCAATACAATTTACATTGTATCATTATAATACAAGAGTGATTCTTCATATTTTTCATGGTATCAGAGCTGTAATCGCTCTAGGTACGCTTCCGCATTTTTTTACAGTTCTTTGTGCAGCCATGACCAACGACGCAGAAATCAGCTCCAAAAACAAGACCACGGTTGATGGGACTTATGGGGCTAAGGTTGACATGATGTCGCCTTATTTTCTCTCCGCCTCGAATAGTCCCAACACCGTCTTTGTTAGTGATCTCCTTCGCGATGGAAACTTTGCAGATTTGGTGGATGAAATGAGCAACACCCTGTTTGCAAAGAACAAAATAGGATTCGTGGATGGTACAATCCAAATTCCAGACGAGGGCATAGCAAGGGATGGCTGAATTGTTCCATGGAGAAAGAGATACGAAGCAGTGTAAAGCATGCAAACACGGCACAAGAGATTTGGGAAGACTTGCAGGAACGTTTTGGGAGTGAGAGCGCGCCTAGGGCTTATGAGCTAAAGCATGCTATAACCCTAACGAGGCAAGAAAGACTCTCGGTGTCGGCATACTACACGAAGCTAAAAGGATTATGGGACGAAATCCAGTCCATCAATCCGTTGCCAAGATGCAGGTGTGATGGGTGCACTTGTTACATATCAAAGAGACTCGTCGAGATGAGGGAGAAGGAGCGTCTATATGAATTCCTAATGGGTTTGGAGGCAAGTTTTGGAACAATCAAAACCCAAATCTTGGGCATGAAACCAGGAGTCAGTCTAGGGACAGCCTATCACCTTGTTGCTCAGGACGAGAAACAGAAGCAAATCAGTTCGAATGGAAAGATCAGCATGGAGGCAGCTGCATTCCAGGCTCACGCCAATTCGCATAGCAGACAGCACAACAACCAACAGCAGATCAGCCGAGAGGAAGAAAGGGATTTGAAGAAGGAGAATCCCAAGTGTACGCACTGTGGAAAACTGTACCACACCATTGAAAGTTGCTATGAGATCATTGGGTACCCAGAAGGACGGAAGAAGAACAAGCAGAAAGGGAGTGCAAAGGCCTCGGCACATCTTGTAACAGGGGAAGATAGTCCAATTCCGGGGTTCACTGATGAGCAATACAAGCAATTAGTCCATTTTTTCTCAGATAAAGCAAAGGGTGAGCAAGGGATCACTCCCACAGCAAACATGGCTGGTAAGCTACATGGTCTTAAAACTTGGATTATTGATTCAGGGGCAAGCGAGCATATAACTTGCAATGAATCAATGTTGGAGGATCAAGCCAAGACAGGAAGGGAGACACCAGTTAAAATTCCAAATGGCGATGTGATTCCAGTCGAAGGAATTGGCGACCAAGCTTCCTAATGGACTGAAAATTCATCACGTTTTAAATATTCCCGCTTTTAAGTGCAATTTACTTTCTGTTAGCCGATTAACCAAAGATTTGAACTGCTCCATGACTTTCTTTCCGGATTTTTGTGTGATACATGACTTAGCTTCGAGGACTCTGATTGGGATGGGTAAATGCAGCGATGGTCTATATTACACAGGCAGAACTTCATGTGAAAGGACAGCAATGGCGGCAACAGTTGATACACGGGTATGGCACAAGAGATTGGGACATACTTCAGTTTTTAATCATCAGTTTTTTAATAAATGCATTGATGGGAAAGAACATTGTGACTCTTGCATTCGAGCTAAAATGACAAGACTCCCGTTCCCTACTAGTAGTATTCAAACTAAGTCTTGCTTTGACCTTATACATTGTGACATTTGGTGTGGTTATAAAACTCCTTCTTTTTCGGGTGCTCATTATTTTGTGACCATTGTTGATGATTTTAGTCGAGGAGTATGGGTTTTTTTGATGAAACACAAATATGAAGTCCATAATTTTCTCACTATGTTTTGTAATATGGTCAATACCCAATTTGATAGAAAAGTTAAACGCATTAGAAGTGATAATGGTGGGGAGTTTCAATCACTATTAATGTTGGAGTACTACGTTCATCATGGGATTTTACTTGAGACGTCTTGCACCGACACTCCACAACAAAACGGAGTGGTCGAACGCAAACATCGTCATATTTTGGAAATGGCTCGAGCTTTACGTTTTGAGGCAGGACTGCCAAAGAAATTTTGGGGAGAATGTGTTTTAACTGCTGCTTATATAATTAATCGTTTACCTTCCAAAGTTATAGAAAATAAAACCCCTTATGAGATTTTGCTCCAAAAGAAACCCCATCTTGATCACATGCGTATTTTTGGTTGTCTGGTTTATGCCAAAAATAACAAGAAAGGGGGAGACAAGTTTGATGAAAGGGGGAGGCCTTGTGTGTTCGTTGGCTATCCCCATGCACAAAAGGGCTACAAGGTTTTTGATTTGGAGACTAAACAAATCTACACTTCAAGAGATGTGAAATTTGTAGAAAGTGTATTTCCTTTCAAAGAGTCCCGTACACAGCCAAGTCGAAGTCCCCTTAGCACTGTAAGAGATGAGGAGTTGGGAGAGGAAAGCATAGATATTGTGCAACCACAAGCGGAGGAACGATCGGTTGAGCGGCCGATTCTGAGGAACAGGCAGATGAGCAACCATTTGTGGAAACATCTGTCATTGAACAACATGACACACAGCTCCATGTTCAACCCGTTCAGCGAAGAAGTGAATGCCAGAAACAACAGCCCAAGCATCTCAAGGACTTTGATGTTAGCTTGCCCGCCTCTATAGACCATGCGCATCCCAGTTCCAATTCAGTGACCTCGAAGGTATATCCTTTATCCAACTATGTTTCCTATGAGCGTTTTTCTTCTAATCACAAGGCGTTTCTTGCGGCCATCACTTCGCGTGATGAGCCTAAGTATTATCACCAGGCTGTTAAAAGTCAGAAATGGCGTGATGCAATGAAAAAGGAAGTTGACGCTTTGGAAGCTAACAGTACTTGGACGCTTGAAAAACTACCTCCGGGAAAGAAAGCTGTTGACTCCAAGTGGGTTTATAAAATAAAGTACAAACCAAATGGAGACGTTGAAAGGTACAAGGCTCGTTTGGTGGCAAAAGGATTCACACAAATTGAAGGGATTGATTATCACGAGACATTCGCCCCAGTTGCCAAGCTTGTCACCATGCCCAGCTTACTTGCCGTGGCAGCAAAACGGAATTGGGCAATTCATCAACTAGACGTGAATAATGCTTTCCTTCATGGAGACCTGGCCGAAGATGTATACATGAAGATCCCACAAGGCTTTGCAAAGGATGGAGAGACAAGGGTTTGCAAGCTTCGGAAATCATTGTATGGCCTTCGTCAAGCATCCAGAAATTGGCACCAGAAGTTCATAATGGCTCTTCTTGCCATAGACTTGAGCCGATCACGAGCGCATCATTCTCTCTTCATTTATAAAGCGAGAAAAGGCTTATGTTGCTGCCCTTATATATGTCGATGATGTCCTCCTTGTTGGAAATGATACTTCCAAGATTGAGGATGTGAAGAGGTATTTGGACAGCAAATTTAGCATAAAAGATCTTGGAACTTTGAAGTATTTTTTGGGCATTGAAGTAGCGAGATCACCAGAGGGGATTGTCCTCAGTCAACGCAAGTATACGTTTGACATACTTGAGGAAAGTGGACTCCAAGGAGGGCGGACAAGTGACTTCCCAATGGAACAAAACCTTCAGCTTAGTACTGATGATGACAGCCCATATGCTGATGCATCCCAATATAGAAGGTTGATAGGGCGACTTCTTTATTTAACAGTGACTTGACCGGACAACCAATTTGCTGTTAACTGATTGAGTCAATTCGTTACGGCTCCGCGACGTACACATATGGACGCAGCAGTTCGAGTCCTACGTTTCCTAAAGAATTCATTGGGACAAGGTCTTTTTCTTCCAGCTCATGGTGAATTGACTCTGCAGGCCTATTGTGACGCGGATTGGGGAGGTTGCGCTATGACAAGAAGGTCGTGCACGGGATATTTCATCTCTTTAGGAGGAGCTCCTATCTCTTGGAGGTCCAAGAAGCAGTCTGTGGTAGCACGTTCCTCGGGCGAAGGCGAATTCAGGGCCATGGCAACCACAGTTAGTGAAGTGATTTGGTTGCGATGGCTACTTCAAGATCTTGAGGCTATTCAATCGCATGCTACACCCCTTTACTGTGATAACCAAGCTGCAAGACATATTGCCAACAATCCAGTTTTCCATGAACGTACTAAACATGTTGAAATTGATTGTTATTTTGTTCGTGAACGTGTTGAATCTGGTGATATACTGCCATGCCAGATTTCAACCGCCAATCAAGTTGCTGACCTCTTTACGAAAACTCTTGGTGCTACTCAGTTTCGTTTCTTAGTTGGCAAGTTGGGCATTCGTAACCTTCATGCGCCAACTTGAGGGGGAGTGAAGGCTTTGTATTTGTATTTGAGGCGCCCGCCTCAACATGGCCAGGCGCCCGCCTCAAGTTGTTCAAGCCAAGGGTGTTGTCACTGCCTTCCAGGCGTCCGCCTCCTTCCCTTCCATGCGGCCGCCTCGCCTGCCGAGGAACACTCCTGTTGTTGCTAAAGCCCAAGCGGCCGCCTCATTCCTTGGCATGCGCCCGCCTCATGCAATGTCTCCAACAGTCACTCGAGCAATGCTGTTCCACTTCATAGCTTGGTTCATTCTTTTGTATGTATCTTGGAATTAGAACAGTCACAAATACCATGTATATATATACCTCAGTTGATCAATGGAAATATCAATCATCTTGCAATACAATTTACATTGTATCATTATAATACAAGAGTGATTCTTCATATTTTTCACATTATGTTTGGAAATCTTCAACAAGAGACTGGACTAGTTAAAGCATTAAATATTATATTCTGCATATAAAGTAGTCAACAGTACTAAATATTTACGTATTCATAAGAAATTAGTAAAACTAACTATCTGTCTATATAAAAATAATTTTGATTGCATATTTATAATTGCTTTAAATTTTTATTTTTATTTTTACTATATTTAAGAAACTATAAACAACTTTAAGGGTAGTTAATGAGTGGGAATACACAGCACTAGCTATATTTATTTCGTTTTTTTCTTTTTTATAATTCCCCTTTTTTTCAAATTTTTGGTCGGGAATAAAACATTAGTTGACAAATTTGTTGAAACTTTATGAGAAGAAAGAGGATTAGGCACATGGAAACACGAGGGCATGTGAGGGCAGAGCATTTTTTTTATTTTATTAAACATAAAAATAAAAATAGAAGAAAGAAAGAAAGAAAGAAAGAATTTGCATGGAACCAACCTCCAATTTCAAAGGATACCCATCTACCTCCAACTAAGAAAGCCATGTGAAGTGCCTCTATTTTAGATGAATTTGGCACCTTGCATTTGGTTCATTCTTACTTTCGACCCAAAATATAAATAAATGTTCAAAAAGAAAAATTTAAAAATATTTATGATCAAATCTTTTGTTTTTTAATATTTATTTTGAGACAAAATTTAAAAATATTTATGATCAAATCTTTTGTTTTTTAATATTTATTTTGAGACATAAGTAATACAATATACAATTTGAATAATACACACAGTAACTTTAGGGGAGAAATAAGTAAAACAAATGAGGGTAACTCTCCTGAAAAATGTGTATATTTTATTGATTAGAAAAAAACGTGTTTTTAAGTTTGTGATGACAATATTGTTAATAACTGGAACTTAATAAACACGCATTGGCAATTTCATAAATAATCGGAACTATTCAGCACCCTCTATCACTCTTCTAACACATGAACTAGACCTGTGTAATACCTCATCTGGTCATCTTAAACACTACCGGTGATTATCGTTTAACAGTTCATTCATAAAAACTTTAAAGATCTGTTTGAGTGCCAAAATGACGTATTTGGGGTTCTTACACCCATAATCATGGGGCAAAGCCCCCTTCTCTAACAAACCTTATAGATATCAATCTCAAAGGTTCTGAATATCAATCTTTAAGGTTTTTGAATATCCAGAAACCTTTGACATTGATATCCAGAATGTTTGTTGGTCATGGATACATCGTACACGAAGTTTCAATTATTTACAAACCTTTTAGATACTAGTGTTAAAGGTTCTAAATATCAATCTTAAACATTTCGGATATCCAAAAACCTTTAACATTGATATATAGAATGTTTGTTTGCCATGTATTTGTTCAAATGTGCTTTTTAATTAATATCCAGAAGACTTTTATATTGATATCCAGAAGCATTTAATATTGATATTCAGAAAGCTTGTTGGTCATGGCCTTGTTCAAATATGCCTGTTAATTCATATCCATAAGGCTTTAATATTGTTATCTAAAACCTTTTGAGCTTGATATCCACAATGTTTGTTAGTCATGACATTGTTCAAGTGCTTGTTAATCATATTCATAAGCCTTTAATATTGTTATCCAAAACCCTTTAAGCTTGATATCGAGAAGGTTTGTTGGTCATAAACCCAGCGCGCACGAAATTTCACTTATTTACAAAAATACCACAACTCATTTAAAAACATGTTTTTCCTATTCACTAGTAAAAACACATTTTTTTCTAGATTTTCTCAATAAATGACAGCATATACACCCTTCGTACGATATAAAATTTCACAAATAGGTTTTTCACGAGAATTAATAAAATGTGTATGTGGTGAAAGTGTTTTAAGTATGAAAAGTGAGGTAGGAGGGAAAAGGTGGGGTAGGGAAAAGGTGGGATAAAGAATGAGTGAGATGATTAGTAAAGATTCTTTTCCATTTTAGGAAAGTGAAATATTATATGAGACGCCCAAAATGACAAAAGTGAAATCTTACACGAGATGGAGGGAGTACACTTTCTCTGTGCACCCTCCAATTAGGGATGACAAACCAAACCGTTGAACCTGCACGGAATCGAAACCGGCAAAATCAAAATCGATATGATCGTGAATCGTGAACCGGTCGAACCGTAACCATCGGTTTAGAGGTTCGGTTTCGGTTTATGCATTTCAAAATCCTTGAACCGGCGGTTTCGAATCGGACGAATCAGAATCGAAACCAAAACCGTTGAATCATTGCCAAAATCGTCAAAATTTAGGGGTATAAATGGGATTTAGGTATATGATTTAGATTTAGGGTACACGGTAAATGATTAAGTTAGATGAATTTGGTTAGGGTATGTAATATATGATTTAAATTTAAGTTTTAGGGTATATGGTATATATGATATTAAGGTAGATCTTGAGTTAGGGTATGAAATATATTATTTAGATTTAAGGTTTAAGTTATAAGGTATAAATGAGATTAAGGTAGATGAATTTGGGTTTAGGGTATGTAGTATATAATTTAGATTTAAGATTTAGAGTATAAGTATATATGAGATTAAGGTAGATGAATTAGAGTTTAAAATATGGAGTATATGATTTAGATTTAAATTTTAGGCTATAGGGTATATATAAGATTAAGGTAGATAAATTGATTTTAGAGTATGGAGCATATGATTTATATTTAAGGTTTATGGTATAGGGCATATATGAGATTAATGTAGATGAATTAGAGTTTAGGGTATAGAGTAGACATGTCCAAACGGTTTCGGTTCCGGTTCCCGGTTCCGGTTCCCGGTTCCGGAACCGTCGGTTCCCGGTTCCCAAATAGCCGGAACCGTATTCGAACCATATTAATCCGGTTCCCGGTTCCCGATTCTATTCGCCGGTTCCAGTTCCGGTTCCAACGGTTCCACCGGTTCCATCACCATCTAACTTTTTTTTTTTTAATCCAAACCTCTTTAGACAGTAAAGACGCTAAATATTATAACATTTATCTAAATTCTAGTCTAATTTAAATAAAGCAACACTACACTACAAGTACAAATACTAAATAAATGCTAAATATTACATTTAACTTACCTTGATCAAAGGCCGGTTCCCGATTCCGGAACTGCCGATTCCCGATTCCGCCGGTTCCTCGGTTCCCAATATGGTGGATTCGTATTCGAACCGTTTCAATCCGGTTTCCGGTTACGTTCGGTTCCCGGTTCTGGCGGTTCCCGATTCTCGCCGGTTCCCGGTTCCGATTCTACCCGCGGGTTCCGTCGGTTCCCGGTTCTATTTGGACATGTCTAGTATGGAGTATATGATTTAGATTTAAGTTTTATGGTATATGGTAAATGTGAGATTTAGGTAGATGAATTGAGTTTAGGTATTGAGTACTCCCTCCGTCCCACTTCACTTGGCACTAATTTCCATTTTGGGTCGTCCCACTTCACTTGGCACTGCCCAAAATGGAAAAGAATATTCACTATTCCCTCCACTCATTCTCTCTCCTACTTCACTTTTACACTCACAACATTCTCTCTCCTAACTATTTCTCCCACTCATTCTCTCTCCTATTTAATTCTTCATACTCACAACATTTAACTTTTTCTCTTTCTTACATCACTTTTCCTTAATTCCTACACCCAAAAAGTTGGTGCCAAGTGAACCGGGACGGAGGGAGTATATGATTTAGATTTAAGGTTAAGGGTAAAGGGTATAAATGAGATTATGGTAAATTAGGGTTTAGGGTATGTAGTATGTGATTTAAATTTAAAATTTAAGGTATAGGGTATATATATAAGATTAAAGTAGATGAATTAGAATTTAGGTTATAGAATATATGATTTACATTTAAGGTTTAGGGTATAAGATACATATGAGATTTGTATTTAATGTTTAGGGTATAGAGTATATACGAGGTTAAGGCTCCATTTGTTTCGCATAAAATAACTTGCGAAAAATGATTTCCTATAAAATGTTTTTCGAAAATGAGATAAACATGTTTTCGCTGTTTGGTAAGGAAAATGTTTTTCGAAAAAAAAATTCACGTGTTTAATGAAAATATTTTTCGATAAAAACAAAATTTGAGATAATTTGAGTGAGGGTGGGGGGTCAGAGGTGGTGGTGGTGAGGGGAGTGGGGTGGGGCAGGGTTTGAGGGCATGGATGGGGGGCAGGGGTGGTGGTGGTGAGTGAAATGGGGTGGGGAGTTGTTAAAAATAAATTTTAAATGAATAATATTTTTTGACCCGAGGGGGGGGGGCATGGGGTGGGGTGGGGCAGTGGGTGGTGGTTGTGAGTGGGGTGGGTAACGTGGGGGTGTATGAAAAGTTGGGTGTGTGAGGGTGTTACCATTTTCCGGAAAATGTTTTAATTAAGAAAAATTCGTGAGTCATTTAACGCCGAAAAAGGGGGGGAAACATTTTTCTCATTTTTGGTGCTTATCAAACACCGAAAAATGTGGAAAACGTTTTCCGAAAAATATTTTACGGAAAACAAACGAATTAAGATATATGGCATAGGATTTAGGATACACTACCAGAAAAAGGTATTTTAGCGGCGAAATTTTTCGCCACTAAAGTATAAATTCCGTCGCTAAAGGTCAGTCACCGACGGAAATATTCTGTCGGTGGTCTGCCACTGGCATACCGCCGCAATGGTTCGACAAACCTATTTATGTCGGTGTTCACGGACGGTTTAATTAAAATAAATTAAATCAGCGGCGAAAATTTTCGTCCCTGAATTAATTAGTTTTAATTTAATTTTTATTTCAGTGACGGTATATTCCGTCGGTGAAATAAAAATTAAATTAAAATAAATTATATTAATTTACCGGCGGAAATATCCGTCGCTGAATTAATTTATTTTAATTAAATTTTTATTTCACCGGCGGAATATTCCTTCGCTGAAATAAAAATTAAATTATAATAAATTAACTCAGCGACGAAAATTTCCGCCGCTGATAATGCAATAAATAAATAAAAAATCGTAAATATCAATTATAATATTATTTTTTTGTACCTGATATAACAATTGATATAACTAAAACTATAAATCTAAAAACCAAAATACAGTACCAAATCGGTGGGTGGGGGAGGGGGGGGGGCTCCCAGTACCAAATCGGTGGGGAGGGGGGCGAGGGGTGGGGGGAGACTGGAAATCGGGACATCCCAGTACCCAAAATCGGGGTGACGGGGAGTTGACTTGAAATGGGGACAACACAAATGTTATTACAAACAAATATCACAAATGTTATTACAAACAAATATCACAAATGGTATTGTTAAAAAGTATAAAATAGTACAAAATCAACTTGGGGGGTGGGGGGGTGGGAGACTGGGAATTACCTTGCTGCACCAGAATCTGCATCTGGGCCATCACCATCGCAAATCGACGATCCGTATCCTTTCGGTGCTGCGCAACCTGTGCCTGAGCCTCAGCAGCATTTGCTTAAGCCTCCGCAGCCTTTGTATCAGCCTCCGCAGCCTTTGCATGAGCCTCCGCAAGCTGTGACCTAGCCTCTGCAGCCACGCGTCTCTCCTCAGCCACCTGAGCCTCTAGAGAGTCGATCCTCGAAGCATACTGAGGATCGGGCCTAAAAACATTCGCGCGACGGCCGGTCGACGACAATGGGCATTGCAGCCCGCAATCCCCCATCCCTAACACTCGGTCTCCTCTCTTTGGATGTCCATCTGAGGTGACCGCTTGCCAAACTTCAGGCACGAATGAAACGGGCTGGCCGTGAGGAGTACCTTCGGGAACAACGGCGGCTTGATATGTATTCTGTCAAAATAAAACAAACAAATATAATCATATACACAATGTACATAAGTAAATTTACATATTCAAAATAAAGTCATTTAATGATAGTTTACTTACAAAGGCCAATGCAGATCGATCATCAACCCACTGCGGAGGTTGATCAACGGATGTAGGAGTTCTAACATGCGTGCTAACGAAAACATCCAAAAAACTGACATCGGGGCCTTGTTCATTTTCCTATAAATAAAAGAAGCGAGATTATTATTTTGAAATGGTATAAATGCAACATTTAACTTCCCATATTATCCTTGTGATAAAAATATGTTCTCTTTAATCACTAAAGTTGTGAGTATAATATTTACTTTCATTAGGATTTAGGGGTAATCTTAGAAAAGAAAACATACACTACATTTACACTAAAACCATGGATTTCATAGCATCAACATGGCTCCCAGCTAACATACGTACATAAACTGATTTAAAAGCATGCATACACTACATTTAAACTAACACCCCATGTATTTCTTATCATTTACACTAACACCCACCAACAACGTGCATACAACCGTCCTGTTTGGTTTCAAAGTCAATTAAACTAAAACCATGGATTTCATAGCATCAACATGGCTCCCCAGCTAACATACGTACATAAACTGATTTCAAAGCATGCATACACTACATTTACACTAAAACCATGGATTTCATAGCATCAACATGGCTCCCAGCTAACATACGTACACAAACTGATTTAAATATAGAGATGTTTCCATTTGACGGACAACCACCATCGTAATTGCGGCCAACCCTAGTCAATCTCGTATCAACGTCAGGATGAAAATATGCTTCGACAAAGGCAACAATTTCATCTATAATAACAGCCTCTGAAATTGAGGCCTCGACCATGGCCCTATTGCTCATCTTCCTTTTCAATTGGCCTAGATACCTAAAAGTCATTTGTAAATTAAAACATAAATAATGTTAAAGAAGGTATATTGTTAACGCTCAAATTATTTAGAAATAGAATAAATTCAATTACTTCTCAAATGGATACATCCATCTGTATTGAACTGGACCACCGACTCTAGCTTTGTATGCCAAGTGGACCGGTAAATGCTCCATAGAATCAAAGAATGAATGAGGAAATATCTTCTCAAGTTTGCACAAAGTCACTACGATGCTCTCCTCAAGATTTTTCATGTGATCAACACGTAGTGTGGTCGATGTTAACGCTCGAAAAAACTCACTTAACTCTGTTAACGCCACCCAGATATTGTCAGGCAAGAGATCCCTGAGAGCAATCGAAAGTAGTTTATCCAGCAAAACGTGGCAATCATGACTCTTCATATATAATGTGCCATATAATTCAAAAGCCTATATAAATTGACAAAGATACCTCAACAACAAGTCTACGTATTGTGATACTGAAGAGCATAGCTAGCATGGACCAAAACAGGAGAGGGTTAGACATTAAGTTTATATACTTACGTGTGAATGTAGTGCTAATCATATATAATCTGCCATATAATTCAAAAGCCTATATAAATTGTGAGTTAGACAATAAGTTTAAACAATAAGTTTATAAACTATTATTACTACCACAAACACCAACAACAATTCCACAACCATTATTTCTCCATAACCACCATCCTTCATGAGAAATACACCACCAAATTCACACTACCAAACCAAATTCACCCCTACCAAAACAAGATAATTGATACACATTAGATTTCCAATTTTTTCAAATTCCTCATACGATTTATCATAGGTCTACAATGAGTTGTAATTCAGGTATAAAAGGCTCACACAGGCATCTATAACCGAAAATGCAAATGGTTCGACTGAACAAATAGGAAAATTGAATATACCTTCACTTGGTTGAGCTTTGGAATGCCCTGAGGATAGCGCTTTCCAAGTTCCTGTACTGCTAGCAGTATACTTTGCCTTGCTTCCACTGGTCGCAGATCAGATGGAACAGATATTCTGAGCTTGCTCAATGCAGAAATTAGAGGCAACTGAACAGGAACCTATAGAAGGTATAAGTTTATATCAAAATCTCAGCTATGTGTATTCAAGAATTCATTACTATGCCAAAATATTATGGGACAAAAGGAGTATATAATATTAGCAGATGAAGTAGCATAGAAGTTAGGTACTGATGGAAAGGTCTAAAATCAGATTTAGAACCAAAAACTCCAAAGACTAAACTCAGATTTAGAACAATCAAATCAAACCACCATACCTTCCACCACTACACACGAATATGCACACATCACTACACACACACGCGAACTAGATCTGAAAAGGGGGAGGCTAGGCAAAGTTGATGACGGTTAGGACACAACAAATACAGTGGTAATCGAGGGTTGACATACCTTGAAGTAACACGGCGGTGCGGTGGCGGTGGCGGTGGAGTTGAGGGATGACAGTGAGGCGACGGCGGTGAGAGAGTAGAGAAGAACACGTCGGAGTTAAGGAGGGAGAGAGATGAGAGATCGGAGTTAACCGTGGCGGTGAAGCGACAGCGGCAGCTTGGTGTGAGGGAAGAGAGAGAGATGAAAGATCGTATAAGAAGAGAGAGAGAGATTTCTAGGTCGTAAACGATTTTGGGGAGCTGTTATTTGAATTTATATTTAACCTCAGCAACGGAAATATTCCGCCGGTAATTATTAATTTCAGCGGCGGAATTAAATTCCGTCGGTAGAATTAACTATCAGCGACGGAATTATTCCGCCGGTATATGTTAATTAATTTTAATTTAATAAATATCAGTATTTTTATTTATATAAAACATGAAAATTATTTTAAATAAAATATAACAAATTACGCTAAAAAAATAACTATAAGTCAATAAATATTATTTTTGAAAAATAAATATATCATAAATTAAAATAAAATACAAAATAGAGCTAAACAAATTAAAAAAAATCAAATTAACACCAACGTAATTATTCCGCCGCTATTACCACCACTACTACCACTACTACCACCACCCCCACCCCCACCACTACTACTACTACCATCACTACTACCACTACTATCACTACCACTACTATCACCACCACTATCACTACCACCACCACTACTACCACTACTACTACCGCTACTACCACCACTACCACTACTACCATTACTATTACTACTATCACCACTACCACCACTACTACTACTACCACCACTACTACCACTACTACCACACTACCACCACTACTACTACCACAATTACTATCACTACCACCACTGCTACTAACGCTACTACCCCAACCCCCTATAAACCCTAAATCATATACCCCTAAATCCTAAACTCTAACCCTAAACCCTAAATCTCAAATCTCATATACTTATACCCCAACTCCTAAACCTTAAATCATATACTTATACCCCTAAACCCTAAACTCTAACCCTAACCCCTAAACCCTAAATCTCAAATATCATATACTTATACCCCAACCCCTAAATCTAAATCATATACTTTATACCCCTAAACCCTAAACCCTAAATCCTAAACCCTAAATCTTAAATCTCATATAGTTATACCCAAATCCCTAAACCCTAAATCATATACTTTATACCGCTAAACCCTATATTTATTTATTTTTTAATTTTTTATTCACTAGAAAATAATATTTTAGACTTTGTTAATTAGTGATTTTTTTTTACAAAAAGGTATATAAAAAAAGATAGAAAATAAATAAATAAATGAAAGTATATATATAGAAGATTTAAAAGAGGGACGGACTACCATATATATTTTTTTATTTTTTATTGATTGACTAGAAAATAATATTTTATACTTTGTTAATTAGTTTTTAAAAAAATTATAAATTAAATTAAATTATCACCGACGGAATTATTCCGTCGCTGAATAATTAAAAAAAAAATTAAAAATTATATGATATAATCACCGACGAAATTATTCCGTCGCTGTTAAATTAAAAAGAATTAAAAATTAAATGCTATTATCACCGACGGAATAATTCCGTCGCTGTTAAATTAAAAAGAATTAAAAATTAAATGTTGTAATCACCGACGGAACTATTCCGTCGCTGTTAAATTTAAAAAAATAATAAAAAAATTAATTCATCATCGACGAAATTGTTCCGTCGCTGGTAAATTAAAAAAAATTAATAAATATTTAATTACCACCGACGGATTAATTCCGCCGCTGAGAAAAGAATTAGCGACGGAAAATTCCGTCGATAATCTCGGCGCCAAATTAGTGGCGGTATTGAAACGAATATTCGACGAATATTCGTTTTTAGTGAAGAAATACAGTGGCGGAATTAAATTCCGTCGGTAATATCGGCGCCAAATTAATCCGTCGCTGTAGCATCATTTCCGCCGCTATATAGTGACGGAATAATTTCACCGCTGAAAATTTCGTCGCTAAAGACACAGTTTCTAGCAGTGATATGGGATATATTATTTAGTTTTTTTATATACTTTCATTTGCTTATTTCTTTCTAACATTTTTTATATAAATTTTTGGAAAAAAATCAGTAATAAAAGAAGTATACAATAATTTTACCTATTCAGTAAAAAATTAAATAAAAAATTAAAGGGTACCATCTGTCATTTGTTTCATTTATATACTTTCATTATTTAATTTTTTTCTAACATTTTTATATAGCCTTTTGTAAAAAAAAATTAGTAGTAAAAAAAAGTCTAAATATTTTTTCCTATTAATTAAAAGATATAAAAAAAATTAAAGAGTACTGTTTGTCCCTCTATTATTTTACATATTTTTATTTGTCTAGTTTTTTCTATCTTTTTTTTAATATAATATTTTGTAAAATATTTCAGTAAAAAAAAGTCTAAAACATTTTTTCCTATTCAATAAAAAAATGGGTACCATCCGTCCCTCTATTTTTTTTTATAAATAATTTCATTTGTTTAGTATTTTTATATCTTTTATATATAACATTTTGTAAAAAAAATCAATAATAAAAAAAGTCTAAAACATATTTTTATATTTAATAAAAAAATAATTAAAGGGTAGTCCGTCCCTATTTTTTTTATATACTTTCATTTGTTTAGTTTTTTTCTATTTTTTATATAACTTTTTGTAAATATTTTCAGTAATAAAAAAAATTATAATACATATTTTCTATGCAAAAAAAAAAAAAATTTGTGTGAACCAGAAATCGGAACCGTGAAACGCCGATTCGGAACCGATAAACGCCAGTTCGGACTCGCGAATCAGAAGTGTACACTGTTCGATTTCGATTTGGCCTTTTCCGTAACAGAAAACGACGATTTCAAACCGGAACTAAAACCGTGTTTGGACATTCCTACTTCCAATTGAGAGAATCAATCACTATCTATTTCTTTTTTCATTTTTCTTTTTTGTCTTTTCAAAATAGGTTTAATTTTGTCGGCCAAAGAGCTTTAGCGTCATTCGATGTTCTTTTCACACGAGAGGTCACGGGTTCAAATTCATCAAATTCATTTTCTAGCACTTTCAAGCACCACTCTTGTAATAGATTAAAATAAAAACCTTATTAAAAAAAAAATACTCCTCCACCCCATGGTAAAAAGCACAAAAGCCTTATTTTGGTGTCCCATTACAAAAGGCACAAACTCCCAAAAAAAAAATTTAATACTTGTTTATTTATGTGACCCACATGTCATAATCATAACATTTATACATTTGCTATTTCATATCTCGCTTTATTCTCTTTCCTATTTCAATTTTAATACTTAAAACACTTACTCTACTATACTTTTCTTTAAATTTTGTGTAGAATTCAATTTGTTTCTTTTTTGTAATAAGATGGAGGGAGTAGGTTTAATTTTGTCACATACTCCTTCCGTCCCACGATAATCTGCAAAAAGACACCTTTTGGGCGTCCCACAATAATCTGCAAAGTGCCAAAATGGAAATGAGACCCACTTATCTCTACTCACAACCATTACCCACTTACTCCATTTTGTATCTCCTACCCAACTATCTATATTCACAATACATCACATTTATCACTTTTCTTCTTAATTCTTGTGTCATCCCAATTTTTTTATTTTTTTTTCGCTACTCACATACACACACACACACATGTATGCACAGAAGCGCCTAGGAGATAAATCCTAGGAAGAGAAAGCCTTCCCTCTAACTTCTGGAGGGATCGAACCCATGACCTCCAGGTTGGAAGCCATGAGCTCTAGCCAGCAATCTAAATTTCCATGTGCTTGTGCCATCCCAATTTGTGCATATAATTATGGGACGGAGGGAGTATAATATTTGATATGATTTAGCTTTCTTTAAGCTTTAACATTGAGATATTAATGTCTAGGTTCTTGAAGATTAATCTCTCTGACACAAATTGCACACAAATTGAATGATCATTTTTGTCCCAAAATAAATTATTTTTTGAAACTTTTTCTTCAAAAACTATCCCAAATTGATTTTTTACCAATTTATTTTTTCAATGTTCATTATATATATTTACAAAATTAAAAATATGAAATTGAATGACATATACTCCCTCCGTCCCACGTTAGTTGAGACTTCTTTCCCTTTTGGGTCGTCCCACGTTAGTTGAGACTGCCCAAAATGGCAAAGGAATCTTCACTATTTACCCCACTCATTCTCTCTCCTATTTCACTTTTATACTCACAACATTCTCTCTCCTAACTATTTCTCCCACTCTTTCTCTCTCCTATTTAATTCTTCATACTCACAACATTTTCTTTCACTTTTTCTCTCACTTACTTTTCCTTAATTGGTGTGCCCAAAAAGTTAGTCTCAACTAACGTGGGACGGAGGAAGTATTTATGAATTTTCGGTATTGAAAGTCATTTTTTTAAATGAACTCTTAAATAATGGTCATTCATTTTGGAACAGTGGGAGTATTATGATTCTACTCTCGACGTCCCAATTATAATTATATTCTCTCCGTTCCAAAATAAATATAAATTAAAATAATACTTTAAAATAAATGTCTATTTTCTAAGTAATGTATTCCTATTTTTAAATCAATTTTTCATGTATCATTATATATGTGCAAACATAAAAATTTAGAAAGTGGATAATAAAAATATTTATATTTTTTTACATTAAAATTTAAAATTTTCAGAATATATCTTAAATGGAAAATAAACATTAATTTTTGTACGCAGAGAGTATTAACCAAGACTAAGTTGAATATATATAAAATGAAAAAAACAGTACTCTCTCTTTCTAAACGTCTTTCTAATAGAATGACCTTGTTCAAATTTAAAACTTTTTTCGATAATCAATTAAAGACGGAGGGAGTGAGTAAATATCCCGTGATAAGTCTCTTGCTATAAATGCTTCCATTCGAAGCAGAGATCTCTAAGCTAGAATAGCTGCTTAATTAACATCAAATGTAATTAAGTGCTTGTTTGTTGGTAGAATAAGATCTTATACCACATAGCCACCTGAAAGCTATAACATTAAATTAAACCCCTTGATTACATTCACTTTAATATACTCCCTCCCTCCGTCCCACAACAAGTGACACACTTTGTTATTTTGGGCGTCTCACTAATAAGTCACACTTTCTAAAATGGTAAAGAATCTTTACTATTCCCTCCACTCATTCTCTCTCCTACATTATTTTAATACTCACAACACCATTATAATTTACTATTCTCTCCACTCATTCTCTCTCCTACTCAACTATCAACACTCACAATATATCAACTTTTTCACTTTTTTCTTAATTCCCGTGCGAAACAGTAACTGTGTCACTTGTTGTGGGACGGGGGGAGTATACCCAAAAATTGATAGAAACCAATGAAGTTTTCACGGGACAGTTATGCGACATGCACCAATTTTATGTAATTTTCACATAGTCCATGTGAAATGTGAAAAATGGCCAGAACTATTTGAAAGTATCCACATGTGATGTGACTGATGTTGAATTCTGATGCCTTTAAGATTGTAATTTCAGCCATATAATGGTACCCAATCTTTGTCAGAGTTTTCACTACTGCCTTTTTTTTTTTTTGGAATCCAAAACCTCTTTTTTTATTTTTATTTTTTAACTTTTTTTTCCTATTGCTAGCGGGAAATATTTGGTCATATATTATAGAATCTCGGGCATTATGGATAACAAAATGAGTTGACAACTTTATATAGGGACCACCGAACATTATCTCAAACAAATCAAACTTGTTTACTCCCTCCGCCCCACTTCAATGAATACCAAAAACAAGGGCATACATATTAAGAAAAGGTAAGAGAGAGAAAAAGTGGAGAGAGAATGTTGTGAGTGTAAAAGTAAAATAGGAGAGAGAATGAGTGTGAGGAATAGTTAGGAGAGAGAATGTTGTGAGTGAAAAAGTAAAATAGGAGAGAGAATGAGTGGGGTAAATAGTGAAGATTCCTTTTCATTTTGAGTAAGTATCAATTGATGTGGAACGGAGCAAAAAGGAAATAAGTATCAATTAAAGTGGGACGGGGGGAGTATATACTTTGCTAAGTTTGTCATCTATAATACAATAGACATCCAGGTAACCGCCATTTGACTTGCACATAAAGAGAGGCTGAGATTAATTCTTACCTTTCCAATCCAACGGCCAGTACTATTTTGTCCCCCACGATCTCCTCCACGGCAGTTATTAGATCCACCTCGCGTTCTCTTCTCCCCCCCACCCCAAACAGTTCAGCGCCTCTTCCCCGTTTAAGCCATTCTGCGTCTAAGCCAGAAGATTTTCCCCCTTTTTTGCCTGTGTGACGCTTGAAGATTTTCAGCTTTTGCCTCCGTCGGCCATTTTATCTCTCTTAAACTGTAAGTTTATGTCAATTGCTTCTCTGTTTAATTTCTCTACTTAATTTCTCTTTAGAATAGATGAGGAAAGGAAATTTCAAGGGCAATCGAACTATATATCAAACTGCACCTCTAGCTGTTCGTCCAACTTCACCATTGCCAATCAATGAAAAACAGAAGCCAAACAACCCATCCCAGCTATCAGATTTGATAATCAAATAGGTTGCAAACTATATATCAACTGAAGTTTGTGTCAATACAGAAGCCAACCAACACATCAGCTTGCAAACACAGTTCTTGCACATTGTTCCAAATAGCTTCTATATTGACACAAAACTTCAGCACTAACCCAATTTAAATCTCTAAAAGGCATATCCAAAAAATGCCAAAACCCAGCAGAATGCTGCCACCAACCATAGCCCTGATTCATTGCTGAAATCATTATAACCAAATTGCAATTAAACTTAATTCTCGGCCGGATTGAGGGGGAATTGAGGACGGTTTACGGGCGAATTAAGGGCGGTTTGCGGACGGATTGACTGCGAATCATGGACTGTTTGCGGGCGGATTGAGTTTCCCTGCGAACGGTTCCCATGAATCAGGGGGTTCTTTTCCAAAACTACGAAATTGATGCTCCGGACGGCGTTTTTGATGGGTCCTTGCCTTCCTCCGGCCGATGATTTCTTCGGCGACGATCAAACCCAAGAGCCCTCTTAATAAATCTCTCGGTGGGAGGCGAGTTGACGGAGAAGATGGCCGGACGTTACCGCCGATCGAATGGGGAGGGGAGGGGCGGGAAGGGAAGGGGAGGCGGTGGCCTGATGGTGGGAGGGGTGGGGTAGCCATGTTGGTCAAGGAGAGAGAAGAACGGGATGAAGAATTTGGGAGGATAGAGAAACAAATTATGTTTCTTTGTTTTTGTGTTTCTTTGAGTGTGATGTGAGAGAGAGATAGAGAGAGAGTGAGAGAGAGATCAGCTTTTTGTAAATATATTACTACATCAACTTTAAAATAATTACTCCCTCCGTCCCGTCCGACTTCGGACGTTTAGGTTGGACACGGGAATTAAGAAAAAAGTGTAAGTGGGTGGATGTTGTGAGTATGAAAAGTGATGTAGGTGAGAGAAAGTGGGGTAGGGAGTAATGAGTGAAAATTTGTTGTGAGTGTAAATGTGGGTCCCATTAATAAAGTACTTTCCATTTTGGGGTTGTCCTAAGTCGGATGGGACGCCCAAAATGGAAAAAAGTCTTAAGTCGGGCGGGACGGAGGGAGTATATTAAAGCATTTTAAAATAATATTGAAGCATTTTAAAGGAATTTGTGTTTGTTTGTGTTTTTGGGAGGATAGAGAAAAAAATATATTGAAGCATTTTAAAATAATATTACTACATCAACTTTTTTTTAATTATGGGTATTATATAATTTGTACCGACGTATTTTTTTATTGAAAAAATAATTTAAAATTAGAAATAATATCTTATAATTTTATATATTATTAATCTCATGTTTTATATAGCCTATTACAAGTATAAAGTATTATTATTTAACTGTTACTATTTGTGTATAACTCAAGATATAATGTTCGTTCATGATTACATATGACTTATTTGATTTAATTTATATTTTCTTGATCTCATGTATCTAATAGGCACCCACCCCCGTGGTTGATAATTTGCAAGTGCCTCCTCCGGCTACTAATATTGTACAAGAGACTGAACCTCTCTATTCCGATGATGATATTTGGGATGACCCAACTTTTATTGACGAAATGGTATATTTTTCTCATATATATGTAATCTAATTTAATTCATCTATTATAGTTAAATTATTGTGTTTAATATCTTTTTATTTTTTTTCAATGCTCATGATGAGGCCGAGAAAAATGCTATCGCATTTTTTGCTGCTAGAAATGCTGCCGCGCGTTTTTCTACTACCGTCAAAGATGTGAAATCGGAACCTGAAGACTAATAAATGCTTGCTTTACATTTTTTTTTATAATTAAACATTGATTTTTCTTTGGAATAAGTGAGGCGTAGAATTCTTCCATTTTATTTTTAAATTATAAATTTTAGATATTGTTTTATTATTTTTCGTGTTTATATATTCCAGCTCTATTTTGACATATTTGGAATTCTTTGCTGGTATTTTTGACAAAAGGCGGCTTTGAATTAGAATAATGAGAAAAAGAGTCTTCGATGGGGGTGGGGATATAAGTGGGAGTACTGACCCGTGCGGTCCGCACGGGCTCGGAATACTAGTCTCGCTTACACACGACGCCAAGATACTCCTCAGTTTGCCAAACGGAGGTTCCGGATCCATTTTTATCACTACCTTATTAGAAAATGATTCCTCTTTGCTTTATTCCTTTTGAGTAATTGACCATTATCTTTACGGAACATTCACTACAAGAAATAGAAATTCAACTATGGGTAATTTCATCACCAAAATTATTGACCTGACTCAAGAATTGGGGTTCTTTTTCTTATCCCCTCATGCAGCAACGTGACAAAAGAAAAAGAAACAGAAAAACTTCCAAAAATTCCATGGACAAGCCACAGATAGAAAGAGTTAAAGAACATAACATGAATTGATGACAAAAAAATTCATCCTCATTTTATATTACAGGAGCATATGATTAATTCTTATTGATGATGCCAAAATCGTCAAATCAGTCCGAATTCAAGCGATCGTTTGCTCCGGCGATTGCTTAACCTGAAAATAAGACAAAACACGTAAACTAAGTCGGGGCTTCATTGGCGAAGGCCTTCCGGCGTGAGAATAAGTTCACGGTTTTGTGGGGAGAAACTAAATTGACAGAGTTTCTGTATGTAAAAAGTAACTTACCAAATAATGTGATATATGACTTGTATTTATAGGGATGGATCGACAGAATCCATCTTGAACTTGGACTGTAAGGAGATAAGATATAATTCCAGGAGCATTATATCTGTTAAGGAGTCCTTATTTGATCCGTATTGTATGAGGTGGTTACAATTCTGATAAGATTATAACTGCTGAATCTTTGTTTGAATAGGATTGTTATAACTGCTTGCCAGTAAGCCGAGGAGAGTAATTTCCTTGTCTCGTCATTTGTAGGTAGGCCGAGATGCCCGAATTTGTCTCCTCGTCGTATAGAGATCTGTCGGTATGATGAAATGCCGAGGTGAATGATTTTGTCTCCTCGTCATATGGAGATATGCCGAGGTGAGAACTTTTCTCTCCTCGTCATTCATGACCTCTCGATCCATGATGAGCCGGGGAGGAAATAAGAATATAAGGACGGAATAGTGTTCTGGTACGGACCGGGATTGCTTAGAGAGGAGCCGGTTGTCTGCGGACAGAGTTTCGGCGTGCGTCGATATTGTAGGTTGCGTTCGGGCAGAGGTTCGGCGTGCGTTGGGATCGCAGGGATCACTCGGGCAGAGGTTCGGCGTGCGTTGAGATGGCAAAAGTCACTCGGGTAGAGTTTCGGCGTGCGTTCAAGTTGTCGGTTTGACTCGGAAAGAGTCGGGACGCCTTGGGAAAGACCAGGCAAGGCCTCGGAGTACCACGAGAGGCCTCAGAGTACCTCGAGAGTGCCTCGGGGCAGCGCGGGAGCGTCGCGGGAGCCCTCAGAGAGGCTTCGGAGCACCACAAGGGGGCTCGGAAGGCCTCGAAATGATCCGAAAGGGGCCGGGGGTGCCTCGATAGGACTTAGAGGGGTGCCTGAAGGCTGGGGGAGAGGAGAGAAGAGGGAGATGTGTGAAATGAGGGAGGGGGAGCCCTCTATTTATAGTGCCAGATTAGGTGCAAGAAGGTCCGTACGGACCTTCTAGGTAATCCAACTTTTTGATTTTCCTCGATTTGAGGGAATAATGTGGACTTTAAGAGGATTCTGAAATGATGATGTCTGGTTGCAATAAGGTCCATACGGACCAACCTTGCATGCAGAAAGGTCCGTACGGACCAACCATGTAGGGGTAATGATCACTTTCGGGATTTGAGGGAATAAGTTGGACTTTAAGGGGATTCAGTAATCATTGAAACAAAGAGGTCCGTACGGACCATATTTGCTTTTCTGATTTCTGAAAAATTCTCAAAAGGTCCTTTTATCCCTTTTTATCCCAGAAAGGTTCCTCCCTTGGTTTGGCTGGGGGTTTTTTGGGGCTTTTGAGTGTCAAAGGTCTTCGAGACTGCGTTTGTGAGTCTGCGGTGTTTCCCATGTGCTCGGAAGAGGGTGATCCAGATTGGGGTACTTACAGAACCAAGAATTTTCCGGCGAAGTTGATTTAGTCGCCCGATTTCATCCCTTCTTCAGAAAAGAGGTATACATTTCTTCCTTTTACTATTTTCTGTGTTCACCCTTGCACTTTCTAGGGTTTTGGTAGGTTTTGGGATTTCCAAACCACCATTGTTGGCCTCTGAAGCTTTTTGAAGCTGTTGATTTTCTTGAATATTTGTTTGAACTCCCATTGATCCTTGATTCCCCCTTAGAAAATGGCTCGTTCTTGGGACCATTCCCCTCGATTCATTTACAGATACCACAAGGGCAATCTGAGAGGTTACCGGAGAGAGAGAGGACCATGGCTGATGATGAACTTGGCAGAAATAGGAGAAATGTTGAGGAAATATGGTCGTACAAGAATGTTCATCCAATACCCAGATAACACAAGGATTGATAGGATTGATTCGTCTTCCCTTAATGTTATCTTGTTCGAGGATAGGGCCGAGATGATGGAGCACATCAATTTCTTCTACCCGTCCTCGGATCACATAGCTCGTGAGCATCTGAGTAGTAAGGCTCCCTCCTCGGCCTAACCGTAATTATGAGGAGGGGCATCCCTCTTCCCCATCTTAAGCCCAGCCTTGGACGCTGAAACTAACTTTGGATCCTTGGCCTTTTGCAGATATGACGGGAAGAGGGGTGAAGCCTCCTAGTCTACCAAAATAGTTGACGCCTTCGTGGAAGGCGAACAAGTCGAAGGGAAGGGAGGCCGAGGAAGAGAAGGCCGAGGGAGAGGAGGACGAGGCCGAGAAAGACCATCGAGGGTCGGGGATCCCATGTTAGAGCAATTATACACCAAGTATGGGGTGGATAAGACTGAATTCCGGTTAACTTATATCGGCAAACCCACCTTTGCAACTGATGCCGAGGAGAAAAGTTTCTAATATAACGACAACCACGTCCACTTCTACTTCAAGCAATTTCAACAGGGACTTCGTCTCCCTTTAGATCCCTTTATCAACGAATTTTTGGGTGACGTGAAGGCCATCCCGGCCATGTTGGGAGCTAATGGGACCAGGGTTCTCGTAAGTTTCATAGTCTTGTGCCGTAGCTTAGGTTACGAGCCTACCCAAGCCGCTTTCCGTCACTTCTTCAATATTGGCTACGTCAAGAGTTCGAGGCTCCTAGTCATAAGGAGTGACTCTACAAAGCTGAAAATTATTCTCCCGATGTCTAGCAAGGTAGGAGGCTGGGAGAACCATGTGATAAGGGTAGAGAGCCGACGTGGCTGGGAGTTCCCTTCTCCTTCGGGCGTGCCATCTGCCTCTAGTCAAGTGCAGAAGCATGGGTGGACTAAGGACTTGATCAAGCGCCTCGAGGAATTTTCTGAAGTCGGGTTCCTTGACTGGGCTGCCTTGGAGGCTGACGAGCGATATTACATCCAGGCCAGATTGATGCCGGGGCCAAAGGACGGGGTGGTTCCCCTCGTCACTGTTAAGAGGGGGAGACGATTTAACGACTGGAGGACCCATCCCGGTCTTGTCTTCCACGACGAATGCGAGCGTTGTAAGCTCAACCCTAAGGATCAATGCCAGCAACTCCCAGCAGCTATGTACTAAGCCTCAGTTGTAGAAGTGGAAATTGATGCTTGTTTCTTGCACGACCAGGAAACCAATCGGTTACCTAGAAATTGACAAGTTCCACTGGTGCTTTTCCTGGTGACCCTACAAGCTTCAAAATCAGCATCTGAATAGCGAATTAGTGTAAATAATGAATCTTTTGGATACCACAAACCTAAGTTAGCAGTTCCCACAAGATATCTAATGATTCTTTTAACAGCTTGTAAATGAGATTCTCTATGGTCAGCTTGAAATCTAGCACATACACATACGACAAACATGATATCTGGCCTACTAGCGGTTAAGTAAAGTAGAGATCTTATCTTACCTCGGTAGAGTGTCATATCTACTTTCTTACCGGACTCATCTTTGTCTAGGTGTACATTTGTGGCCATTGGAGTGCTTTGAAGATGAGCAGTATCAAGACCAAATATCTTGATGAGATCTTTGGTGTATTTGGCTTGATTAATGAAAATACCTTCTTGGGTTTGCTTGACTTGAAGTCCAAGGAAAAAGGTTAGCTCACCCATCATGCTCATCTTAAACTTGCTCTGCATAAGTTTCTCAAATCTCTTGCATAATTTTTCGTTAGTAGATCCAAAAATAATGTCATCAACATATATTTGAACTAACAATGAATGACCATTATGCTTTGCAATAAATAAGGTGGTATCGATTTTACCCGTTCAAACTTCTCACTAAGTAGGAATTTGGAGAGAGTTTCATACCATGCTCGAGGTGCTTGCTTGAGTCCATACAAAGCTTTATTCAATTTGTAGACATGATCAGGCTTCTTGGAATCTTCAAATCCTGGAGGTTGTTCTACATATACAAGCTCTTGAAGTTCCCCATTGAGAAATGCATTTTTTACGTCCATTTGGTATAACTTAAACTCTTTGTAGGATGCATAGGCAAGAAATAACCTAATAGCTTCTAGTCTAGCTACGAGGGCAAAGGTCTCATCATAATCTATGTCTTCTTCCTATCTATATCCTTTTGCCACTAGTCTAGCCTTGTTCCTTGTAATTTTTCCAGACTCATCCAATTTATTTCTATAAACTCATTTCGTTCCAATCACTGTTTGATCACTAGGTCTAGGCACTAGCTCCCATGCTTTGCATCTGTCAAACTGGTTAAGCTCTTCTTGCATAGCTTCTACCCAGCTGGGGTCATTGAGTGCTTCTTCAGTCTTCTTTGGTTCTATATTTGAGACCATAGCAGAGGAAAATAGTCCATGTTGTTCCTCCATGCTTCTTAATTGGCCTCTAGTCATTCTTGGACCAAAGACATCGCCAATCACATTTTCCAAAAGATGATCTCTAACTGTTCTCACTTTCCTAGGAAGGTCTTTTCTGTCCGATTCTTGTCTTAAGGTTTCTATTGGAAGAGTAGAATCGGCTAAGGGAGGTGTGACCGGTTGAGGAGATTGGTTAGGAGAAGGTGAGGCTGACTGATGGTGATCAGTTAGTGTAGACGGAAATGGCAAGTTAATGTTTGAAATCGGTTCAGCTTCAGTTGGTGAATTTGGAACGATAACATAAGGACTAGCTGGTAATGGATCGGTTAACTGGGTTTGATCATTAGGTTGTCTAACCGATTGAGGAAAGAAGGAGTCATCAACTAGGTCTCTACAGGTTACACCACTAGAGGCTGAAGGCTGAGCTGGAGATTGATTTGCATTGATACTGGTGGATTGATTAGAATTTTGATTGCTGGATTCACCTGTCTCAAAAACACCAGAATTATCAGTACTATTTGGAGCCTTGTCAGACTCTAGCAAATCAAATTCATCAAAAGTAACATGAACAGATTCAACAATTTTCAACAAACGTTTATTAAAAACTCTAAATGCCTTACTGTGCTTGGCGTAGCCAACAAAGATACCTTCATCCTCTTTTTCATCAAATTTACCTCGATGCTCTTTACCCTTGTAAAGAACATAGATATCCAGTGAGAAGGGTTCACCTGTAGCAATGTTTTTCACATAACAGTTGGAAGAATTGAAAATACAATGCTTACCTTTATCACAAAATTGTGATATGGAGAGAGGGTTGTGTTTTAGACCATCCACCAAAGATACCTTCTGTACAGTAAATGTACCTCTTTTGATGGATCCACGACCAATAATTTTACCCTTTGCGTTGTCACCAAAGACAACTGGAGGACCAGATGCTTTTTCAAGATCTGTTAGGAGATCAGCATGGCCAGTCATATGCCTGGAGCATCCACTTTCCATAATCCAAACATCTTTACCGGCATCGGTTGAGGCCATAAAGCATTCCTGTAATAGAACAATAAGCTTATGGTCCCCCTTATTCTTTTGGATCCAAAGAGTTAGTTCCTCTTTGGCAGCCATACCTGGCCACCACTTGAGCTTTTAGACTCAGTGGGTCCAGATAGGTGCTTCAAGAGGCATTCGTAAGCCTTGTGACCGATAAAATCACAATTTGTGCATTTATTAGAAGATGGCTGTGAGGACTTAGATGAGTGGATGTTCAATTTATCCAATGCTTCAAAAGGGTTCAATGATTGAGCAGGAACAAAGCCTTTGGGGACGAAGGTGATGGATTTACCTTTGTTGGCCGGTTGCATAGGTTTAGGAATACCTTTACCGGTTGAGGGGCCTTTGCCGGTTGGGTGACCGGTGACAGTTGTCTGACCGGTCACTCCCTTACCGGTTACGGCTGCCTTACCGGTTGAGGTTTCCTGACCTGCAACTTGACCAGCAAGTTTAATTCCAATCTTGCTGTCACCATCACTGAGTGGGACATATTGTCCTAGCTCAGGATCAGCTACCTCGGTCCATTGGAATTTGTTCTTGTCAATTGTGGCCTTCATCTGTTCCTTCACCTTGGGGTAGGTGTGTGGGACAACACTGAAAGGTCTAGTTAACCCTTTCTTAAGCAGGTTGGATTGAGCATTATCAAATTTGTCCATCAAGTTCTCAGTAACAGACTTAGTAACTGGTTTGTCTTTGCTGTCATTGTCATTGCTGCTGGAGGTAAAGCCTATACCTGATAGATCTCTGTTAGGAGACATCTGGTCTTGTATGATTGTCTCCAATGAAGCTCGGGGTTTTGAAAAGGTGTCAATAGTTTTTGAAAGAGATTTATTCCTTGACACTAGATCAGCAACTTGACTAACGCAGATGTTTAGTCTCTCAGAGAGTCCTTGATTTTCTTTCCTTAACTGATCAGACTCTAGCTTACTTTCTTTCAAAAATTTTATTTCAGCTTTTAAAGAGTCATTTTCAGTTGTGACCTTTTTAATATTAACAGCCATAACTTTGTGAGCTTCATTTAATTTTTCAAAATCAGAGAAGAGCTCATTCATCACCTCTGCCATTTCAGACTTCAACATATTGGGCATGGGGTCAATGGTAGGCTTAGAGGTTGAGGATATGGTTCAAAGTTAGGATCAAAATTTGGTAGGGATGATATCGGTGAGGACTTGTCTCGGTTAGGGTCTTCAAGAATTGAATCGGTCGGGACTCAAGTATTGGTTGATGAGAGGAAATCGGTAAGGCTTGTGCTTGGTAGGTCTGTTGAATTTGTTGGGTTTTATGGGTCCATGCGCAATGAAATTAAGTATCAAATTAACACAAAACCCAAAGCCCTAAGATCCGTTCTATACGATTAAATTGAATTCCTATGAGATAGAATTTACCAACCTTAATTGCTTTCCGGTCTTGAGCTATCGAACAATTTATTGGCGTGATTTTGAATCACAATCTTCGATCTTCAAAAAACCTTTTTCAATCTTCGGATTGGAACTCTAGGCCTTGATCGTCAAACGAGCGAAGACCCTCTATTGTTGTATCCACACATTAGAATGAACCAAGAACGGTTCTTAAGGATTGCTAGATCCTTAAACTTTAGGAAGAATATTGAGAGAACTTTTGTTATGATTTTCTTGAGAAAATTCGGCTCGCTCTGTTAGGGTTTTCAGACATTAATATTTATACTACATTAGTATAAGTATTAGTTTCCTAATCGTATCAGGAAAGTCTGTCAAACTCCTCAGGCTTTAATGTGTCGCACGACCACAAGTAGCCTATGGGCATGTTGTGTCGCACGACCCAGAACATCATATGGCAAGATTAGTTGCACGACCAAGCAAAGCCATATACAGGAATCTCAATCATTCTTCCTTAGTTTAACCAATTCATTCTAATTGTGTGTGGCCTAATAGGATTATATTATGTTGGCAATGAGCTCGATCATATCGATTCTCATAATACATAAGCGGACTCTAGCAAGCCATTATGTCTATCCAAATAATATAACGTAAGAGTTCACGTTTCCAATGGTACACTTCAATTTCTCCCTTTGTCTCACGATGTTATATTGAACACAAGTCATGGTCCTCGTCAACTTGTATTTGTTCAATGCTTTCTCGATCTTGAGTATAATGATAGTCCAATCATATTGGGGTGTGGCCACACGCTTTCATCATTATCACTCATCGAGGGGCCCAAGCAAAACGTCTCTCTTTCGAGGGACAAATTCCATCTTGACTTATCATCCTTCCCATCATGAATTCGATCATGCCAAAGATAGCCTTTATAAATATCGTGTTAAGATATCGTTTGACTAAAATCAAACATGAATTTCATCATATGTAAGGTCATGATAATCTCAGGTCTAGGGACTAAATGAAGTGACCATATGAGATTTAATTATGACATTTGACCATGACATAAATCTCATACGGGTCAAGTCCAGTCACTTGTTCTCTAACAAGTACCCATAATTTCAATGTGCATCTCTATGCATATAATCATCATATGATTATCCATTGACAATTATATTAATTATTCTCTTAATAATTAGGGACGGAGATTATTACAATAAATATGCAAAATATATAATAATCAAATAATAAACTCAAACGATAAAGATGATACATAACGGTTCTCAGTTAAACATAACTAAAGCCTAGGGCATTACACCAACAGTCTCCCACTTGCACTAGGCTCCATTTATGTATCGAATACTTATGGATCTAACATGACCATCATGCTTTTGCTTGTGCGAGGGTCTTTGTTAGTGGATCCCTTATATCATCATCGGTTGATACTTTATATATCTTAATGTCTTCTCATTCTTTATGAATTCCTCGAAGAATGTCTAAGTGAGTGTTTGGATCGTTGTTGTGACCTTGGTTCCATTGTTTGAACAAGTGGCACCACTATTGTCATAACAAAAGTTTCACCGATTAGTGATACTTGGAACATTTCCAAAACACTAATGAACTTTTGATCCAAGCTGCCTCTTTTAGCCACATCATATGTTGCTAAAATTCGGCCTTAGTAGTAGATTTGGCTACAATTTCTGCTTGGAACTCTTCCAATCAAAATTGCACCTCTAATAAGCATAAACACAAATCCTAATTGCAATTTTAAAATAACTTTGTCAGTTTGGAAGCTAGCATCTATGTAACCCTTACAACAAGATTAACTTCCAATCTTTCAAATCGCAAGAACGTATCCTTAGTTCTTCTTAAGTACTTAAGGATCATATTGACTGCCATACAACGGTTTACATCAGGATCAGATTGGTATCGACTCATCATGCTCAAAGCATATGAGACGTTGGTTCTAGTATAAATCATGGCGTACATGACAGATCCAAATGCCGAAGCATATGGAAATTCATTCATTTCCCTTTTGCTCATCAGTTGTCATAAGACAATGAATATTGTTAAGAGAAATACCATGACCCATTGACAAGCTAATCTTCTTAGACTCTTCTAAGAACCTTGTCAATGTGAACACTTTGACTCAAACCAATTTATTCTTCTAGATCCATCTCTATAGATCTTGATGCCAAGGATGTAAGCGGCATCACCCATATCTTTCATTGAGAAACCTCTCCTTGACCAAGACTTGACAGTTTTAAGTGTCGGAACTTGTTTTTCTAATGAGCAAGATATCATTGTAATAAAACAATAGAAATAATACTGCACTCCCACTGAATTTCATGCATACACAAGATTCATCTTTGTTCATTGATGAAGTCAAACTCTTTGACCAATTCATCAAAACGAGGATTTCAATCCTTGAAGCTTACTTCAACCTATCTCATAGATCTTTTGCAACATGCATACTTTATTAGAGTTTCTTGGATCGACAAGACTCTCGGGTTGCGTACTATACACATCCTTAAGAAAGTCGTTTGACATCCATTTGTCATATCACATAGTCATAATATGTTATCATGGCAATTTTAGATTCTAATAGACTTCGACATTGTAACTGGCAAAAAAGGGTTCCATCATAGTCAATACTATGAATTAACCTAAATCCCTTTGCTACAATCCTTAGTCATGAAAGTATACACCTTCCCATCCATTTCGGTCTTGAAGACCTACTTGCATCCTTTAGTTTTTACACCTTCAGGTAGCCCAATCAAGTCCCAAACTTGATTGTCAAACATGGATTGTAATTCGGATTCCATGGTTCCCAACCATTTATCCAAATTAGGAGTGGACATTGCCTTAAGATAGGAAGTAGGATCGTCATTCTCAATGACTTCCATCTTATTACTTTCCGAAACGAGAATCAATATTTCTTGGTTCGGATTGTAACCTATCCGATCTATGATGGACTTGTGCATCTTGAACCGGTTCCACAATTTTTTGTGAACTTGGTTCCGTCTCTACTCTTGGATCCATGTCATTTTCAGGTTCTTGAACTTTCTTCAAGATTAATTTTACTCCCACTAAATTCTTTATTGAGAAACTATTTCTCAAGAAACAAATCGTGTAGAGCAACAAACGTTTTGTTCTCTTTGCGGTTGTAAGATTAATTTCCGAAAATAACTTTGTCAAATTTGGTGCTAACTTATAAGAGACAAGTCTCTTTACATAAAACTCGCAACCCCAAATCTTCATGAAAGACAAACTAAGTTTTCTTCCATGCCACATCTCATGTGGGGAATAAAGAAACGATTTAGTAGGGACTCGATTCAGTGTAACCGCATCATTTCTAATGCATATCCTCAAAAGGAAATAGGAAATAGGAAAGTATAATTGACACATCATTGAACGAACCATGTCTTACAAGGTTCAATTCCTCATTTCAGACACACCATACAATGTGGTGTTCTGGGTGGAGTCAACTCTGAAACGATTTCATAGTTTTGAGATGATTGTCAAACTCTTGGCTCAAATATTCACCATCTCGATCTAATCGAAGTACTTAACAGTTTTACCAAGTTGTTTTGTACTTCATCTTTGAAATGTTCAAAACATATCAAACGATTCACCTTTGGACTTCATCAGACAGACATAGTCATATATAGATAAGTCTTTAATGAAATGTGATGAAATACCGAAGTCTTCCCCTAGTAATGCTACTTAATGGTCCACATACATCTCATGTATAATGACCAATAAGTCACTAGCCCTCCCACTACTCTTAGTGTAGGGTGGTTTGGTCAATAATCCCAATAAATAAGATCCACATTCCTCAAATGATTCATGGTCATATGAGTATAAAAGTCCATGTTAATGGAGTTTAGAAATATGTTTCTTATTTATTTGACCAAGCCGGCAATGCCATATGAACGCGTTGTTCATATTGTTCGGTTTAGATTTCCATTTATATTATAGATATCTTCAATATTATTTTGTTTCTCATATCAAGGATATGAAGACCATTCAATGACATATGCATTACAATAAGGCATATCATTAAATAAATATAAAACTTCTTATTGAAAATAAGAAAATTATATCCTTCATCACCCATTTAAGAAACGGAAATAATACTCCTACTCAAATTCGGAACGTAGTCATACTTGTTCAAGACAAGTGCTACTTCACAAGGTAAAGTGACTTCATAAGTCCCTATGGCTAATGTAGCAACCCTTGCTCCATTCTTATGCATAGGTTTAACTTACCTTCTTTGAGTAGCTTTCTATTCTTTATTCCCTGCACATTTAAACAAATGTGGGATCTAATCCGGTATCATATACTCAAGAACAAGAAGTCGAATGGAAAATATCTATCATATAGATACATGAAGTAGTAGCAATCATATTGCCCTTCTTCACCTTTTAGGCCTTCCTAGTAAGCCTTGCAACTTTGCTTCCAATGACAATCTTATTGTAATGATAGCAAACAACATCCTTTTGAGACACTTTGGGTTTAGTCTCTTCGGCTTTGACAACTTTTGTCCTAAGTTTGGCAATCTTTGCTTTACCTACTTTTCCTTCCTTTATGAACCCCTTTCTTGTGTTAACCATTAACACACTTGCGGATTGTTCCCTTTTGCATCTCATGTATTAGGAACCTTCACCACAACATACATCTTTTGCCTAGTTCGCATTTGGAACATTTCCTTTTGCGTTGTGCTAGAACAAAAGTAACTTCCATGTGTTCATGGTTCTTCATAAGAGCCTTTAAACATGGTGGCAAGTATAAGGCAAGTAATACAATTAGAATCATCAACATGTTTCTAATGTTGCTCCTTATTTGCCTTTTGCAACATTTGTAGTGGGTTCAGCAGGAACGGATTCGTTAAGAACGTACACATTTACCTAAGAACCATTCTTTAGGCTTCTGATCCAATCATAATTATTTGTATCGTTCCTTTTGAACTTTGTCCTTCATAAGGATGAATCGCAATTATCATTATGTAATGCTACTTCTACAACAAAATATACAAATTATATGAGCACATATCAATAACAACACATTTATCATCTAAGAGCAAATAATGTATTTTACAAATACTCCCACTAAATCATACACCTTCCAATGCAAATAAGCATAATATGCATTTAATGGGCTAAGATCCAACTTTAATTTAATCTCAAGCACGCTATGGCGCACCGCTCAAGATTAAATTAATTAGGTAGAAAACATCAATCATATTGTATATGACTCTTAGATCTTTTATGAGATTTATTTAAGACATCATATGTCTAAGCATATTTTAATCTCATCTTATGCCTTCGGTCCAAAACCATTTTGATAACCCAATTAAGTTCACCCACTTTAAACGTATAGGAACCACCATTTCCTCATCTTGCTCGCAAACGAATAGAATCAAAGTACCTTGCTATGGCAAGCCCACCCAAAACTATCTGAGTGGTCTCAAGTGTTTTAATCATGGATTGACATAAAGAACTTAAAAGTTAAATGAAGGTTATTTAAAGTAGATTATAAGCATATCAACAAAGATAATCATAATTTTGCACCAGGTAAGTTTCCAAGAAAATAGGTGAGCCACAAGGACTGCTTAAGTACCAAATCTTCCTTCGACAGAACTCTCCTAGTCATACACAATTACAATACCAATTTGAATGCAATCATAATCAATACTTTGTATACTGATTTATTTTTCTTAAACAATCAGACTCATAAACTGATTTGTTTCTCATAAACAATCAGATTCCTTCAAATTTTGCGTAAACTGACTTGTTTCTCATAAACAATCAGAAAACCAAAATTTAATGTTTCAACTAAACATTTAGGAAATCACAATTCAATGTTTCAACTAAACATCTAATAAAATTCTTAACACTTAAGAACAAATAATTCATGCATCGCAACAATTAATAAAAACACATTTAAATTAATTAAGCATGCATAAACAATGAATTAATCTAGCATAGCCCTATAAATTTAATTTCTAGAAATTTATAGCATCCAGATTAAGACAGAAACATATCAGATTATAAACATAATCATAGATCAGCAAGAAAAATTAACAAACTGGTTCTGTCCAGATCAGACAACGATTGTCGCGTGACAGAGGACTACAATGTCGCACGACCTAACGAGGTCATCTGACAGCCCATGACCAACTCTGTCGTGTGACACGAGTTGCCAGTTTGCAGATTTCCAAACTTCAATCAATTCCAATCGTAAAGCAATTAAATCATATAAAACAACCTTTTTAACAGATATAATTCAACATAATCAGAAAACGATTTACATATTGTTTCACATAAACATCAAAATTCTACCGCATACAAAACATGCAATAAGCATATAAACGATTTAAATCTTAATTCTAGCATGTTAATTCAAACTTAACCATACGAACCAGGCTCTGATACCACTGTTGGGTTTTATGGGTCCATGCGCAGCGGAATTAAGCATCAAATTAACACAAAACCCAAAGCCCTAAGATCCGTTCTATACGATTAAATTGAATTCTTATGAGATAGAATTTACCAACCTTAGTTGCTTTCCGGTCTTGAGCTATCGAACAATTTATTGGCGTGATTTTGAATCACAATCTTCGATCTTCAAAAAACCTTTTTCAATCTTCGGATTGGAACTCTAGGCCTTGATCGTCAAACGAGCGAAGACCCTCTATTGTTGTATCCACACGTTAGAATGAACCAAGAACAGTTCTTGATGATTGCTAGATCCTTAAACTTTAGGAAAAATATTGAGAGAACTTTTGTTATGATTTTCTTGAGAAAATTTGGCTCGCTCTGTTAGGGTTTTCAGACATTAATATTTATACTACATTAGTATAAGTATTAGTTTCCTAATCGTATTAGGAAAGTCTGTCAAACTCCTCAGGCTTTAATGTGTCGCACGACCACAAGCAGCCCATGGGCATGTTGTGTCGCACGACCCAGAACATCATATGGCAAGATTAGTCGCACGACTAAGCAAAGCCATATGCAGGAATCTCAATCATTCTTCCTTAGTTTAACCAATTCATTCTAATTGTGTGTGACCCAATAGGATTATATTATGTTGGCAATGAGCTCGATCATATCGATTCTCATAAAACATAAGCGGACTCTAGCAAGCCATTATGTCTACCCAAATTATATAACGTAAGAGTTCACGTTTCCAATGGTACACTTCCATTTCTCCCTTTGTCTCACGATGTTATATTGAACACAAGTCATGGTCCTCGTCAACTTGTATTTGTTCAATGCTTTCTCGATCTTGAGTATAATGATAGTCCAATCATATTGGGGTGTGGCCACACACTTTCATCATTATCACTCATCGAGGGGCCCAAGCAAAACATCTCTCTTTCGAGGGACAAATTCCATCTTGACTTATCATCCTTCCCATCATGAATTCGATCATGCCAAAGATAGCCTTTATAAATATCGTGTTAAGATATCGTTTGACTAAAATCAAACATGACTTTCATCATATGTAAGGTCATGATAACCTCAGGTCTAGGGACTAAATGAAGTGACCATATGAGATTTAATTATGACATTTGACCATGACATAAATCTCATACGGGTCAAGTCCAGTCACTTGTTCTCTTACAAGTATCCATAATTTCAATGTGCATCTCTATGCATATAATCATCATATGATTATCCATTGACAATTATACTAATTATTCTCTTAATAATTAGGGACGGAGATTATTACAATAAATATGCAAAATATATAATAATCAAATAATAAACTCAAACGAAAAAGATGATACATAACGGTTCTCAGTTAAACATAACTAAAGCCTAGGGCATTACACAAACAGAATCGATTGCATTAGAGGTCTGAGAGTGGGCAAGTTTTACACTGACCATAGAGAGCTCAACCTATGTTCTGGATTTTGAAGTTGTAAGGGTTATCAGCCTAGGGAATAGGATCATCAAAGTAGGTCAAGGGAGATCTCATAGGTTGGGTCTGGTCAATGTATGATGATTGTTCATTGGATTTGGGATGTCTAAAGATAGGTGACTGCAAGGAGATGGGTTCGTCATCGGTTCCATCAAAAGCAACAAAACTGACATCAGCATCTTCATCTGAGTCAGCATTCTCATTTTCAGAGTCAGTCTCAAACCAGACTGGCGTAGCCTTTTCAGTTCCGTCCTCGGCAACTAAGCTCTTAGATCTAGGAATTTTCTTGAACGGTTTCTTCCTCAGAAATTCATATTTCGGTTGAGGACATTTGGAAGCAAAATGGCCGGGTTTTCTACAATTGTAACACACAAGCTCACCTTGGTGTGAATACCCCGTCCCGATGCAACGCGCATTCGGAGGTTTGAAATAAATAATTATATAAAGTCGGATCGAAATGGGATATTCATTTAGTGACACTCGCTTTAAACTATATTAAAATATTAGTTTAAATTTTGAGAGTCGCCACGCCACTTTGATATAGCCCAAAGCTTTGAAAAAAGGCTAAACATGTAATTGGGTTCGGGGGTCAAGTTACAACAGAAGAAGAAACGTTATCACTCCTATTGCCCGACGAATCGGTCTTTCTAGCATGTGGGGTGTTGGTTGTGTGCGGTGTTTACAGGAATAGATAGAAGAAACGGGATCATGCATAAGGAGGAGGGGAGAGAAAGAATTAATTAATGATCACACCCTAGAACCATTGAGTTAGGCCCTCGGAAGGTGCACTAATCAACGTTCATCCTTGGGGGATTGTTGATCATGGGATAATTATAACTAAGGTGGAAGGAAAGAAATAGTTCCTAGATCCATTGGGTTTCTTAGGGCGAAACCTTAGATCATCCTCGGCTATTACATATTTAAATATATTAAAACAACCCTAAATCTAGCATATATGACATAAGCAAGAAATAAAGTAATTAAAATATACTAAGCATGCAAACAATAATAATAATAAAGACAATAATAATAAAGGACAAAAATATTAAAAAGAGTCTTACCAATTGTAGCAAGACTTTGAGGTCGAATCTAGGGTGATTCGAAGAGAGTAAGAAAAACTGTGGGTAAAGCAAGTGTAGTCTCGCTTCTCCCGAGTAAATTGTGTGTCAATATGGGGAGCCGGGCACCCCTATTTATAATACCTCGGTACCTGGGCTGGGCCTCTAAAGGGTCGATCGGCTCTAGGATTGAAGGGTCGATCGGCTCTAAATAAAAGGGTCGATCGGCCAATGCACGGGCAAAGGGCCGATCGGCTCTTCCAACTGGGTTAGGGTTAGGGTTGCTTTTAGGGTTTCTTAATTAATATTAACCGGGCCAGGTATTTGGACTACCTTTTTTCGGACCGGGTACTAACAGTAGCCCCTCGGCGATGCTTCTTGTAAGACAAGTGGGGTCGACGATAAAAGAATAGGATCCGTCCTGAAAAAAGGGATTTCAGGAGGTAAGAAGAGTGATCTTGCGGATGCAAGGGATTGGACTCGAGCTGAGTCGCAAAAGGATGACCGGATAGGTCAAGTGGCTGGACCCACGTCGGGCTACCTACGTATCCCTAAAAAGGAATCAAGCCAAGTCGTAGTTCAAAAGAGTGGGCGTTTTTAATACCCGAGAATGGCGGATGTGTGGCGTCAAGGATACGTGGATCGCACGGAGTCACCAAAAGATTTTGACTGTCCTGGGAGTCACCCAAAGATTTGATCGTCCTGGAGTCACCCAAAGATTTGACTGTCCGGGGAGTCACCCAAAGATTTGACTGTCCGGGGAGTCACCCAAAGATTTGACTGTACGGGGAGTCACCCAAAGATTTGACTGTCCGGGGAGTCACCCAAAGATTTGACTGTACGGGGAGTCACCCAAAGATTTGACTGTCCGGAGTCACCCAAAGATTTGATCAGTCCGGGAGTCACCCAAAGATTTGATCGTCCGGGGAGTCACCCAAAGATTTGACTGTCCTGGGGAGTCACCCAAAGATTTGACTGCATTTGTGGAGTCACCCAAAGATTTGATCGTCCGGGGAGTCACCCAAAGATTTGACTGCGACGGAGTCACCCAAAGATTTGACTGTCCTGGGAGTCACCCAAAGATTTGACTGTCCGGGGAGTCACCCAAAGATTTGACTGTACGGGGAGTCACCCAAAGATTTGTGAGAGTTTGACTTCTGCGGGACGGACCCTTTGAAGATGCGGGACGGACCCTTTGAAAGTACGGGACGGACCCTTTGAAAGTACGGGACGGACCCTTTGAAGGTACGGGACGGACCATTTGAAGATGCGGGACGGACCCTTGAAATGGAGGATAGACCTCTAAAATGCGGGAAACTGTAGCTGCCAAAGGACTTAGGCTACTATTTATTGATGAAGAATAGTTGTGTGAATTGATTGGGATTATTATGGCTTCCCGAGCCGAAGAACCAAGCGATTAAAAGATTGGGATAATCATTGCTAAGGCTTAGAGAGGAGTCTTGTCTCCTAGGCTTAAGGCTAGGGTTTTAGAGAGGCATTTGTCACCTGGACATGAGGCTAGGGTTTAGAAAGGTATTTGTCACCTAGGCTTGAGGCTAGGGTTTAGAAAGATATTTGTCACCTAGGCTTGAGGCTAGGGTTTAGAGAGATATTTGTCACCTAGGCTTGAGGCTAGGGTTTAGAAAGATATTTGTCACCTAGGCTTGAGGCTAGGGTTTAGAGAGGTATTTGTCACCTAAGCTTAAGGCTAGGGTTTAGAGAGGTATTTGTCACCTAAGCTTAAGGCTAGGGTTTAGAGAGGTATTTGTCACCTAGACATGAGGTTAGGGTTTAGAAAGGTATTTGTCACCTAGGCTTGAGGCTAGGGTTTAGAAAGATATTTGTCACCTAGGCTTGAGGCTAGGGTTTAGAAAGATATTTGTCACCTAGGCTTGAGGCTAGGGTTTAGAAAGGTATTTGTCACCTAGGCTTGAGGCTAGGGTTTAGAAGGGTATTTGTCACCTAGGCTTGAGGCTAGGGTTTAGAGAGGTATTTGTCACCTAGGCTTGAGGCTAGAGTTTTACATTTGCGGTAAGTCTAAACAAGGCAGTTTGAGCAGAAAGGTTATTGGTTTAAACTAGGCGAGGCCGAGTAAGTGTCGATGATAGAAGGTGGGATTAGGTAAGTTTGATGTCCAGAGATAAGGGCCGAGTCATCTTGAGAGTCACAGAGATACGTTTTTGATAGATTTGAAGAGTTTGAAAATTTGTGGAGACCAAAGAGTGATTTTTGTAAACAAGGTACCAAGGAGGATAGTATTTTGAAAGCATGTTTATTTGATAAAGAGGCCTTATGATTAATCATGTTTCTAACTAACTCAAAGAGTTTGCCACATGCTGATCTTGATGACAAGGGATGCCCTTCATGCTAGATATGACTTTATGGGAGCTCCGATTTTTGTTAGAGCACATAGTCGACCCATTTTTGTTGAGGGGAGCCCCAATGTTTGATGAAGTGACCTTGGCGAAGTCCCAGTTGATGATGAATGGCGAAGCCCCAGTTGATGATGCAGAGCAAACCTGAAGGGAATGGCGAAGCCCCAGTTGATGATGCAGAGCAAACCTGAAGAGAGCCTGAGAGAACAGCTTAATAAAAGCCCCAGCTTGGAGAGATTCAATGCATCCCTATTTGCAGACAGAGTCATCTTGCGGCCACGGGGGCGACCCCTCGTTTCGAACAATGGTCAATCAGTCACTGGACAAGACTCGGAAATGTATATGTGCAGGGGCGCATTTTTTCGAAGGTGGGAATGGATCCCGAGTTCGTGTATGACACTTTCGCTTTTTGGGTCTGACTCTTTTGGGAGAGTATAAGCATCACAAGGTGTGGAAAAGTGTATGGAAGCCCCTGCTTGACAGAAAGACAGTGTTTGGCTCTATTTTCCTATGATGTAGAAAAAGAAGACTTGTCGAGACATTTGAAGAATTTATTTTATTCAGAATTACATCTTGATTGCTCGTGAATGGACCTCACTGATTGGTTTATCAAATTCCAATTATATAGGTAAACAAATGAATGTTTTGATTTGAAGGTGAAATCTGGCTTGTCTTTAGAAGGAGAAGGATGTTCCGTTGTTGCTTGCTGCTCTGTTCGGTGGTAATTGTGGTGCGGGCTGCCGTTGCATTGATCTCCTTCATGGGAAAGAATGAAAAATAGAAAAAAGATTGGGGTGGAAGAAAAGGTGGGAATTGACTGATTATAACCCAAAGATTTTTTCATTCCTTCAAGTGAAGATTCTTTGTTCATTTGTTCTCGCAAGCCGAGGGGAGTAGTCCCTGGCGCGTGTCTCCTTGCTTTTACCGGAGTGCCGCTGAGAGGCACGGATGCGAAGCCCCAGTGAGACTTTTGCAGACAGTGTTTGAGGAGTCGAATGAACGAATTTCAAGAATAGGACAAGTTCCCAAACTTGGAGAGAGTATGTAATATGCTCACGTAGGATAACAAGTGACTCAAAAATATGAATATGCATTTCTTTTAAATAATCTTTTGAGAATGCCATCCGGTAGTGGTTGTAGCTGGGCTTTGGATTGCGATCGATCATTAGGTGATGATTAACATGACCTCTTAAAGTGAGAGGTCGGCTGGGCCTTTTGCTGAGAGGTTGGTTTGAGGGATGTGTTTGGAATTTCTAAGGTGAAGGGATTTTCTTGTTGTTGCCTCTTCAGGACCTCTAAGAGTGAGGTTAACTTTGATTTTGGCAAGGTCAAGGGTGGTGATGGGATCCTCTAAAAGTGAGAGGATGGACTTTGGAATGGATTTATGGGATTTGTCCAAGAGGGAATCTTTGCTGCTTCTTCTCGCGAGTTTGTTGTGATTTCAGCAGGTAACTTGATCACGATAGTACCTTCACTCGATGTCTCGTTTTCACAACCTTTGCGATGGGAGGTTCACTTCGGGGTGATGAAGTTTTTTTTTTTTTTTTTTTTTTTTTTTTTTTTTTTTAAACACCCTCTTATCGAGAAAAGCCTTTGGATTTGTTTGCTCGCGATAGCCCCTAGTGTATGCCTTAGGATGGTTTTACCTTTTCCCTCTTGGGCTTGGAGGTGGTCCTTTCGAGGGAGCCCCTTGTATGAGTTTCTTTCGCATTCCGCCTTTCTTGAGCTTTGAGGTGATTACTTCCTTTGTGAATCAAGGGAGCCCCTAGTATGGGCTTCTTCCTTAGGGTCTCAAAACTTGTCGATCTTGAAATGAAAGGGTATTATTTAGTGAGGATAAGGTTATGGCTTCCTATGGTGAGAGGTTTAAGCTTCAATTGCTACTGGATGGCATTCTCAAAAGAGTATTTAAAATAAATGCAAACTCATTTAACCGACTTATTAAGTAAGGCAGAATGTATTCGGACCATGAGAAAGATATGTGAGCATATTCAATGAAAGCTTATCGATCAAAATGGAAAATCAGAGGAGACGCGAGATTGGTGAGCCCCAAGTTGATATTCATGCAGCACTTGTGAAGAATAGGAACAACTCCTTGCATTTTCTTTAAATTGCAGTGGCGTGAGCAGCTATTTTCTGATGATGAGCAACAACGGTCTTTGTGCTTGTCTTGACCATATGGAAAGGAGGTCAAGCGGGGGAGAGTGTATGAAAAGTGTATGGTGGAGTATGGAGAGAGTGTATGGAGATGGTGTATGGAGATGGTGTATGGAGATGGTGTATAGAGATGGTGTATAGAGATGGTGTATAGAGATGGTGTATAGAGATGGTGTATAGAGATGGTGTGTATGAAGAAGGAACGGTGAGTTGTTTACTCCAATCAAAGCATTCATTCATTGTTTACTTTATTAGCCGGTGAGTTTATCAGTGAGATTAGCAACCAAGTGATAATTATAAATAAAACAATTCTTCTTGAAAGTAATGCGAGATTATGTCTCAAGTCTAGAGAGAAAAGAAAGAAAGACTCTTTTATTATTGAAGCAACTAATCTAAAGTGGACATTACATGTCAATGCCCAAAGACACACTAGAACCTACAAGACTGAATGAATCTAAATCCTTCCTTGAAGTACGAGGGCTTCTTCATTAATGAGGCCTTGGTTGATCAAATCTTGAATCAAGCGTTGTAGCTGCTTACAGTTGTCAGTGGTATGCCCAACGTACTTGTGGTATCTGCAAAACTTGGATGTATCCAAGTTAGCTCTCGGGTTAATAGGCTTGTAATTCTCGAGCGGCTTGATCAAACTCTTTTCCACCAAAATGTCGAAGAACTCACCCACAGGCATTCCTAAGTCATCAAGATGTTCCTTGTTGATCTCCTTCTCGGGTATTGGTGCCTTCCGTTGGTTGGTGGCCACAGCAGGCCTCCTGAATGAGAAATTCTGATGTGTAGGACCATAAGGGGAACCATAAGCATGTGGATGATAGGGACCCCGGAATTGAACAGGAGGAGGAACTCTTCTCAAGTATTCCTGAATGTAGGACAAATGATGCTGCTCAATTTCATGCATGTCTTTGAGGAGGTTGATCACTCCCAACCTCATGTTCGAGACTTCTTTGAGGGCTTCAATGCTTTTCTCCAGAGACATGATGCAGAATTCTGTAAGAACATACGGCAGAGTCAAACCAATGAGTTGAATTAGGCTCACAATTAATCTTAAGGCATCTCCGAGAAAATAGTTGATCTCCACAATTTGAGAGTTTGACCGGGCTGAAGTTGCCTACGTAACCCTTACCATTTAAGGTATGAGTCTCAGGTCGCCGTAGTTCGAGGGGGCCCCGATTGATGATACAACCAGGGTTAAGTTTAGAGAAAGAGAGAGGATGAATGTAAAAGAGTCCGTTTGGTGAAAAAGGGAGAGGAAGATGACTCGATCCTTGGTCGAATGAGGGTGATCTAGGTGAGTTAATTGGACTTGGTAAGTTGGCTTAGGTAGGCCCTAGATGGTGGTTTGATCTATATGGGTCGAGAGAGGTTTGATCTAGGTGGGTCTTTGGCTGAAGGGTGCTAGAGATAAAGGATCTAAACTATGGATGGTTTTAAGGCTAAGGGAGCAAACTGCGGATGGTTCAAGAGATAAGAGGTAGAACTTTGAAGGGTCCTAACTTGAGGATGTAGACAGTGGGTGGTCAAAGGTAGAGGAGTGGACCATGGATGGTCCAAGAGATGAGGGTGGACCTCGAAGAGTCGCAGGTGAAAGGGTGGACCTTTAATGGTCCTAGATAGAGAGAGTGGACCTCGAAGGGTCCTAAATTGAGGAGTGGACCTTGAAGGGTCCAAGAGAAGAAGAGCGGACCTTGAACGGTCCAAGATATGAGGAGTGTGGACCTTGAAGGGTCTAAGAGATGAGGAGTGGACCTTAAAGGGTCCAAGAGAAGAGGAGTGGACCTTAAAGGGTCCAAGAGAAGAGGAGTGGACCTTAAAGGGTCCAAGGGAAGAGGAGTGAACCTTGAAGGGTCCAAGAGAAGAGGAGCGAACCTTGAACGGCCCAAGATATGAGGAGTGGACCTTGAACGGTCCAAGATATGAGAAGTGGACCTTGAATGGTCCAAGATTGGGAGAGTGGACATAGTATAGGAAGAGCACCACGAAGGGTCAAAGAGTGGACCTTGAACGGTCCAAGGTAGAGAGACTGATCCTAGAGCGGTCCGCAGTAGATGGTGTGGGCCTTGAAGGGTCCAAGAAGTAAAGAGCGGACCTCGGAGGGTCCTAGAAATGGAGAGTGGACCTCGGAGGGTCCTAGAAGTAAAGAGCGGACCTCGGAGGGTCCTAGAAATAAGGAGTGGACCTCGGAGGGTCCTAGAAATGAGGAGCGGACCTCGGAGGGTCCTAGAAATGAGGAGCGGACCTCGAAGGGTCCTAGAAATGAGGAGTGGACCTCGGAAGGTCCTAAAAATGAGGAGTGGACCTCGAAAGGTCCTAAAAATGAGGAGCGGACCTCGGAGGGTCCTAGAAATGAGGAGCGGACCTCGGAGGGTCCTAGAAATGAAGAGCGGACCTCGAAGGGTCCTAGCGGACCTCGAAGGGTCCTAGAAATGAAGAGCGGACCTCGAAGGGTCCTAGAAATGAGGAGTGGACCTCGGAAGGTCCTAAAAATGAGGAGCGGACCTCGGAGGGTCCTAAAAATGAGGAGCGGACCTCGGAGGGTCCTAAAAAATGAGGAGCGGACCTCGGAGGGTCCTAAAAATGAGGAGTGGACCTCGGAAGGTCCTAAAAAAGAGGAGCGGACCTCGGAAGGTCCTAAAAATGAGGAGCGGACCTCGGAAGGTCCTAAAAGAAATGAGGAGCGGACCTCGAAGGGTCCTAGAAATGAGGAGCGGACCTCGGAGGGTCCTAAAGATGAGGAGCGGACCTCGGAGGGTCCTAAAAAATGAGGAGCGGACCTCGGAGGGTCCTAAAAATGAGGAGCGGACCTCGGAGGGTCCTAAAAATGAGGAGCGGACCTCGGAGGGTCCTAAAAATGAGGAGCGGACCTCGGAGGGTCCTAAAAATGAGGAGCGGACCTCGGAGGGTCCTAAAAATGAGGAGCGGACCTCGGAAGGTCCTAAAAATGAGGAGCGGACCTCGGAGGGTCCTAAAAATGAGAGATAGTTACAAAAAAGCTAGTCAAACCAACCGGTCATATGGAGTAAAGAAAATAAAGGTCCTCTATTTTATAGAACCTATTCTTGGTTGGAAGGGATACCCCTTTTTCGCAACTAACTAAAGGTCCTAAAGTGGTGGATCCTAACGACTAACCGTCTCATATAGACATTTAAGATGATATTTATGGGAAGTACTACAGACCTATGATAAGACAAGATCTTTTAACAAGCACTCGACCTTACATGGCACATCCTTTAAAAGGAAATCAAATTTTTTGTGCTCTTTTTCTCTCGATAGATCTTGACTTATCATTGATTCGTAGTGACTTAACATAAAGACCTTATTAATTGTCTACATAAAAAAGCTAGTCAAACCAACCGGTCATATGGAGTGTATTCCTAGAAAAGTGGGTGACGCAAGGGTTAGGTTTTAGGCTCCCACCGTGCAGCCGAAGCGCACTGATGAGTGGATGGCCAAGTGAGACTCGGAAGGGAGGCGACATGATCACCACACTTCCCGCACTTTGGCTTCTCCGAAGGGTAAGAGGGTGTCTCTGTGCAAGGTGTGACACGGACTCTAGTGGGTAGTGTGAGGTAAAAGTATCTAATTCTTTTTAAAGAAAAAAGAGAAAGATTTTTTATTTACATGAAATGCATGCATGCAATGCAACAGTTAAGAGTAAAGAAAATAAAAAGAAAGCAAAATACAACACCACAAAGGAAAACGAAAGTCTGACCCACTTAGTTTGAAAAAGATTTCAAAACAGTTCCCCAGCGGAGTCGCCACTGTGAATACCCCGTCCCGATGCAACGCGCATTCGGAGGTTTGAAATAAATAATTATATAAAGTCGGATCGAAATGGGATATTCATTTAGTGACACTCGCTTTAAACTATATTAAAATATTAGTTTAAATTTTGAGAGTCGCCACGCCACTTTGATATAGCCCAAAGCTTTGAAAAAAGGCTAAACATGTAATTGGGTTCGGGGGTCAAGTTACAACAGAAGAAGAAACGTTATCACTCCTATTGCCCGACGAATCGGTCTTTCTAGCATGTGGGGTGTTGGTTGTGTGCGGTGTTTACAGGAATAGATAGAAGAAACGGGATCATGCATAAGGAGGAGGGGAGAGAAAGAATTAATTAATGATCACACTCTAGAACCATTGAGTTAGGCCCTCGGAAGGTGCACTAATCAACGTTCATCCTTGGGGGATTGTTGATCATGGGATAATTATAACTAAGGTGGAAGGAAAGAAATAGTTCCTAGATCCATTGGGTTTCTTAGGGCGAAACCTTAGATCATCCTCGGCTATTACATATTTAAATATATTAAAACAACCCTAAATCTAGCATATATGACATAAGCAAGAAATAAAGTAATTAAAATATACTAAGCATGCAAACAATAATAATAATAAAGACAATAATAATAAAGGACAAAAATATTAAAAAGAGTCTTACCAATTGTAGCAAGACTTTGAGGTCGAATCTAGGGTGATTCGAAGAGAGTAAGAAAAACTGTGGGTAAAGCAAGTGTAGTCTCGCTTCTCCCGAGTAAATTGTGTGTCAATATGGGGAGCCGGGCACCCCTATTTATAATACCTCGGTACCTGGGCTGGGCCTCTAAAGGGTCGATCGGCTCTAGGATTGAAGGGTCGATCGGCTCTAAATAAAAGGGTCGATCGGCCAATGCACGGGCAAAGGGCCGATCGGCTCTTCCAACTGGCGTACCTTCCACGCTGACAGTGACGGCGCTGGTACGGAAGAATTAATGAATTAGGGTTAGGGTTGCTTTTAGGGTTTCTTAATTAATATTAACCGGGCCAGGTATTTGGAATACCTTTTTTCGGACCGGGTACTAACACTTGGGCATTCTTACCGTCGGTTGAGGTTGAGGTTTAGCATTTTTTTTTAAAAGTTTCCAGATCTTTGGAATGATGAGGATTTGGGTTGGAAGGATTTGCTGTGGGATTGTTGGGATCTCTTAAAATCCTTGAATTTTCTATAGTTTCTAGCGAAAGCAGCAAATTCATCTTCTTCCTCAAAAGGCATACTAGATGAGGTATTAGCTTGAACTGGTTGAGGCTGAGAGATTGAGGGAGAGTCATTGGTAGGTTGGCAGTTTAGCATAGAATAACCAGGGAAGATCTCGGTCTGAGCTGGCAGAGATAGACTTTTAAATTGTTTTTGAACTCCACTCAGCCGGTTGAACTCTTCCTCATATAGAAACAAAGTCGACACAATGTTCTGAATATGAGTAGTGTTCAAATCTCGGCATTCTTTCAAAATAGCGACCTTGACATGCCACAAATCTCCAAGAGAATTGAGGAATCTCATGTTTAGGTCTTTCATGGTGTAAACTCTACCTAAAGAAGCACAAGAATTACTCACCTCGCAGAAACGGTTGTACGTTTCCTTCAACGTTTCACTTGGGTTCTTCTTGAAGGACTCGAACTTAGCAACACTTTTGTTTTGTAGAGTCGGTTGTCCTTGGCCACTTGATCTCCTTCAAAATATCTGAGCAGGCTTTGCCACACTTGTTGAGTAGTCTCATAGCATTGTACTTGTTTGTACAGTCGATCGTCAAGGCCAAAGGTAAGAATGTGCATGGCTTTTCTGTCCATGGAAGCACAAATCTTGTCTTCCTCAGTCCATTCTTTGTGGGGTTTTGGAACATAAGTTTCATAAACCTCGAAGTCTTGTTCGGATGATCTGTCGGCATGATCCATGAGAGGAGTTTTGGGTGCTCTAGGTGTGATATTAATTTTTATGGGTGTCATGGGACCATCTCTGACTACAGTCATTAACCTATCATCTATTGAATCCATATACCGCATGATTCTGTTCTTCCATACTGGAAATTCGTTTTCGTTCAACATGGGAATAGTCGCTATGTTCCATGTTTGTATGAGTTTTCCTGCCATCTTAGAATTGGCAATTCAAGCGATTAAGCTTGGAAAAATAGTTTTCGAAAATTGCTAGCTCTGATACCAATTGTTAGGCCCAACTGGTAGGAATCAGGCTAGAGGGGGGGGTGAATAGCCTGATTAAAACTTTCTCTAAAACTCGTTTAATCTTTGAAAAGGGTAACCGGTGAGATAATTTTGCACAGCGGAAATAAAATGTCGGTTAGAGAGGTGCTTGAAACCGGTAAGGTGGAGTTTCAAAAGGTAAGTTAAAAATTTATGCAACAATGGTAAATACTCATTTCATTCCAGTAAGTCAAACAATAAGCAGTAGTAAGAGTCAATGGGTTATGACTGGTTGAGGGATTATCAACCAGTTACAACTACACAAAAATAAATAAACACACAAAGGAATGACACGTTGTTTGAAGAGGTTCACAGTGTTAAATAACTGCTACGTCCTCTACCAAGTTTGGTCATAACTTGGATTTATGAAAGTGCACTGCTATTAATGGTTCCTACCTATTACAAGTTGCAAGCCAATGATTGAAGGCTGCTAAAATAAAGGTGACCACTAATGGATCATGCTACAATAAAGACCTGGTGTTTTCTAGAGATGTAATGATGACTTGGACTGGCAGGCATTGAATGGGAGTATCTTTGCTTTAAATGTCTGAGATTGGATAGAGAGGATTTCCATTGAGTAGTTGAGGCAATGTGAGTACTGGTAACTTTGACATTCCTCAAGGAGGTACTGACATGTTGCAGAGATGTCTTTTCAGCATGCTGCTTTACCAACTTCAGCTAAAGTTGATGGCTGAGTAGTTGGGGACAATTAATGCTTCGGCTAGCTGCTGAGGGAAGCTTGCAGGGTAAGCCTTAACCGGTTAGGAAAATGAGGGAGCCGGTGAGAGACATCGGCAAGGTAAGGTAGATGACCGGTTAGGCGGGCTTACCGGTTGAGTGGTCAACCGGTTAGGTGGCTTCATACCAAGTAAACTCACAAGTTGATAGGGAAATCTTAAGTCTTCAAAGTCTTCAAACCTTGAGAAAATTACACATTAAAAACACTGGCACTAGCACTAAGGGAACCTATGATACATAGAAAAATTCTATTTGGTCTAATTAAAATTAGGGGTCCACATTAATGCTTGTTGTGATTGGAATTAAGCAATTCTAAATCTAAACATATATTTGACTAACACCAATTATAAAATCTTAGATTTGTTTCTTTAACACTTTCATGGCTCTGCACAAGTCCCTAGAGACTTTTAACATAAGTCTCATATGCTAAATAGTGAACTGTAGTTGCTCTCGAATCTGTTGTTTCAAATGCTTAAGATGATATCTCACCAGATTGTAATTAGTGATCGAGGGTTGAGATTTATTGAATTTCATATTAGACACAATTCGGGTCTAATTAATCTCGCTGAATGATCTTTCAACAATGGACAACAATGGAGACATGGCTTCATCCTAGCAATATGTAGCAACACTGCAAGAGTTCCTCTTGTCCGTCTTGCATTTCATCCTTTTGTTACTCTATGGTTGAAACAAACTGTCATGACCCGTTTTTTTTTTTTTTTTAATTTTATTTTCCCATTTAACTACTTTACCGCTTTTAATTAAATAAATACTCCTTATTTAAAAACTGAATTTTGTTTTATTTTGGTTTCCTAATACTAGTTAAATTAGATGTGGGCTCTTTAAATTAAATAGGCTTAAGAAATCATTGTAGGCTTAGGAAACAAGATTAGGCTAGGTTTAATTAAGCTACCTATTAATACAAATTAAACCCCAAGCCTAGCAGCCTATTTTCTGTGTGCCGTGAATAATAGAAGAGAGAGAGAGACGGACTGCAGAGGGAAGGATGGTGCTGCAGAGAGGAGAAACTGCCTAATTTTTGAGAAGAAGGAGGAACCGCTTCTTCATTGCTTGGGATATTCATCATTAAGGTAATGATTAAACCTTTTGGGTATTGTCCTTTAACCTAGAAACCCTAGCATATTTTTGATGAAAAACTAGGGTTTATAGTAATATTATGCTTTACCGGAAATAAATCTAGGAAGGTTTAATGGAAGAATAGATTTGAAAACCTAATGTGATTAAGGTTTTGAGGCATGATAAATCAATGGGTTGGCCTAAGATCATTGCATGCTAAAGGATTAATTGGATTTATAGTTTTGTGTGTGTTTTAATGTGTCTGCTGTGTGTGTGCGTGTGTCTGTTGAGGGTCTGTGTGCGTGTGTACGTGTGTTTTGGGTGTTTACAGAGGGTGTTCTGATGTGTGTGTGTGTGCTGGGCATGTGTGTGTATTGCTGCCGTGTGTGGCAGCAAGTGTGTTCTTGGAGTGGGCAGTGTGTGTTCTGCCGTATGTGTGTGTGATGCGTGTGTGCTGTGTGTGTTTCCTGAGAGTGTGTTTTAGTGTGTGTAGTGTGTGTTCTAGTAAGAGAAAGAAGTAAGAAAAGAAAAGAAAGAAAAGAAAGAAGTGTCTAGAGAGAAAGAAAGAGAAGGAAATAGAAAATAAAGAAAAGAGAGAGAATTACAGAATAGTCTTAAAGATTTCTGAATTCTGCAAATCAGTCCTTAAGTTAAAAGTTAACAGTTTCTGTTAGAAAGTTAACGGAATCCTATAGAGACTTAACAGAAAAGGTTATGAAGTTAACCCTAGAGTTAATTAGAAGGATTTAGTGCATTAATATAGCATTGTACTCTACCCTAAGACGCATTTACATGATTGTAGATTCGTGCGCGAGGAGTTTTGAAGATACTAAGCATCGCTAAGGTAAGGGATTATGCTCCTTAGCATTTGATTGTTTCATATCCTTTGTGTTAGGAGTCTAAGAGTTTCATAATGTATATGCTACCAAGTGGCCGGTAGTGATTTGTATTCCCTCGTTATGAACGTTCTTGGAATATCTTACCATTGATGCGTTTTGTTAAATGTGTATCTATGTAAATTGAAATTGACTTATGTGTTCTCGTACCATGAACACTATGTATATATGATGTTAAATTGTCCAATTGTTAAGGACTTTATATGTTTGGGGTCATTACATTGAAATGACCTAAGGACTTTTATGTTTGGTGTCGTTACATTGAAATGACCTAAGGCCTAAACAGATTGAAATGGTCTCAAAGTTAAATAAATTGGTCTAAACAGATTGAAATGACCTTCACTATAGAAGGAAGTAATCTAAATTCTATAAGTGTGATTATCATGATGCATCAGAATAAGGGGACGCTTTGATAATAGCGTAATAGAACCTTATTCAACGATTGCCTGAAAAGGTGTATCGGAGTCGCCTAGATGAAAGGTGCAAAAGTACTTGGAATTGACGGACAAGTGTGTGTAAAGTTCTATCTGTTATTTGTAAAAGTGCCACTACTTATTATTTGAAAAAGTATCCTTCTTTGACATTCTCAGTACCTAAGCTATTTATTGTATCTGTTAGCCTTTCATTGATATATTGTTAAACTCCGTTCGTTCTGATCGTCTCTTCTTAGAAACCGAAGAGACCCCGTATGAACTTACTGAGCTTTGTTCGCTCACCCTTTCATATTCTTTCCCCTCCCAGGTAATAAATGATTGGAGTGGATTGACTGCGTGTTCTATGAATTAGCGGCTTTTGGAGTTCAAATAATCATTTTAGAACATTAAGTATTTTTGAGCTAGTGGTTTGTACTAGCCGTAGAGATTGTTACCGTTTTTAGCATTTAAGTTTATTTCAAATTGTGGTTAGTATTTTTGAATTATGGTTTTAGTAGCTTTTGGAGGCTATTCTATTGTTAAATTAAGTATTATTATTATGTATGGATTTTGAGGTCGTTACAGTTGGTATCAGAGCTTTGGCTTTAGGTCACATGGGAGACTTATAGAGAATTAAGCATGTTAGAAGAATTAGTACTTAAGTATAATTGGGCCTACCTAGAAAGTATTTGGGACGGAGAATTTTAGGGTAATTTCTTTTTAAAGAGTTAACTATGAAATTTGTGGAAATTAAGAGATTGTAATTGTGATGTGTAATTAGTATTCTTGATGATATATATATATATTTTTTCTATATTCTAAGATTATGAGATTCTGATGCATAGTCTCTCTATTGTAGGAAATGGAAGCCTTAAGGAAAATCTTGAAGAAAACCTTGAAGACTAAGCTAAGCCTACTAAAGGCAGGTGGAGGAAAATCATTAAGTATTCGCAGACGATACGAGAGTATAAGACAGAGGCTAGAAGAGAGAGGAACCAAAGGATCGAACTTGAAAGGGAAGTTTTCCAACACTACCAGAAACAGGTCATTTAGCGACGGAATTATCAGCGACGGACAGATTTCGTCGCTAAATAGCGGCGGAATATAGGCTTTAGCGTCGGAATTATTTTGGCGTCAAATTTAGCGACGAAATTTAATTCCGCCGCTAAATTCCGCCGCTAAAACGAATATTCCTCGAATATTCGTTTATTTCCGCCGCTAATTTGGCGGTTGATTTACCGACGGAATATTCCGCCGCTAAATCTTTATCAGCGACGGAATTATTCCGCCGGTGAAAATATATCATTTTTTTATTTTTTTATTTATCAGCGTCGGAAATATTCCGACGGTGAAATTAAAATATTTTTTATTTTTCTTTTTGAAATATTACACCGACGGAATATTTTCGACGCTAAATAATTATTTTTTTTTAATTTATTAGCGTCGGATTGGTACGGTGGTATTTAGTTTTTATTTGGTACGCTGATATTTGAATTTTAGTTTTTATAGTTTTAGTTTTATAAATTGAAATGTTATATCAGGTACAAAAAATTTTGGTTTATTGATATTTTACATTATTTTTTTTAAATTTATTTCAGAATCAGTGACGGAATTTTCCGTCGCTGAAATTAATGCTGAAATAAAAATTAATTAAATAAATTAATTTCAGCGGCGGAATTTTCCGTCGCTTTAATAAAAATTAATTTAATTAAATTAATTTTAGCGACGGAATTTCCGCCGCTATAATCATTTAATTTTTATTTAATTTTTGATTTCAGCGGCGGAAACATCCGTCGCTGTAATAAAATTTAAATTAAAATTAAATAATTTCAGCGACGGTAATTTCCGCCGCTGGAATAATTTAATTTTAATTTAAATTTTATTACAGCGACGGAAATTTCCGCCGCTGAAATTAATTTAATTAAATTAATTTTTATTACAAATGAAAATTTCCGCCGAAATGAAAATTTAATTAAATTAAATTAATATAGCAATGAAGTTTCCGTCATGAAACCATTAATTCACCGGCGGAATTAAATTCCGTCGGTAAAAGAAAAAAATAGCGGCGGAAATTGACCCGTCGGAGCACTGCGACGAGCTGGTAGCGGCGGACCACCGACGGAATTTTTCCGTCGGTGATTTATTTTAGCGACGGAAATTTAATTTTAGCGACGGAAATTTCCGTCGCTAAATGACCTTTTTCTGGTAGTGCAACTGAGCGAGTGTGGCGTGGAGAAAGTTACAAAAGAAAGAGACACGTAGAGAACTCGATAAGTATGTATTGTACGCCAAAAGGTTGTGGGAAGCACGCCATAGAGACTACAATGAACTGAAGAAATTAAAAGAAGCTATTGCTAAGAAGGAGAAACAAGAAGAAGAGGAAAAGAACAAAGTCGGGATGGAACTGAGAAGTGGGAAAGTGATCTACCGTTAGGATTTTCATTTTATAGAGAGCTAGAAATTAGTAGTTAGCATTGGAATTTTTGTTCAAGTAGCAGAGATTTTTGGTTTTGGATGTTTCATTGGTTTTCATTTAGTTATGAAATAAAGGTTAGTTGTAATTAAATTATATTTGCATGATTGTGTCCCTAAATGTTAGTTATGTGAATTGAATTGGAACATGAAAGATTGGACTAGTGGATTGACCAAAATTATATGTTAACTGGCTGAATGAATAGCCAAGTGTGATTAATTTTGGGTCAAGTGAAACGACCTATGAAAGTAATTACCAATCTAGTGAAACGATTGGTGGTCTGATGAAATGACCTATGATTGAATGTGTTAATTTGTATTGAAATTGTATATGTGTATAAGTATAAAGTAATTAGCATGAATATTGCTAGTATTGGCGTGAGTGAAAACGTCTTGTATTCGTATAATAATGAGAATGTTATGTATCGTCCTCAGATGTCGAGGAACACCCGGAGTGGAAATGGCGACCATGGACAGATAGACCCTGACATGGAAAATCTGTTACAGACTTTAACTTAGGCAGTGACTGGAATTGGTCATGTTGTGCAGGGGTTGGCGCAGCAGCAACTGCCACCTCAACAAGTACCGCTCAGGGACCCTCTGGAGCAGTTTCAGAAGAGAAAACCCGAATCGTTTTCCGGAGATCCGAAGGAGAAACTTGCGGACTGGATTAAGAACATGGAAAAGATCTTTGAGACTATTACTTGCACCGCAGAGCAAAAAGTGGTGTTCGCAACTTTTGTGTTGAAAGGTAGTGCGCAGACTTGGTGGGAAGCCGAGCGCAGAGTAGCGACTGCACGTGGAGCCGGGAACTACACGTGGGATATGTTCAAGACCGCATTCAACGATAAGTACTATCCTGCCAGTGTGAGGAATGTAAAGGTAGCTGAGTTCCTGATCTTGGAACAAGGGGGCAAAACCGTGGACGAGTATTGTGCCAAATTCACAGAATTGTTGGAGTTTGCACCTGCCTTCTTCGAGAACGAAGATCAGAAAGCGAGGAAATTCGAGGCAGGCCTAAGTGACAGGATCAGATTCAGGATCACCCCTTTACTGTTACCGACTTATGGCCAAGTATTGGACCGGGCCAGAATAGTGGAGAAGGAGTCAGACAACTATCGCAACAAGAAGGACGAAAAGAGGAATTCCACTGAAAAGGAATCAACCGGGTCCAAGGGATTCACAGGGAAGTGGAATCGGGATGGGGCCGGTAATAAGCGGAAAGATACAGATGAGGACCGTGGGAAAGGCGTGGCAGATAGCAATGTTCCGAACAAGAACTACGGTAACCGCCGAGATGTGAAGCGAGGCGACACTCGAGGAAAAGAACCAGAGGAAAAGTGCAAGTTGTGTGATAAGAGCCACAAGACTGAGAACTGTTGGTATAATGACCGGAAATGTTACAACTGCAATAAGATAGGAAATCCTAAGTGGAAATGCCCGGAACCTCAGAAGGATGCTACTACTCCAGGGGCTGGAGGCAACAACAAGGGAAATATGGGAGGTTGTGGCCGTGTGTTCACCATGACAGCCAGAGATGCGAGGGCTACTAATGACATCGTGATAGGTACTCTTCATCTCCTTACTCGTAGTGTGTATGCATTGATTGATACGGGTGCTACCCATTCTGTAATTAGTACCCGTTTAGCGAAACGCTTGAAATTGAAACCTGAGGCATTAGAAGTACCTTTGGTGATAGATACTCCGACTAATGAGTCGATCCCTATATCGTCTGTATATAAGAATTGTCCTTTGAACATAAGTGGTAGAGAACTCGAGGTTGATCTAATAGAATTAGAAATGAATGAATTTGATATCATTTTGGGAATGGATTGGTTATCTCAAGGCACTACGCCAAAGTAGATTGCTTTAAGAAGGAAGTACATTTTGGGTTACCTTCTGGAGAGGAGTTTTATTTTAAAGGATTGAAGCCGAGACGTCGATCGGGTCTTATATCAGTGATGAAGGCTCGAAAGATGCTACGGAAAGGGTGCGAGGGATTCTTGGCTTACATAGGCGAGACGAATGGGAAAGAGGTGAGCATAGATTCCTTGTCAGTAGTAAGGGACTTTAAGGATGTGTTCCCAGAAGATTTGCCTGGATTACCACCAGAAAGGGAGGTGGAATTTTCTATAGACCTAGTTCCAGAAACTACACCAATATCGAAGACACCGTATCGGATGGCGCCAAATGAACTTAAGGAATTGAAAGAACAACTTCAAGAATTGTTAGATAATGGGCTGATTAGACTGAGCGTGTCACCGTGGGGAGCACCGGTGTTATTCGTGAAGAAAAAAGATGGGTCAATGAGAATGTGTATTGATTATCGGGAGTTGAATCGAGTGACGGTTAGGAACCAATATCCGTTACCAAGGATTGACGATTTGTTTGACCAACTTCGGGGAGCTTGTTATTTCTTGAAGATAGATTTGAGATCGGGATACCATCAACTGAGAGTGAAGAAGGAGGATGTGGCAAAGATGGCCTTTAGGACAAGGTACGACCATTACGAGTTTTTGGTTATGCCGTTTGGGTTGACGAATGCACCGACAACATTCATGGAATTAATGAATAGGATCTTCCAGGAGTTTTTGGATAAATGTGTGATTGTATTCATAGATGACATATTGGTTTACTCGAAGACTAAGGAGGAACATGAGGAACATTTGAGGTTAGTTCTACAGATTCTAAGGGACCAGAGGTTGTATGCTAAATTCAAGAAGTGCGATTTTTGGCTTGAGAAAGTGGAATTCTTGGGACATGTAGTGTCTAAGGAAGGAATTGAAGTCGATCCAGCAAAAGTAGAAGCTATAGTGGATTGGGAGAGACCAACAACTGTTAGTGAAATAAGAAGTTTCTTGGGGCTAGCAGGATATTACAGAAGATTTGTTGAAGGATTTTCGAAGTTATCGGGGCCGTTGACTATATTGACACAGAATGGAGCCAAGTTCGTTTGGTCCGAGGAATGTGAAAAGAATTTTCAAGAGCTGAAGAGTCGGTTAGTATCCGCACCTATTCTTACAGTACCATTAGGATCGGACAAATTTGTGATATATAGTGACGCGTCATTGAAAGGATTAGGTTGTGTGTTGATGCAGAACGATAAGGTGATAGCTTATTCTTCAAGGCAACTGAAGAACCATGAAAGGAATTACCCGACCCATGATTTGGAATTAGCAGCTGTGGTATTTGCCTTGAAAATTTGGAGACATTACTTATATGGGGTAACATGTCAGATTTACACTGATCATAAGAGTCTTAAGTACATTTTTACCCAAAAGGAACTTAATATGAGGCAAAGGAGATAGTTAGAACTACTTAAGGATTATGATTGTACTATTCTGTATCACCCAGGAAAGGCCAATAAGGTGGCCGACGCATTGAGTAGGAAGAATCGAGGAAACTTAGCGGCATTGATTTCTAAGGGGGTAAGTGTGTGGAATAATATTGAGGTTTCAAACTTAGAAGTGCGATTTAAAGGGTATTTGGCTCAGCTGAGTGTTCAGCCGACACTTTTGAACAGAATTAAGGAAGCTCAAGAAATTGACGAAGAGGCAGTGAAGATGAAAGAGAGTATAGCCAAAGGAAAGGCAACAGACCTTCATATGGGGACCGATGGAATTCTAAGGTATCAGTCGAGGATTTGGGTACCAGACAATCGAGACATAAAGAGAGAGATCTTACAAGAAGCATACTGTTCGAAATTTTCTGTTCATCCCGGGAATACAAAGATGTATAGAAATTTAAGAGAATCATTTTGGTGGAATAATATGAAAAGGGATGTAGCAGAATTTGTATCTAGATGCTTAGTATGCCAACAAGTGAAAGCGGAGCACCAGAAACCAGCAGGATTGTTACAGTTATTACCGATACCAGAATGGAAATGGGAGAATATAGCAATGGACTTAGTGGTTGGATTACCGAAGACGTTGAAGTGCCATAACACAATTTGGGTTATAGTGGACAGACTTACGAAGTCGGCCCATTTCTTGGCAATTAAGGGGACAGATTCATTGGAAAAGCTGGCTAAGTTATATGTGGATGAGATAGTGAGACTGCATGGAATACCAGTATCAATAGTGTCCGATCGGGATGCAAGGTTTACATCAAAGTTTTGGAAGAGTCTACAGCATGATTTGGGCACCGAATTGATGATGAGTACAACTTTTCACCCACAGACAGAAGGACAATCAGAAAGGACGATTCAGACGCTTGAGGATATGCTAAGGGCTACGTCACTGGATTGGCAAGGGACTTGGGACAAGCACTTGCCGTTGGTGGAATTCGCTTACAACAACAGTTATCACGCTAGCATTGGTATGGCACCGTACGAAGCTTTCTATGGAAGGAAATGTAGATCACCTGCTTGTTGGGATGAAGTTGGTGAAAGGAAGCTGACAGGACCAGAAATTGTGCAAGTGGCCGCAGATAAAGTGCAACAAATAAGGAAATGGCTATTGACCGCCCAGAGTAGACAAAATTCGTATGCAGACCGCCGACGGTGAGATTTAGAGTTCCAGTTGGGAGATCGTGTGTTCTTGAAGATTTCGCCGACGAATGGAGTAATGAGATTTGGTATTCGCGGGAAGTTAAGCCCGATGTACGTGGGACTGTTTGAGATTTTGGAACGAGTAGGGTTGGTGGCTTATAAATTGGCTTTACCACCTGTACTTGCTGGAGTGCATAATGTATCTCACGTCTCGATGTTGAGAAAGTACATCTCTGACCCAAGTCATGTGATCGAGTACAAGCAGATGAGGTTCCGTGCCGATTTGAGTTACGACGAGCAACCGGTGAAGATCGTGGACCGGAAACACCAAGTATTGAGGAAAAGAATAATTCCTTATGTGAAAGTACAATGGAGCAACCATACAGAAAGAGAAGCTACATAGGAGCTCGAGAGTGAGATGCGGGAATCGTATCCCACCCTATTTTCCGATTGAGTGCGTTTGGTTTGGAGGACCAAACCCTTTTAAGGGGGTAAGAATGTCATGACCCATTTTTTTTTTTAATTTTATTTTCCAATTTAACTACTTTACCTCTTTTAATTAAATAAATACTCCTTATTTAAAAACTGAATTTTGTTTTATTTTGGTTTCCTAATACTAGTTAAATTAGATGTGGCCTCTTTAAATTAAATAGGCTTAAGAAATCCTTGTGGGCTTAGGAAACTCGATTAGGCTAGGTTTAATTAAGCTACCTATTAATACAAATTAAACCCCAACCCTAGCAGCCTATTTTCTGTGTGCCGTGAATAAGAGAAGAGAGAGAGAGAGATGGACTGCAGAGGGAAGGGAGGTGCCGCAGAGAGGAGAAACTGCCGGATTTTCGAGAAGAAGGAGGAACCTTCTTCATTGCTTGGGATATTCATCGTTAAGGTAATGATTAAACATTTTGGGCATTGTCCTTTAACGTAGAAACCCTAGCATATTGTTGATGAAAAACTAGGGTTTATAGTAATATTATGCTTTACCGGAAATAAATATAGGAAGGTTTAATGGAAGAATAGATTTGAAAACCTAATGTGATTAAGGTTTTGAGGCATGATAAATCAATGGGTTGGCCTAAGATCATTGCATGCTAAAGGATTAATTGGATTTATAGTTTTGTGTGTGTTTTAATGTGTCAGCTGTGTGTGTGCGTGTGTCTGTTGAGGGTCTGTGTGCGTGTGTGCGTGTGTTTTGGGTGTTTGCAGAGGGTGTTCTGATGTGTGTGTGTGTATTGCTGCCGTGTGTGGCAGCAAGTGTGCGTGTGTTCTTGGAGTGGGCAGTGTGTGTTCTGCCGTGTGTGCTGTGTATATTTGCTGAGAGTGTGTTTTAGTGTGTGTAGTGTGTGTTCTAGTAAGAGAAAGAAGTAAGAAAAGAAAAGAAAGAAAAGAAAGAAGTGTCTAGAGAGAAAGAAAGAGAAGGAAATAGAAAATAAAGAAAAGAGAGAGAATTACAGAATAGTCTTAAAGATTTCTGAATTCTGCAAATCAGTCCTTAAGTTAAAAGTTAACAGTTTCTGTTAGAAAGTTAACGGAATCCAATAGAGACTTAACAGAAAAGGTTAGGAAGTTAACCCTAGAGTTAATTAGAAGGATTTAGTGCATTAATATAGCATTGTACTCTACCCTAAGACGCATTTACATGATTGTAGATTCGTGCGCGAGGAGTTTTGAAGATACTAAGCATCGCTAAGGTAAGGGATTACGCTCCTTAGCATTTGATTGTTATATATCCTTTGTGTTAGGATTCTAAGAGTTTCATAAAGTATATGCTACCAAGTGGCCGGTAGTGATTTGTATTCCCTCGTTATGAACGTTCTTGGAATATCTTACCATTGATGCGTTTTGTTTAATGTGTATCTATGTAAATTTAAATTGACTTATGTGTTCTCGTACCATGAACACTATGTATATATGATGTTTAATTGTCCAATTGTTAAGGACTTTATATGTTTGGGGTCATTACATTGAAATGATCTAAGGACTTTTATGTTTGGGGTCGTTACATTGAAATGAACTAAGGCCTAAACAGATTGAAATGGTCTCAAATTTAAATAAATTGGTCTAAACAGATTGAAATGACCTTCAATATAGAAGGAAGTAATCTAAATTCCATAGATGTGATTATCATGATGCATCAGAATAAGGGGACGCTTTGATAATAGCGTAATAGAACCTTATTCAACGATTGCCTGAAAATGTGTATCGGAGTCGCCTAGATGAAAGGTGCAAAAGTACTTGGAATTGACGGACAAGTGTGTGTAAAGTTCTATTTGTTATTTGTAAAAGTGCCACTACTTATTATTTGAAAAAGTATCATTCTTTGACATTCTCAGTACCTAAGCTATTTATTGTATCTGTTAGCCTTTCATTGATATATTGTTAAACTCCGTTCGTTCCGGTCGTCTATTCTTAGAAATCGAAGAGACCCCGTATGAACTTACTGAGCTTTGTTCGCTCACCCTTTCATATTCTTTCCCCTCCCAGGTAATAAATGATTGGAGTGGATTGGCTGCGTGTTCGATGAATTAGCGGCTTTTGGAGTTCAAATAATCATTTTAGAACATTAAGTATTTTTGAGCTAGTGGTTTGTACTAGCCGTAGAGATTGTTACCGTTTTTAGCATTTAAGTTTATTTCAAATTGTGGTTAGTATTTTTGAATTATGATTTTAGTAGCCGTCGGAGGCTATTCTATTATTAAATTAAGTATTATTATTATGTATGGATTTTGGGGTCGTTACACAAACTTGTAAGAAGTAGAGCCGTCAATTTGGTATCGTCCCGTCCCGCCAGACAAATGAGACGGGATAGGATAGTATATTCTAATCCCGTATAAAAGCTGGCCTTTGGGACATTCCGTTTGGGACGCGAGACAAGTCGGGACGGGTCGAGATGGGAGGTACAACCCGCAATTTCATAATTATAATTTTAAAATTTTTACCTTAAAGTTATTTTAGCACTTAATTCTCAGTTTTTGTTTTCAACTATCCATTGATTTTTTTTGTTGATTATGCTATTTTATGAATTTAACAAGTTTTTATCTTTTAGGATTGAAAAAAATTAATCTTATGTTTTCAATTTAATGTTTTGGCATCATCTCATTTAGATTTTAATTTTATAATATTAACTTCTTCCTGTCCCGCATTGTCACGTGCCCCGGGGAGGGATGAGACGGGACGAGGATTTTCTGTCACGCGAAGAATTCGGGACTTCTCGTCCCGTCCCGTAAAATTGCGGAATTTCATAGTTCTTTCCCGTGCCATTACGTATTCTCGAATTGACGGCTCTATTATTAAGAAGTACTAGAAAACATTAGTTTAACTGAAATTTTAGTTTTTGGATTATTTATTGGGAGTTGACAAGAGTGTGATAGCATGTTCTGAGTTACAATCATTTAAACTAGAACAACAGCTTCTTAGAAAAACAACATCAAATTGCACATTGCAGGTGAGTTAGAATCTCCATGAGAGTAATTAACAAATACTCCCTCCGTCCCTAAAAGTTTATCCCATTTGACTTTTTTGTTGAATTTTGACCACAAATTTATGAGAAATTAATCACGTTCATGAAATTTTAAAAGTTGTTGTTGATAATATTATTAATGGTGAATCAATAGGAATTTTTAGAATTTCATGAACATAATTAAATTGTCATATACTCCCTCCGTCCCACAATAATATGTAAACTTTCTATTTTGGGCGTCCCACAATAATATCTAACTTTCCCAAAATGGAAAGAAATCTTTACTATTCCCTCCACTCATTCTCTCTCCTACATTATTTTAATACTCACATCACCATTATAATTTACTATTCTCTCCACTCATTCTCTCTCCTATTTTATTTTCACACTCACAACACTTTCAATATAATATTTCCTCATTAATCCCCGTGCAAAACCCAAAAGTCCATAAATCTATGGGACGGAGGGAGTATATATATTTGTGATCAAAGTTCAACTAAAAAGTTAAATGGACAAACTTTTAGGGACGGAGGAAGAAGTAAGAAGGATCAATATTTCTCTCTCTTATATAAGTCATATGGCTCACTCTCTTAATATATAATCGCTGTTCTGCAGACTATAGCTTGCCACCCCATCTTCCCACCTCTCTCTCTCCTCTCTATCTCCAAGGTCTCTCTCTCTCTCACACACACACACACCCTAGCTAGCACAACCATCACCAGCCTAGCCTTTCTGACTAGTGGCATACTTAAAGATCGCGCAGCCCTGTGGCATGTAAATTCGTAGTAATACAGATATGTCTTTTCTCCCACCTGAACCCATGTTTCATTCCTTTCATGATCAATCCAATCTCCCTCCCCTCCCTCTCTCTCCTCATGCTCTCTCCTCTTGCTCTAACCAAGATTTCCAAGGTATCTCTCTCTCTCTCTCTCTCTCTCTCTCTCTCTCTCTCTCTGTGTGTGTGTGTGTGTGGCTCAGGGCGTGTGAAGGAATCAAGATTTAAGACTTTGGGCCACTGCTTAGAGTTCTTTGTGTATCACTTTCTCTTTGTTAATGTGTTTAATGTGTGATGACATGTGTGTAGGTATTTCACCAATCTTGTTGAGGAGATCTATGTCGTTTTCTGGAATGGAGAGGCTGGAAGAGATGCGAGCTGACGATGACCTATCAGATGATGGGTCCCAACTTGGAGAGAAGAAAAGAAGGCTTAACTTGGAACAAGTTAAGGCACTTGAGAAGAGCTTTGATTTAGGGAACAAGCTTGAACCTGAGCGGAAAACACAGTTGGCTAGGGCTTTAGGGTTGCAGCCAAGGCAAGTGGCAATTTGGTTTCAGAATAGGAGAGCTAGATGGAAGACCAAGCAATTAGAGAAAGACTATGATGTCCTCAAGAGGCAGTTTGATGCAGTTAAGGCTGACAATGATGCTCTCAAAACTAGAAACAAGAAACTTCATTCAGAGGTCAGTCCTTTCTTAAATTCACTATATCAATTCTAGTTCAACTTTATGTTAATGTCTCTCAAATCTCGACCCATTTGATCCTGTGGTTCACTTAAAATTCAAGTAATAACATGAACTTATAGTCTGTACTGTCGGACTACATAACAATCAAAAGTTAATGTAATAATTCATCTTATAAGTTGTAGTCATGTTACTATAAGATATACCGTAACTCATGTTACTATATAAGTCACACATTCTGATTAGACTTTGCATATGCGAACATGCATACTAAATATCATTGCCCTATCTAGGAAGAAACATGTTTCTTGATTGCTTTTGTGTTCAAAGAAATTGACTAACCGGGCATAAGCGTGCTAATAATTCTCTATCCTTGCTCCATTTCGATAATGCTGCAGCTACTGGCAATCAAAGGTAGAGATCATCAACTGAGCATCGGAACAAGACCGATAAACTTGAATAAAGAAACTGATCAAGGTTCATGGAGCAATGGAAGTGACAACAGTTGTGATATCAACAACACAAGAACACCATCAGCAGACAGTCCATTATTGTACTCCCAAATTCCAAACAATAGATACAACTTTCCACCCTTATCATCAATTGGGCCAATTTCACAGCTCCTTCAATCGGCCTCACCAACGCCAGATCTTCTCAGTCAGAAATTAAATCAAACAGTTGGCGGGGACGAAAACTTCTGCAACATGTTCAATGGCATTGATGATCAACCGGCATTTTGGCCTTGGCCTGACCAGCACCAAAATTATCATTGATTATAAACAACCAAAAGGAAGTTTCCATTATGTTACTTATTTAAATTAAAACACACCCATTTTGCAATTTGTTCAATATATAATGTAGATTTTTGGTATATGCATAGCATGGATATATCATATATGCACTCAAGCTTCTTTATTTAATTTTTTGGCTTTTGGAAAAATAAAATAAATTCATAAGCATTCATTGGTCTGATTCTAGTGGTGACAAACTTGCAAGGTTGGACCCTAGGCAAAGATTATGATAATTATTACTTCCTTTTCTGTCCCAAATTGAATATTTTTTTTAATATTTTTTTTGAAAATAAATAAAAAAATCATATAAAACTTTTTTTTAATATGATTTTTTTTCAGATTTTTCTTAGCTTATTATATTTTTGCAAGACTAAAAATTTAAAAGTAAATAATATTTATAATATTTTATTATAAATCAACATTTTTAAAATGTCATATAAATTTAAAATAGTTATTTATTTTTGGAAGGGATGATTAATTAATTAGAAATTGAGAGATTCATGTGACATGTTACTCTAGCCAGTTTAGTGGGTCTCCTACTCTGGCATGAATGGGCCCTTGTGAATTTTGAATTTTAAAAGGTTGTGAAATCATCACTTTGAGGGATTAGAAAATGAAAAATGGTGTTATGCAGAGAGGTTCTTAACATGTGGTAGGGTAGAACATGCAAGTTCTAATTCCCCCATACAATCATCGATGATGGGAAAGATGTCAATTTTGGGGATTATATTGATTTTTATTTTTTTTTCAAGGAATCCAACCCCCCTTCCCAACACACATTTTCTTATTGACAATTCGAACTTGAGACTATTACTACTATCAAGGATTTTAAGGCGAATACATTGTTAATACACATCATTCTAAAATAAACACTAAATTATGGCTTTGATGGTTTAAATGCTTTTTTGATTTATAGTTTATTTGATTGAGAAAAGTTACAAAAAAAATTAATCGAGATCTGAAAATAAAGCCTAAATTTAGGCTTAGATGGTTGTTGATTCGGTTGAGATTTGATAGACACTCACCGAGTTAAGATTTTGGATAGTTGACTCGGTTCTACAAATAACTCACTAGTTAGTGAGTCGCAAAAGATGGATATTGGATTTGTTTATCTCTGTTTACAAAATTTGTTCAAAAATATTTTGTTTCTTTGATCATTGAGATTTTCGATTATAAAAGGATTTTATGAATTGATTGGGAATACTTGTGACTTAAGTCTCCGGTTTTCATCAATTTTGGAAAGTCATATGCCTGCACCAACTTAATAATGTGGGAGAGTTAGATTGCAATGTGTATGAGCTATTAGAATAAAGGGAGAGATAGACGAAGTCATTCAAAACATGGAAGAGAAGAATTGAATTGAATGACTCAATTGATTATGAAGCTAGAGATACATATTTATAGGATTACAATGAGGAGGTAATCTCCTAGAAGGAGAAGATTTCTAATTCCTAGAAGGAGAAGGTAATCTAATACAAAGATTATGTTTCCTAATCTAATACAAGTATTTTGTTTCCTAATCTAATATATAACAATATATATTTTGAATATAATATAATGATATTATATTATATTCCTAATATGCCACCGCAAGATGGACGTTCTTTGGATAAGTCCAATCTTGGAGAGTGATGAGATGAACCGGGTTTGATGATGAGTTGAAGATGTGTTCTCGGACATGTGTGGTGTCGGATGTGGTGTCGTTCCTCGCGTCCGAGGTGGTGATAGGTTGGTGCATGACCATTTCGGAGATGATGGGGTTGTGGTGATAGGCGTATGACGGCCGAGAAAAGGTTCGGGCTTACGTATGATGGCCGAGAAAAGATTCGGGCTTACATTTGACGGCCGAAAAAGGTTCGGGCTTACGTATGGTGGCCGAAAAAGGTTCGGGCTTACGTATGATGGCCGAAAAAGGTTCGGGCTTACGTATGATGGCCGAGAAAAATTCGGGCTTACGAAGAGGAGAAATAATACTCAACGTTAAATTGAGATAAAAAAAAGGAATTATGAGGGAGAGAAATAATACTCAACGTTAAATTGAGATAAAAAAAGGAATTATGAGGGGAAGAAATAATACTCAACGTTAAATTGAGATAAAAAAAAAGGAATTATGAGGGGGAGAAATAATACTCAACGTTAAATTGAGATAAGAGAAAAATTGAAGAAGAATGTTTGAATAAGGAGGGTTTTGCTGAGTAGTTTAGGGAAGAAGGAGGGTGGTGTTTTTGTTGATTGATGGCGGAAATAAGGGTGGTGATGGCAGTAGGGTTTTTGCCAAGGTTGAAGGACGGTGGGGTTTTGGTGTTTGTGGCGGAAACAAGGTGGTGAGGGTGTGGGGAGGCTTAGGGTTTCGCGCAGAAGTTCTTCTATGGATCTTAATGCTCTGATACCATATTAGAATAAATGAGGGTTAGACGAAGTCATTCAAAACATGGAAGAGAAGAATTGAATTGAATGACTCAATTGATTATGAAGCTAGAGATACATATTTATAGGATTACAACGAGGAGGTAATCTCATAGAAGGAGAAGATTTCTAATTCCTAGAAGGAGAAGGTAATCTAATACAAAGATTATGTTTCCTAATCTAATACAAGTATTTTGTTTCCTAATCTAATATATAACAATATATACTTTGAATATAATATAATGATATTATATTATATTCCTAATATGAGCTTCATGATGGTTTCATAATTGCGCCTACCTTTTTGAGGATTGGCATGTACGACATAGTAAAAATGTAAATATAGGAACCACTACAAGAAAAAAGGTTTAATTACAACGTTTTTTTTTAACAACGTTTCTTAAAAAAGGTTGTTATTTATTGGTTTTTACAACGCTTTTAGAAAAAAGGTTGTTAAATTATCATTAAAACAACGTTTGTAAAATAAATGTAGTGGTAATGGAAAGTTGACAACGTTTTCCAAAGAAACGTTGTGACTTAGTTCAACGAACAACAACGTTTTCCAGAAAATGTTGTCAATGAGTGCATTGTATAACAACGTTTTTCAGAAAAACGTTGTTGACGAAGGATCAACAACGTTTTTCCTGAAAAACGTTGTGGAATGATTTTCCCCAAATATAATATATTCATTCCAGCGATGTGTCTCCCACAAATGTCGACTTCTCTCTTTCTCTCTCTAACAGGTCGACTTCCCTCTTTCTCTCTCTAACAAGGCTACTCCGCCTCCACCATCGCTCTTGCCCAGTCGGAGTTAAGATCTAAGGTCTAAGCTGCCCTCATCTCTTCCAAAATTCAGCGACGGCAGTTCAAAGGTTGGACGGCAGCCGTTGAAAGGCGGAGATGGGGAAACTTCACGATATCATCTCTCCCCCTAGCCCCTTCCCCCAAAATCCTAGTCCTTTCCAAAAAAAAAAAAACCTAACTCTCGCGATTTACAATCTCCTTGTGCGCGCTTTCTAAGGTCACGCGAGAATCAGACGAGCTAAGCAACTTGCTGCGATTTGGGACCCCTGCCCTTTATTACCGGTAAAGAAATCTCACCCCTCAACTCTCTTACCCATGAGTCCATGATTTAAGATTATCAATTTAGGGTTTCAATTTCAATTTCTCTCTTGATTCTCTCTCATTCCCGTTGAATTGCTTGGAATTCTGCTAAAACCCTAGAATTTGGAATTACCACTCGACACTTTTGCAAAGTTGTTATTTCTTATTTTATTGATTGGTTCACCAATGTAGTTGTTCTGTTTGGTTTTTGAAAGAGGGTTTGAATTAATTTGTTCATGGATTTTAGCTTGTTAGACTCTGAAAGTAGATGTTATTAGGGTTCTTGTTGAAATTGGAATGCGTTGGAATCGAAAAAGATGTCTTGGAATCAGTAATGTTTGTGTTTCGACTTCCGAGTGTATGGTGGCCTGGTGGGTTATGAGGAGTGGTTACCAAGTGGGACCTGCCTCTACAATATTGACTCATTTCCAAGCACATTTTTATTCGATATCATCTTCATCGGCTGTTTCATCCACTCAATGTGCATGCCACTTATTTTAATTTACCTTACGTTTTCTTCTCTTGCCATCTTCTTTATTCCCAATGCTCCTGGTCTTTTGTAAATGTGATGATTATGCATCAGTTTTTGGCATATGCTGCTAGTTTAAACATCTGTCTTGGTCGTTGTTTGGCCATCAAATTGGTAAATAAAGGAGATCACGTCTATATAATCCATCTCTTCTAACCCATTACCCCATTTGAGAATGTGTTGTAACTGCTGAAGTTTGTTGGTTTGAGACGTATTAAAGTTTTTTAACCATTATTAGCTTGTGGAGGTATTTGGTTCGTAATGCCAAATACCTCTATTTAATGTATTCTTATCAAGTTCCACCGTGTCAATTTTGAGCCAAACTCTTAACACCTTTGGCCAAATATTATGTCAGTATTCAGATTAGTGCATGTCGAAGGATCACATTTGTGTTTTTTAAGGGTTGTTACTTCTAATATAGATATATAAATTTATTTGTATCCCACATCCCCTGTATGCATTATTGAGTTCTCTTGGCTTGTTCATTTGCTATATTTGTTGACATATTACTTCTTCGTCGACAATGTAGCATTGGGTAATCTTGGTTATATAGGTTCCAGCATCATCTTGCTAAGAATTTATCTCATTATGAATAAACATGAAAAGGGAAATAAGTAACAATCAAAGCATTCTCAAAAGCTTATGGGATAATGTTACTTCCTTTTGTTTCAGAATGAGAGATCTGAGTATAGGCAGTTATCCGTGGTGAGTATGGGCAGTTATCCATGGGAGCCAGCAAAGAGGTACGACAATTTACATAATGTGACAATTTACATAATGTGACAATTTACAAAATGTGACTTGGTTTGGGTGTTCCTTTTATGTGTAAATATGGGCAAATTGCATTTTAGTTACCTGAGTTTGTCAAGATGTTTCAATTGGTTATTGAATTTGCATTTGTAACAAGTTAGTTATTGAGTTTGTCATTTTGTCGCAATTAGGTATATTTTTGGATACCCAGTTAAAAATCTAACGAAAAACATAACATCTGAGTTACTTAGGGGTATTTTGGTCATTCTTAATGAAATTTGCATGGAAAAGACCAAAATACCCCTTCAAATATATTCTTAAATTTACCCCCTTCTCTTAATAAATATATTTCTCAATAATTTATGTCAAAATCTCAATTAAAAAAAAAACATACACTACAAGAAAGTTGGTTATTTGCGGCAATCATTTACGGCGGGTGATATGCGACCGCCGTATATATTAGTTATATACGGCAGATGATACGCGTCCGCCGTATATAAATAATATATACAGCGGTATACACAATCGCCGTACATATTTGTTATATATGGCGCGGGAGTGGACAAAGCGGAAGCGAGAATGTCGGCTTGAGTAACGCAAACATTGGCGAGAATCCAATGCCCCGAAACCTAAGGATTCCTCCGCAAGGTTCGTCCACGGAGGGTGAGTCAGGACCTAAGATCAGGCCGAAAGGCGTAGTCGATGGACAAGAGGTTCATATTCCTGTACTACCCCTTGTCGCCGTAAATACGTTATATACGTACATTTGGCATATACGTATATGAGATTGAAGTTATATACGGCGTTATATTAGTATCCGCCGTAAATAGTTACTTATTTTCGGCGGTTTACACGCGTCCGCCGTAAGTAGTACACAATATTTACGGCGGTGTATACGCGTCCGCCGTAAATGTCAATAAATACCGGGAAGCCCAAATTTTCCACTTTCGCTCGCTCTCTCTCTCTCTCTCTCTCTCTCTCTCTCTCTCTCTCTCTTTCTCTCCTCTATTTAGGGCACGTAATTTCCTACCGCCGGTGACCACATAATTTCCTACCGCCGGTGACCACAGCGTGAACAACGAATCAGCAGGTATAGCGTGTTTACTTTTAATTTTTGGTTTTTGTTGTTCTTGGTGTGGTAGATTATTGAAAATCTTGTTCGACTTCTCTCTCTCTCCTCCAGCCAGGGCAATTGACGCTGATTTCTTCGATCAACAACGAATCAGGTATACATTTCTTCCCCCTTTTCTGATTTACTTTTAATTTGTGGGTTTTTTGTTCTTTGTTGTTCTTTGTTGTTGTTGTTGTTGGTGGTGGTGGTGGTGTTGGTGTTGCTGTTACTGTTGTTGTTGTTGTTGTTGACTGTATTTGAAGCAAATTACTAGTTTACATAGTTATAATTTTGATTTCAATTTCTTTGTTGTTACTATTGTTGCTGTTGCTGTTGCTCTTGTTGTTGTTCACGGTGTCAGCGTTGTTGTTGTTGCTGTCACTGTTGTTGCTGTTGATGTTGTTGTTGTTGCTGTCACTAGTACTATTGTTGTTGTTGTTGACTGTATGAGGGTCCATTTCATCATTTGCTCACAATTGGTACCATTTTGCTCACATGATGGAAATTAATTCACCATATTCAATAAATGAAAATAATCATATCTTGTAATAACCATAACAATAATAATTTATTTCCTCTAAAATTAATTTTGCCTTCATTAGATAAAATCTACCATTACTTAATACTCATGTATACCATAACTGAAAAATAGAAAATCAAAATGACAATAGATGACTAGTCTAGTGAGTTACTAGCTAGCAAAAATTGTTTTTTTTCCCAAAAAAAGGAAAAAAGAAAAAAAAAAGGGGGGGGGGGAGGGGGCTATGCCCTTTAGGATCAAATTTATTTAATTTTTTTTTTTCAAAAAAGTCCATGAGCATATCCAAAATTGTTCACATGAGAAGTTTGGTTAGAAGTAGAATTGATATGAGTAGGTTTGGTCTCAAATATATCAACACCTCTAATCACATTGCCCCCAAAGAGTGATAAAGTATTAGCATTCTCAACCAAAATCCTATTAGCTTGACTAGCCACATTCTTCTTTATCTCCTCCATGGAATCCCTCAATTGCTCAATTGGTCTCAAATATTTCAAAACCTAATTGTCACTTTGTTCAAAAACCGGCATACAATAGAAGATACATGATCAATAAAATCAATTTATTTCAGCACCGTGAAACAGTTAAAACTACAGTACATTTAATATGATATTTTGAAATATGTCAATAATCAAACTTTAGTGTGATCAACAAAAGCAACCTAAACCATCCTAAACTGAATATTACCATTGCTCTCCTAACATAGTACCCTTCGTAGACCCTACAAAAAAAAATAATGTTGCGCCCTTCAACCTAGTTCCTAAAAATAGTTCCAAATCTTTTGTCGCATGTGCATCAATTCTTTTGCACATCAACCTAGTTCCTTAAATTATCTTCTCAATTAGGGGTGGGGGGCTTGTGAGAGAGAACGAATGAATGTTTTCATGGGGTTATACTATATCATGGGCCCAAGCTCGACTAATAGGCTAGGCTCCAACAATGTAAATTATCTATATCGAGCCAAAAGTTGTACATATTTAGACTATGTTTGTTTATGAGTTTATTTTTATTCTAAAATTTGTGTCTCTCGGTCTTATATACAGGTTGTATTTTAACGTTAAAAATATCAAGTCATATATGGACAAAAGTTAGTTTGATTTGGGTAATCGGATTTCAAATGAGTATATGTTTGGGGTTGACAACTTTCTTGATTTTGCAATCTCAAAAAAGTCTGATAGTGTTAAAGAAATATATTGTCCTTGTAAAAAATGCGCAAATCGTTACCAAAAAGACCGTACAACCGTGAATTCACATTGTATTGAAGTGGGATTTCAAAAAGATTACAAGAATTGGACTAGGCACGGGGAAGAGTACATTTCGGCGTATAAGAATGATAATAATGATAGGACAACTGAAGATGGCATTAAATTGAATTGGGCGTGCAAGATTGTATGAGGCGAATGGTACATGAAGGGATGGGTATGCCGGATAGTAACCAGCCATGAATTGAAGAAATCGTACAATCAGATGCAGCCACCGCAAAGTTTCTTAGACTTTTGAGAGATGCTGATCAAGCCTTGTGGGAAGGGTGTGATAAGGTTACAGTACTCTCATTTATTGTAGAACTTATGCACTGGAAGGCTAATTATCGAGTGGTCGATAAGGGATTTACTTCTTTATTAAAAAATTTCATTAGGGCATTACCTCAGTCAGCAAAAGTGCCAAGTTCTTATCGTGAGGAGTACAAGATGACTGCAGATTTGGGTTTCAGTTATAAAACATGGGACGCGTGCATTAATCATTGTATGTTGTTTCGAAATGAAACTGAAAAACTTACTAAATGTGAAATTTGTGGAGCCTCTAGATATAAGCAACAAGAAGAAGGGGGTAGCGGTGAAGGTGCGGAAACAAGTGGCAAGAATAAACTTCCCAAGCAGGTAGCGATGAAGAAAGTATGGTATTTTCCCTTAAAGCCAAGGTTGCAAATGTTGTATTGGTCATCTAAGACCGCGACACTCATGAGATGGCATGCCGAGAAAAGAATAGACGATGGTGTGCTGAGGCATCCTGTAGACTCTCGTGCGTGGAAGGGATTCGATGAATGTTATCCATTATTTTCAAGTGAAATTCGGAATGTTAGATTGGGATTAGCATCTGACGAATTTAATCCTTTCAGAACAATGACTATATCTCACAGTACTTGGCCGGTTGTGCTTATGCCATACAATCTTCCACCTTGGTTATGTATGAAACATCCATATTTCTTCTTGTCGGTGCTTACTCAAGGCCCAAAAGGGCCGGGCAACAAGATAGATGTGTATCTCCAACCGTTAATTGATGAGTTGAAGGAATTGTGGGAAGATGGTATATCAACTTATGATGCATCAAGGAACGAGTTGTTTACTTTACGAGCTTCACTATTATGGATAATAAATGACTTTCCTGCATATGCAATGTTGTCTGGATGGAGCACTAAAGGTGAATATGCTTGCCCTTGTTGCAATGTGAGACCTCAAGCGCGATGGTTGGATCATGGTGGCAAGTATTGTTATATTGGTCATCGACGCTTCTTTCCTAGGAGTCATGCTTTTCGTAAGGATAAAAGCTCTTTTGATGGTACTCATGATGTGAGAGATAAGCCCAATTTATTGATTGGAACAAAATTGCTTAAACAAGTTGAAAATATGGAAACAGAGTATAAAATAGAAGATGTTATTAAAAAGAGGAAAAGAGAAGAGGGTGAGAAGCAACAAGCCAAGTTGGAGAAGAGAAAGGTTCCTAAGCTGTGTCACAATTGGAAAAAGAGGAGTATCTTCTTTGAGTTGCCATATTGGGCAAATAATCATGTTCGTCATAATCTTGATGTTATACACATTGAAAAAAAATTGTGTGATAATGTGCTACATACTCTGTTAGGTACTGCGGGGAAATCAAAAGATAATGATAAAGCAAGAAGAGACCTAAAAGAGATGAACATTCGGAAACCATTGCATCTACAAACTCTTCCATCTGGCAAAGAAATTATCCCTCCGGCTCAGTTCACAATGAGTAAGAAGCATAAAGACACATTCTTGAAAGTTCTACAGGGAGTCAAAGTCCCTGATGGCTACTCGTCAAACATATCTCGTTGTGTCACTAGTACAGATTGGATCTTAGGAAACGCAGCTTAGATAGCGCTTTTAAAAAGCGCTATCTAAGGTGTAAACTTACATAGCGCATCCTCATTTTCAAATTTAATAATCAAAATAAAAAAATAATAATAACAGAAATAATTAACTAACGTAGTGTATATTAGAAAAACGCTATCTTAGTTAGTGAAAGCTTACATAGCGCTTATTAGGAGCGCTATCTTAGTAAACGCTACTTAAGTAATTTATTTATTTTTTTGTTTTTGAGGCATCTCATTTCTCTCTCATTCCTTCCAAGATACGCCGTTGTAATCTCTCCTCTCCCACATCCCTACATACTCTCTCCCTCTCGATCGAACCCGGCCCTCTTCCTCCTCCCTCCATGCGATTGCCGGTGAATCCTTCTCCATCGCCTCAGATTTCACCGCAATTACCACCCTTGATGGTAGCCGACAACTAGAGGACAACCGACGACGACAGAGCAGTCGGAAACTGATGGCGAGACTACGCACCACGCGACCAAGCAACTGCATCTGCGTCACTACGCCTCTCCGGCGTCGGGCAGGTATCGATTTTCCTTGCTTAACAGGCTCTCGCTCTCGCTCAAATTTCTAATCTCTTACAATTTTAGGGTTTAGAATTGGAAACCCTTTTCATCTTCTCAGTCATTTGTACCGATTGTATTTGAATTATTTTACAAATATATATGAATTTGAAATATGTTTCAAATTTATGCCCAAGAGTTTGAATAGAAGATGAAAAGGGTTTCCAATTTGTGTGTTTGAAGTTTGAACAAACCTAGAAAGTTAATCGGGACAAGAATTAGTAAGGCAATGTTGATTTTTGATTTTGGTTTCTAATTTTAATTAGGGTTTATTTTGATTTCATGAAATTACTTTTGTTTTAGGGTTTATTTTTGTTTTATGAAATTAGGAGGGTATTAAATTGTTGATTTGAAATGTTTTGCTCATATTATGATTGTTTAAAGTTTGCCAAATCTGTATATATATATATATATATATATATATATATATATATATATATATATATATATATATATATATATATACAAAGTTAATGAGAACCAAATAAGAACCACTAACAGCCATTGGATTAAAAAATATATCAATGCTCCAGATTAAAAAAAAAAGATAGAGGAGGTGGCATTTTCGTAATTATTGTGAACTAAATCTCCCTCAAATTTCAAAATAAAATATCTCAATATCTATAAGTCGAAAAAAAATTTCGAAAACACTGATTTTTTTTGTCTTGACAAGACGATTCAAACTAGATCCCTGAAGATAGGATTTTGAAAAAATAATATTGACTTATAGATTACTTAACTAGTGTACATTACTTAACTAGTGTACATTACTTAACTAGTGTGCACGAGTTAATTACTTAACTAGTGTACATTACTTAACTAGTGTACATTACTTAATTAGTGTGCACGAGTTAATTACTTAACTAGTGTACATTACTTAACTAGTGTGCACGAGTTAATTACTTAACTAGTGTACATTACTTAACAAGTGTACATTACTTAACTAGTGTGCACGAGTTAATTACTTAACTAGTGTACATTACTTAACTAGTGTGCACGAGTTAATTACTTAACTAGTGTACATTACTTAACTAGTGTACATTACTTAATTAGTGTGCACGAGTTAATTACTTAACTAGTGTACATTACTTAACTAGTGTACATTACTTAACTAGCTAGTGTATATTATTTAACTAGCTAGTGTACACTAGTATTTTCTTAGTAAACAAGGTTGAAAGCATCTTCTTTTGACTTGTGAATTACTCTTTCCACAATTCTGTTTGGTCCAATTATAATTAGCTAGTGTACATTATCAAGTCGTTCCAACAAACTGAATTTTGTACATTAGCTAGTGTACACTAGCTAATTAGCTAGTTAAGTAATGTACATTAGCTAGTGTACACTAGTTAATTAATTCGTGTACACTAGCTAATTAATTCGTATACACTAGTTAATTAACTAGTGTACACTATCTAATAATTGAGTTATTATCCTGTGTATGCACTGCGCTAATAAAGGTGGGACTTCGGAAGATGTTTTTGTAAAGGTTCTGAATATTAAAGGTGGGACTTCGTAAGATGTTTTTGTAAAGGTTCTGAATATGGTAATTTATGCAATTATTTAGAATTCCATAAAGCCAGATCTGGTAAGCCTCGTTCGTCAGGTTGATAGAATATAATAAAGTTTCTATTTTAAGGGTTCGAAGCTTCAAAAATAACAAAAACTGAAGTTTTAAAATAGAGCCGGAGGAAGTATAGCCTACATTCTTCAGTTTCATATTCCACATTACAGGATATCAAAGGTAATTCACAAAAACACAATGAAACTAAAATCATTTTTATCAAAACAATGGCTCATCAACAAGCCAATAGGTAAAGATACCCAGCACTCGAACTGGTTGACACAGTGGGCCGTGCCGTGCCATCTTTGTTACCTGAGTAATCAGCCATCGGGAAGTTTATTATTCTATCACTGACTGAATCATACGATAAAAATACGTCTTTGTGCTCTCTTCACCAAAGAAAAAACACCAACAGAAAAAAACTGACATCACTATAACTTAATTACTTTTCCTACTACAATTAGCTAGTGTACACTAGCTAATTAGCTAGTTAAGTAATGTACATTAGCTAGTGTACACTAGTTAATTAATTCGTGTACACTAGCTAATTAACTCGTGTACACTAGTTAATTAACTAGTGTACACTAGCTAATTAGCTAGTTAAGTAATGTACATTAGCTAGTGTACACTAGCTAATTAACTCGTGTACACTAGTTAATTAACTACTAGCTAATTAACTCGTGTACACTAGTTAATTAACTCGTGTACACTAGCTAATTAACTAGTGTACACTAGCTAATGTACACAATATACATTAGCTAGTCCTTGTGTACACTAGCTAATTAACTGCTTTCTTACCCATTTCTTTCCCCTTAAGAAAGCTAATTAAACAGTGATGGGTGGTGAAATAGTTTTGAGAACCTCTTGACATTTATATAGATGTGGTTTCACTTCTCTCGTCTATCACAATAGTTAAGTTATACTGTATACTTAACATATGATTCACGCCCAACTCATTGCACTCTCCCACCCTAGCTATTAATTATTAAACAAATTGAGTTTTCGTCAGAAAGCCAACAGAGTTCACTTCTTTCGTAGCTCTGTGTGTGTACACAATGTTTAACCAAGTAAAAAATTGTATCGTAAAATGTGTATACTTACTACTAATATTATTTTTTTTAAATCCTATTTTCAGGGATCTAGTTTGAATCGTCTCGTCAAGACAAAAAAATCAGTGTTTTCGAATTTTTTTTTCGACTTATAGATATTGAGATATTTTATTTTGAAATTTGAGAGGGATTTAGTTCACAATAATTACGAAAATGTCATCCCCTCTATTTTTTTTTTAATCTGGAACATTGATGTGTTTTTTAATCCAATGGCTGTTAGTGGTTCTCATGGTTCTCATATAAATTTGGTTCTCATTTGAATAGCTTCCTATATATATATATATATATATATATATATATATATATATATATATATATATATATATATATATATATATATATATATAATATACTCCCTCCGTCTCATTAGTAATGGAAAATTTACTGTAGACACGGGAATTAAGGAAAAGTGAATTATAGTGGAGGGAATAGTGAATTATAATGGTGTTGTGAGTATTAAAATAATGTAGGAGAGAGAATGAGTGGAGGGAATAGTAAAGATTCTTTTCCATTTTAGGAAGTTTGTGGTTTGTAATGGGACGACCAAAAAGGAAAGTGTGTGGTTTGTAATGGGACGGAGGGAGTATAATATATATATATATATATATATATATATATATATATATATATATATATATATATATATATATATATATATATATATATATATATTAGTACTCCTTCTCTCCCATATGTATTCCTTTTTTTATATGTTTTGTTGATGTCTGGAGTTTTTATACATGAAAAAGATGGAAATGAGCTTGAGTGAAAAGATTGGTGGTCAGTCGAATCCCAAGGAGGAGGTGTTTGCTGCATCTTGATGTTTAGTTTATTATATTGCCGCTCACATTCTTATTCTCCATGAGTTCTGTGTCTAAATTTGCATTATTCCAGTGGTTGCTAATTCTTAAGCATCTAGTCCTCCTTGGGCCTTATTGGTCCAATGATGCATCCTTTCACAGTGAAGAAACGTTTAATGTGTATTCTGTGACCTCTTCTTATAATATCACTGGTTTCCGACTCAAATAAAATTTTAATTTACATTTACTGTTTTTGCAACTTTCAATGACCAGTTCATCATTCGATTAACGTTGTGTTGTTACAAACTTCAGAGAGAGATTCCGCTCCAGGGAGACTTCTCTGCGGAACATATGATCTTTGGAGGTGGGTAAATCATACCTGCCTTACCTACAATGCAAATGCAACTACACAAATTAGTTTCATGTGCTACACTTCCCCCGTTCCCACCCCATATAGATTTGTGTTTCTGCAGTAGTAAACTATACGTCATACAAAAGTTCTTTCATTTTACATTGAATTTATGCTTGTTTTCCACTCCCTCAGTATTTTGTAAGCATGTTGCCCCCTTATTGCTATCAAGTCGAAGCCTATAGTTAACCCATGTTTGCGTTCTTGTCTTGTACAGTTGAAGGAACTGGTCCAGCCAGAAGAGAGAAGTTGATCGACTTGCTTGACATTGATCTTCAATGGCGAATGCACAAGGTTTCTGATGGTCAGAGACGTAGAGTACAAATCTGCATGAGTCTCCTTCACCCCTTTAAGGTAATTTTTGATATATATATATATATATATATATATATATATATATATATATATATATATATATATATATATATATCCTTGTTAACGAGTATCAGTTTGCATGATTGCGTGAGGTTTGATTTACTTGATCCTGTATATCTCTAAGATACGGTCATATGGATCCAGAATCACCTCTCTCCCCTTATTTGTAATTATACAGTTTCTTATATTGTCTTGCCCTATTTTCTTATTTATTCCCACCCGGAGATTCGAGTATATCGTTAATACGTTTGACAGTTTTTCTTGTTTGCATGGCTTTATTGTTTATCTAGAAGAAAGCATTGCAAAATTTTTATTGAAGGAAAAGAAATAGCAGTCATTAATGTTTATATCTTTCATCACTGTTTCTTGTACAGTTTTGCTTCTTTACCTTTCTTGTCAACCTACTCTTAAAAGCTCCTCTCTGTTTTGGCACATTGCATTTAGGTACTCCTGTTTGACAGATTAAGACTTTCCAAATGAGCGTTATTACGATGAACTTTAAACGTGGATAAGTAGTTTAATCTGTAAATTAAGTTTTTTTATTAGAAACCCTGCAAATGTTTTATTTATTTACATGAACCCTTTAGTCAAGCGACCGGAGTGTTATCTTTAGTAATACCACGAGCAAGGTTCTAAAAAGCGCTAGGCGGATGCTAGGCGGCGGAGCCAGGCCTAGCGCCTAGGCGGGGACTAGTCGGGATTAGTCGGAATTAGTTGGGACCTAGGCGGGGTTTAGAACTAGGCGTTGGAGAGGGGCCTAGCGCCTAGGAGGGGCCTAGGCGCCCTTAGGCGGGGTCTTTTAGAACACTGACCACGAGTGAATTGTTCAGGTTCTGCTGCTAGATGAGGTTACTGTTGATTTGGATGTTGTCGCCACTAGTACAGATTGGATCTTAGGAAACGCACCTTAGATAGCGCTTTTTAAAAGCACTATCTAAGGTATGAACTTAGATAGCGCATCCTCATCTTCATATTTAATAATTAAGGCAAAAAAATAAAAAAAATTAACTTACATAGCGCATGTTAGAAAAACGTTATCTAAGTAAAATCTTCGATAACGCTTATCAGAAGCGCTATGCTAGTAAACGCTTCACAAGTGTTATTATTATTTTTTTTCCCAAATTATGTTAAGTTGAACAGGTTTAAACAAAACACTTCGTTGCCCCAACACTTCGTTGGCCCTCCCTCTCGTTGCCCTCCCTTCCCAGCAACGGACGACCACACACCGAGCTTCCCTCCCAGCGATCGCCACCGCCAACACACCGACGAGCTTCCCTCCCCAGGCATCTCCACCGCCAACACACTCCAATTCCGACGACCACACACCGACGAGCTTCCCTCCCCAGCCATCGCCACCGCCAACACACTCCGATTCCGACGACCACGCACCGACGAGTTTCCCTCCCAGCCATCGCCACCGCCAACATACTCCAATTTCAGATCTTCAAAGTATTCTGAGGTTAGTATTATATATTCTCTCTCTTTCAAATTAGGGTTTATATTTGGGGATTTAGCTATACTCAAAAGAATTAGGACCAATTTTTTTCACTTTGTAAGCGTAAGGAAGAACTTGTTTTCAATTTGTTTTCAGTTTTGATTTCGTTTTATATTTGGGGATTTAGCTATCAAACCGTTTCTCCCTTTATGGCCTTAGAATGGTGGAGCCACAGAAAGCCTTTTCGAAAGAATCCATTGATATTGAAGAATTCAAGTCAGCTCTGTCCCAAGTGGATTCTCAGATGAAGAATCTTCCAGCAACAGCACTGGTACAATGTTGAGTCAATGACCTAGTAATGATGCTCAGATTCAGGAGATGTATCCTTATCGTTTTACTGGTGGCTTTGCAGGTTGCAGCTCAGCAAGGTTCTTACCTTCCCGATTGCTTTAACCGTATGGAAGAATGTGAGATAAACCCAGAAGCCCCCCTCCGATTCAGAGGATCTGGCCGTCATCGTTTCTGTCCCTACAGGTACAAGTCAAATTTCAATTCACACCCGTAGCCAATTAAAAGTGTACATTTATACGTGTGTGGATCATGCATGGGGGCATGGTGCTGGGGGATGGGGGAAGGAAAACAAAGTGCATGTAGAAAAGCTCTTGCTTCTCCTTTAACCTTGCATTCACACTTTCACAGTAGTGACAAGTACAGTAACTTAACTCCAAGTACCAAAATATGTGAGATCCACAACGATTGGGCTATAGCAAGATTACCTTAATGGAGGCAGGGTCAATACAAGAAAAGCTCTTACGTATTTTGGCTTAATATAGATGGGGGCCACAATTAGAGCAGGCAACTTACAAGAATCGACAGCGCCTTTATCTTTCTGACTGATGGCAGTGTGCCAAACACACTCGTTATTGCAAACTGTGAAATTGTAAAACGAAGAGTTGCAGCCGCAGAACATATATCACAGGTGATAGCAAAGTAAATTATGTGTTTGATTGATTAATCCATTTATTATTATTAATCTTATCTTCTTATTTACTTGATTCTTACCATCTGGGTTTTATTATATTTTATTATATTTGGTTCCAACAGTTCAACGAGGAAGCACGTTCTCTGTTTGTCAAGAAGTTCAAAACTATTATCCATCCTGGAGAGGTATTTTATTGGTTTAATACTTTACATTTCTACTTTGCTTTGTTCACGTTGTTCCGAGTTGAAACCTTCTAATCTGTTTACTATGGATTGCTACGATGGAGGTTTAAAAGTCCATGAGAAGATTGAGTGAGCGACATCAGCTTGTTATCTTATTTGCTTAGAGAGGGTGTAAATCTCTTCAAAGAGAGTAAGAGACTATACTCCAGTTTACAAAAAAAGTGAAGATAACCCATAACAATAAGAGTTGGGCCTCACTGTGAGCTTTACCATCTATTATAGAACACTAATACCAGGGCATTCCTTTGAATAGCAGGGGTAGAAAAGAAGAGCTGGCTATGACAAAATCCGTTGAACTACTTGCTTGCAGTCGCCCATTGAATGGTTGTGTGGTACTGATATTCAATGTCTCCCCTTAAACTGAAGGCTCATAGTTTAAAAAGTATTGAAGTTTCCTCAGCTCTACCTTACCTTTTTGGTTCTCTAGCAAATAAAGAAAATACCGTGCACTTTATTTTTCGTATGCAAATCTCTAGCTCTTCATGATCTTTGTAGTAGCTTGACTTTCTAGGTACACCAGAACGGGGGAGGAATTCAATGTTATGAGTTACCAAGTTGAGGGTGGGGTGAAAACTAATATGAACAGCAAGATACTTGTTAGCGAGAGCAATAGCAGGATAATGGTAATCTAAACAATATATGAGGATTTCTTCTCCAATCTTAAGTTGGCACAATACTTGTTTAATTTTAAGAAAGAAAATACAAACGATTCTTAAGCACCATAGATTTTGAAGAGTCAAGACACATATAACTGCCTTTGGAAAGATCATTTATGACAAGCTGCATGTAGGGATCCAAGTCGCTTGTTACGGAATGAAGCCGTAAAACTAGAACATCATAGGAATGTACGGCAAGGGAGTAAAGTTACACAGGTTTGTAATGAGTGCTGAAATTACTAAAAGAAATAGCTAGAGAAAGGGTTGTTCCCACACATTTTCACTTTCTTGGGTTTAAGAAAGTTTGGTCCCCCCATAATTCGAAATTCATGTTTCAATAATATTCTTGCAAAAGGTTAAATAGTATTAGTAATATGATATTTACCAGTTGTCATTTCTTAACTGATAATTCAGCATTCCAGTTTCTTTGTTTCTAAGAGCAGCATCACTTTTATTATTGTCACTTGTTAACTGAGTATTTGCAACTTGTGAAGCTTAGATAGGCTCGTGTAACCTCCATAAGAGCTGGATAGCCTACTGATCATTTGAACTTAGCTTAGTCATGTGCTCCTAAATCTGATTGTCTTAACTCACCTGTAGCTTTGTCTCTACTTCTGCACCATTACTTTTTTGCTACTTATAAGCAGCAAGATAATCCATTTGGGATCATGTGCTCCTCAGCTCCTGTGTATGACCGGACTGTTCCTTTTTGTAGAGTAAAAAAATGCTCAAGTCACTCTATGAGTTTTATAACTGCCCTTGTTTTAATATTATAATTGAACAAACTGATGTAGGCTTGGCTTAAATATTTTTGGAGAAGAGCCAAAGTTCATGGTGTGGATGAGGATATTGCTGAACCTCTTACAGCTAAAAGCTGGAAAAAGGTAGGGTTGAAGACGGGTAATTTTATGCCCTTAGATTTTTTTTATTTTTATTTTTTTAATGTTGAGAAGGAAGAGTGATTTCCAGCTCTGTTTTAGTATTTGAAGTTGCCTACTGAATTTGCTGCAGGGGAGCTGATACAATGGAGCATGATGAGACAGGATGCCAAGCCCTTCCAGAAGGTCCAATTTTGTGCATTAACAACTGTGGTTTCTTCGGAAGTGCAGCAACCATGAATATGTGCTCAAAGTGCCACAAGGACTTAATAATGAAAGAGCAACAAGCTAAATTTGCTGCCTCATCCATTGAAAATATTGTCAATGGATCAACAAATGGCAGCAACAGCAACAGCAGTGACAAGGAACCTGTTGCTGCAGCCACCATGAATGTACAAGTTGATGATGCAGTAGTACAAGCCAAGGCCATCTCTCTGCCAACTCCACCAGAACCTACTAGCTCTGAGGAGAGTAGTATTGAAACAAAGCCCAAGGTGGGTCCCAGTCGATGAAGTTCTTGCAAAAAACATGTAGGTTTAACTGGATTCAAATATTTTTAACTCTTGTTAGTTTATAACTCATTTGGATGATTGTAAAAATTATTGTTGTGTAATAATTGAAAGGTTGATTATTATTGTTGAATGGAATGATTGTTAGTTTCTATTAATTTTTATTTTTATATAATTTAAAATTGGTGCAGTACGAAAAAAATGAAAATTAGCCCTCACTTAGTGCTTAGATAGCACATAAAAAACGCTATGTAAGTTGATTTATAGAAAAATAAAAAAAGTGCTTAGATAGCGCTTTTCAAAAGCGCTATCTAAGTTCGAGAGCTTATGTAGCGCATAAAAAACGCTATGTAAGTTGATTTTTTCAAAATAAAAAAAGTGTTTAGATAGCGCTTTTTAAAAGCGCTATCTAAGTTTGGGAGCTTAGATAGCGCTTATAAAAGCGCTATGCTAAACTTGATATATACTCCCTCCATCAAAAGGATAGTCCCACTCTGATGGCCTTGATAATAATGTTTGGTGTAACCTTGTCTAGAGTGGTGAAAACAGAGTCAACTGTGTCATATTATTTTGATGGTCATTGGTCATATATCGAAATTATTAGGTGTTTTCCTCTTGTTTGAAAAAAAGTATTTCTGATAAACACTTTAGGCAAAGTAGAAACGCAATCCCGTGTCTAATCACAAACATAATTCATATTGCAAATGGAAATGAAAATAAAAATCTTTATAAGCTTTCATTCTTTTCCTTTGTTGATGGGGCTTCTCTGCTTCAACATGGTGGCATATCTGATGGCCGGCGCATCATTTTTGCATCTGGGCTATCTCCATCCTTTACTATGAAAGTCATCTCCATTCCCCAGGTTATATGTCTCTCGAGATGGCAGTGCATTAACCACACACCTACAGTTATATCCAAGTAAAATACACATTAGAATCTCCATGAAAAAATATTAATCATTAATACCGATTAAAACTTAAAAGACAACGTATATAAGAAGTGGCATGCATACCAGGGTTATGGGCCCTGAATCTGATAGCTGTCCAGCCATTCCTTGGGACTGCAATGGTATTCTGATGAGGAGGATCAACAAGATTGTAATTCAAAGGGTCCTTTTCTTTGTCAAAATTACCGAATCCCCATCCAACCACATAAAAACTTTGTCCATGCAAATGCATTGGATGATCTGTCCCTGAAAGTAAATTGGTTCCCTGGAAAACAAGCTCCACAGTAGAGTTATATTCGAGTACTCTTACTTCAGTCGCCCTCCTTGACCTCTGGAATTCCAAAGGAATATAATCCCCTGTATAATTGAACTCTAAAGGTGGAAAACTTGGAAAATGAACTCCATAAACACCCTTTTCTTTCCATAATAAGCGTCAAGTAATGAAATCGTAGGACTCTGAAATGAGATATTGTTCACAGATGCAGCAAAACGTGTCCCATTTGGTCCAGCACAAGGACCATTAACACATGGTAATGCGTTGATAGATAATGCAAATAATAACTTAATTGTCACATTTAAAGGAACTTGAACTGGATGATGCCCCCACCTAAGCTTCTAAGGCGATTGGTAAAGCTAACAGATGCATTTATGTCATTATATCTTGGGAGAGATGGGAATGGTGTAGGTGAATATGGAGTGTAATTACCCTTATATATTAATATAGCTGTGGTGGTGCCATTATAAAATCTGACAAAAGGGGCACTATTGTAAACTTTACCAGCAATGTAATAGTGATTTGGTGGTTGATTAGCTTCTAACAGTACATCCATTGTTTGGCCAGGGGATATTGTAATATAATCACTTTTCAGGGGCTTTCTGTAACTAGCATCGGATATTACCACCGTGAGGTTGTGGTTTTCAATGGCGAAGAACATTATACTATTCATTGCAACATTGACCAGACGGAGCAAATATTTTTTGCCATATTCCACTGTTACCTTGAACGTGCCTGCAATAGATATATGCATTTCATCCCGTAAGTAAAAATATGTTTATTTGTTGAATAATTTGTTTTCCCTTTATCTCTGGATTATGATAGTTTGAGAAAGAAACCTTGTTTTGAGCATGGATAGAGATCACCAGGTTGACCATTGATGGTCAGAGCATCAGAGATGTTTGGATCTCCTCCTGTTCTCAGGAACTCGTTAAGTACTTCTTGCACATCACTCTTCCACCATTCCCCTGCATTTTCAAAAATATTTGATGCTTAAATTATTTACACCCAAAAATGTTGTGAGCATGGATAGAGATCACCAGGTTGCCTATTTTATTTTCTTCAAAACAAAATTTAGTGCAAGACTTGCACGTTGACTCAAGCTCAACGCTGAAAAGGAGTCGCTAACATACAGAGGACAAGCTCTGTATAGCCTTTTGACAGATGTGGCCGAAGGTATTGCTGGAATTGCAATCCTGCATCGCTGCCTCTCAATGTTCCGACCTCTTTCATCTGATTGGTTCAGATTCACCCTAAAGGGAAATTGGCTATTTGATGTTGTCTTGGGATGCCTAATGTTTCCTCTGGTCAACCGGCTCTCACAATTCAACCTAAATTTGTTTTTGTTGTTGTTGCTGTTGTTGTTGTTGCTGTTGCTGTTGCTGTTGCTGTTGCTGTTGCTGTTGTTGTTGCTGCTGTTGTTGTTGGGCATCTGTATTTTGGCTTAATTTTTTTCAATAATATTGTTTCTAATAAATATTTTTCTTGTAATTTTTTTGGTACAGTTTGTCCATACAAACCGACTCAAGTGTTGTCCTCCGAGAAAAATGCAGATTTTTCAGATTAATTGGGCAGGATACTTGTATAACCGTTTTCTTAAGGAGAAGATGGGAGGGAAGTAGTAGAAAATAGGCATTACAAAATTTTTTGGTTCTAACTAGTGTTGATTGTAATATTAATGATATTGATGATCGAGAGAACAAATATTTTTTTTACTCTTGTTAGTATAACTCTTTTGGATGATTGTAACAATTATTATTATGTAAATAAATGAAAGGTTGATTATTATTGTTGAATGGGATTATTGTTAGTTTCTATTATTATTTATTTTTTTCGGGCGAGCGCACATTCAGTGGCGAGTTTGCTGGGGATACACTTTTGAAAGCCTGTTTTTCAAAACTAAGAGGGTCATGCTTTCGTTCACTTAGACATCCAATGTATTCATCTTATGTGCATCCTTGATGATCTTGTGCGGTATATGCGTTTTTATGAGATTTACAACTTGTGTGCCTTTTGTGTGCTTTCTTGTGGCTATTATGTTGTGCTTTGTTGTGTTGCTCTGTTCCTTGCCGAGGAGAGGCAGGGGCTGATTTCATTTTGCAGGATTCTCGGTTCGCCGATCGTCCGGTCGTGCGACAGCCTTTGTTCCTTTGCCGTCCCCGTGTCATGCGACAGAATGGTCACCGAACATGTTTCTGTGCCGGGTTTGAGGGCAGTCCCTTGAATCAAAGTTGGCTCAGTTGATTGTTGTTCCCCTTGTTCTCTGTGAGAGTGTGTGTGTTTTCTCTTTTTCTTTTTAAAGTAAATAAAATAATAAAATAATTTTTTTTTGATTTTCGTAAATAAAAGAATATAGTCATCCGCACACTACACCACATAGATTTAGAACCCTCGGGTGCGATTGACGGCATCGCGGACGGCCATGAATTTCGCCTACGCTTGAGCGCCTAATGTCAAACCCATCCCCCTAGCGCGTTATAGGTGGCGCCACACTTAAACCTTACCCACGGTTGGTTTTTGATACAACGTTTTAATCACACCAAAATGAATTGTTTTTTTTTTTGAAATTTACAATAGGTCCTTATACCTTCCCCAAAACCTTGCACCTTGTGGGCATGTTGCCAATGCAACATGGTTTCACGTGGGGACATGTCACTCCCGTGGCGTGTCCTAAACGAGAGATCATGCCGCATTGTCACCGTGCACCGACGAGAGGTCATGCCGGATTTTTCTTGGAATTTCTTTGAGAATACTCGTTATGCTGCCCAAATTTCCCCAGAAATTTGAACCACTCGTTCGTCTCACATCGTGTTAGGTCTTGTTTAGGTATCGTTACCTATTATTAATTTCAAATCCAAAGCATTTAGTGTGATTTGAACGTTGCGTCCCTAGGCTTCCCCAAGGTTTAGTTTGCGTAAATAAAGGCTTCTCCTTTTCCAACCGTACTTAGGATTAAAACACTGATTTATACTTGAAGATAAATAATTGTTTGCGCGAGTTTGTCCCTCTTTTCCTTTCCCTCTCCTGTATTTCCCCAAAAGTCTTCTTCCTCCACTACCTTATAAATCCGTATCTACCCCTGCAGCTACGGCGAGTTGGATCCGCTCATCTGTTCCGGGAGCTCGTTTGGTCCGGGTTGTCAAAGAAGTTCAAACAGTTTCCGAGGCTTTAGTCAGTGCAAGATCAGATATGGTCGGGAATGGTGATGTGTTTACTGCTCAGTCTGCTGGAGGTTTGGTTTCGATGGGTCAGCCGGGTTTGAACGAAATGTCTGCAGAAGAGTTGAGAATAACTTTGGAAGCCGCTTTGGCCAGGGAACGTAAGGCCCGCTTGATGGCTCAGAATGCTAAGGCCCGAGAGGAGGAGGCCCATACCCGCTTTGTCGAGGCTATGAGGGCCAAGGGAATCGCAATACTCTGTCGAGAAGATGGTTCCTACGAGGAAATTACTGAAGACAGCAACAATGGGATTGGATCAGCTTCCCCTGCTCAGCCTGCTCAGCCCAGCTACAATGCTATGCCTCCTCCCGTGAGCTATGCCCCGTGCCCTGATAAATTGCCATCTCTGGGAATGATTGTGAATTTCCAAGGAAGGTTTCCTCCCCCTCCCCTCAAGTGCATAACCAAGTTGCTCAGCAGGGTCTCAGCAAAAGTGGCGGCCAACCATCGAACTTCTTCGATCTCACTTCCTCTCTAGCCCCCAACGCCCCAATGCCGCAGGTTCAGTACGGATCTCAGTTCCAAGTAAACTATTCCCAACCCCAGCTCAACATGTACCCCGACAGTTATCAGTGTTGTCAGTCTAATCTGCAGCAGAATGGTCGCATCGTCTTCAGAAATCGATTTGTCGGGACGGATTCCACAAGCATCCGCAGCCTCGGGCCAAAGCAACTTTCCTCAGCCCGCAGTTTGTTCTCCTCTCACCCAACACCTGTATGGTTCCACCCCGTATTCAGCTCCTTGCATCAATACCGTATTTTCTACCCTTGGTCAGTTTGGAGGTTAGTCAGTGCAGTTCAGTCCCCAGAATCCCAGTGTTCAGTTTAATGGTTATGACATGTACGGGAACAGGATTCCCAGCTCAGTCAGTTTGTTGGATAGCAATATAAGTGTCCCCAGTACTTTCGGTCTTCCCTCGACTGCTTTGCCCATTAGATCTGCTCCAGAGTTCCCAGTGCCGTCTTCAACAGTGGCTCCTGCTATTCTCCAGATTCCGGGTTTGACTCCGAAAGTGACAGCTCTATTGAAGCAGATGCAGCAGCAAATCGATAGATTGACTGTGGGTTCTAGTGGCCTAAAGGTGGTGGAACCAGCTCAAGTAACGCCTCGGCCCTATAAGTTCAAGATGCCAAAGATGGATTTTGATGGTACGACCTGCCCAAAGACTCATGTGGATACCTACGTCATGACAATGGGGGCGATGGGCTGCACGCCCGAGTTTATGGCTTCTCATTTTCATCTGACTTTGAAAGGACCTGCGCTCACTTGGTTTTTGGCTCTCAAGCAATAATGTCGCTCCACCTGGAGCCAGATCACAGAGACTTTCTTGGAGAAGTATAGAGGCAATCTAGAATGGCGTACCACCCGAGACGACTTAGTGGGGACCATTCAGAAAAATGATGAGTCGATCACAGAATTCTATAAGCGGTGGAATGCCAAACTTAACGAGCTATCGGAGCCAATCCCCCTTCAAGATCAGAAAGACATCTTCTTTTCATGCGTGAAGCCGGTGCTAAGAGAGGCTATCGGAAAGGGTTGGTACCCAGATCTCAGAGAAATGGTCGGAATGGGCGCTCGCAGTGAGAACAGGCTTTTTAATCAAACTCCGGGTGTGAATGCTAGCAGTAATAGCGGAAGTGGAGGATTCAGGTATCGGACAACTAACCCAGTCTCTGCCATGGCACCGAAGGGAAGAGAAGTAGTTAAGGACAACATCGTCAATAATCTGCAAGGAGGAGGTAATAATGGGCCTAATAGTGGGAGATTCCAGCCGAAGCAGCATCGAAAGTTTGATGACTTGGGTATGACTACGGAAGAAGTTTACAACGGATTGCTCAGAACCGGTATGATAAGGTCATTGGAGACCTACAGTCCTGCTAATCCCAATCCCAATCTCGACACAAGCAAATATTGTCGGTTCCATCAGTATCCGGGGCATACCACCAATACTTGCTTCACCCTCAAGAGGATTATCCAAGGCCTTGTGGATGAAAAGAAGATTGAAAAGTCCTCTCGTCCTAACGTCGTCAATGTAGGTGTTAGTGCCCTAGGCCTATAGAGATAGACCTTTATGTAATGTCATTGCTTATTTATATATGAGATTGTTTCTTTTGATTATTATATGTGTTTGCATGTTTACATTAATAATTGTGTCCCTAGTACTTATGAAGCACTAGTATGAAGTCTAATGGATAATCATGTGATGATTATATGCATAGAGATGCACATTAGATTCATGGGTACTTGTTAGTGAACAAGGTACTGGACTTGACCCATTATGAGATTTATGTCATGGTCATATGTCATAAATAAATCTCATATAGTCATATCATTGATATCCTTTGACCTGAGATTATCATCGTCTTCCACTCGATGAATATCATGTTTGATATAGTTTAACGTTGTCTTTAACCGGACAACAATAAGGGCTATCATTGGCATGATATGATTCTTGTTGGGAAGAATGATAAGTCAAGATGGAAACTTGTCCCTCGTAAAGAGAGATGTTTGCTTGGCCACTCGTGAGTAAGATTGATGTAGTGCATGGCCATGCCCGAATGAATTAATATGATTAATGTCATTCGATTAATCAATTTACTTGGTAACGAGAAAGCATTGAACAATATGAGTTGACGTGGACCATGAATCATGTTCAATATAACATCGTGTGACAATGGGATTGTGATATGTTCTATGTAGGAAAAACGAACTTAATATTATATTATTTGGGTAGGCATGATGGCTTGCTAGAGTCCGCTCATGTCTTATGAGGATCGATGTGATCGAACTCATTGCCAACATAATATAGTCCTATGGGGTCACACGCATCGAACGAATTGACAAAATGGAATTATGGAATTCTGGTGTGTTGGGCGACCGCCCAATGTGCTATGGGCGACCGCCCATCTTATTTGGAAAACCGGGCATTGGAGTCTGGACACATGGGCGACCGCCCATGTGCCTATGAGCGACCGCCCACGATGGTTTTCGAATAAGGGTTTAAGGCTCTGGACACATGGGCGACCGCCCATGTGCCTATGAGCGACCGCCCACATGGGTTTTCGGAGGAAGGATTAGGCTGGGACACATGGGCGACCGCCCAGGTCCCTATGGGCGACCGCCCATGTGCCCTGAATGCTGAAACCGTTTTTCTCAAGGGTTTTTAATAGGGCACAGTATTTATAAAGTATAAATACTCTCCTTTATCAACCCTAGCAGCCAAGTGACGAATTTTGAGTTTAGAGAAACCCAAAATTGAGAACCCTTTTCAATTGTGAATTGAAATCATCACACCAATTCAATAATACATTTAGATTGAAAGTGTTTCAATCGAAGGATCTAGCAATCCTCCTAGAAAGAGTTCTAGGGTTCGTTCATCGCGTGGATACTCGTGGAGGATCTTCGCTTCTCAAGATCTTTTGTTCGTGATTCAAGGATCGTATATTGAAGACTTGCAAACTCTTCAATCTGGAGTTGGAACACGTATATCAACGACAAAGGCAATCAAGGTTGGTAACCCTAATTCATAATTCTTAATTATTCATCTAGAACGATTCTAGGGCTTTGGGTATTCGAGTTATTTGCAATTTTCCGCTGCGCATGGACCCTCGAAACCCAACAGTGGTATCAAAGCCCCGTTCATGATGTTTAGTTAGATAATCATGATAATTGTGTAATGTGATTATATGGATTTTCATGATGAATATGATTTAGAATGTGAAATTATATGAGTTTTACTTTTGAAGTAATTGTATATAGTGATATACCATGATTATGAAATTGTAATATGTGATTAATATGATTAATCTAGGTCATGGGATGTTAAATTCATTAATATGATTAATATGATTAATCTAGGATATTTGTGAAGTATTACTTGGTATATGGGCTGGACACCAAAACCTTCCCCACAGGCACTTCGATGGAAGTGTGGGATAACCTTGGAGCACGTGGCCGCGTACTAGTAATTACTGACCAAATGTGATTTGTGTTGTATCATTCCATGTTCATAATTATGCTCATATAGTTTTTCATGAATCAACCATGCCATGTTAATTGATAAACATGAAAAATTGAACCTTCTTTGAAATTTTGAGTTTGTTTATGCTACCCACTTTAAACACTTGTGAGTACACGGGTAGTTTTATGTGGGCTCGCCATAGCGAGGTGCATTAATTCTATCTTTGTATGATCAAGATGAGCAAATAGTGATTGCTATACGTTTAAAATGGTTAAACTCAATAAGGCTATCAAAACAGTTTTGGGCCTAAGGCATAAGATGAGATTGAAACATGTGACATATGATGTCTATAATCTCATAAAAGATCTAAGAGTCATATGTTGATATGATTGATAAATGTTATCTACCTTTTTAGTTTAATTTTGAGCAGTCGTGCCATAGCCGACTTGAAATTAAATTAAAGTTGGGTCTTAGCCTATTAAATTATATTATGCATGTTTGTATATGAAGGTTATATAATTTAGTGGGAGTATTTGTGAAATACATTATTTAATCTCTTAAATGAAATTGGTGCTTATATATGTTTATATCTTGTTGCATATCTTTGTAGATCAATGGCTGCTAACACTAATCAGAATTTGTCACTGCGATCAGTCCTTGAGAAGGACAAGTTAGAAGAGAATGGCAACAACTATGTGGATTGGATCCGCTGTTTGGGAATTGTTCTCAAACAGGAAAGGAAGTTGTACATTCTCGATGGACCCATTCCTCCCGAGCCTGCTGCTAATGCACCCAAAGCTGAAAGGGACCAACATAAGAAACATGTTGATGATTCTATAGATGTTGGTTGCACGATGTCAAGCACTATGTGTAAGGCCCTTCGAAGGACCTTGTACACATGGAAGCTTATGATTTGGGAAATCATTTAAAGGAAATGTTCCACTTGCAAGCACGTCAGAAAGGTTTGACACTATGAAGGCTCTTCATTCATGCAAGATGATTGAAGGACAACCCGTTGGGCCTCATGTGTTGAAAATGAAGGGTCACCTCGAGCACCTTGAGAGGCTTGGATATCCTATCCAAGCTAGAGGCGGCTACGGATATGATATTGCATTCACTCCACGAGAGTTATAATCGCCTCGTTCGAATTATAACATGAATGGGATGAATAAATCTCTGTACGAATTGCATGGGATGCTAAAGAATGTGGAGAACAATATCTCCAAGAAAACCAATCAAGTGTTGATGGTGAACAAAGGAAAAGGGTTCAAGAAAAACAAGGGTAAAGCAAAAGTTGCTAAACCGGAGGCAAAGGTTGCCGTTGTTGAGAAGCCTCAACCCAAATCCCAAAAGGATGCGGTATGCTACTATTGCAATGAAACCGGGCATTGGAAGCGTAATCGCAAAGCTTATCAGGAAGGGTGAAGAAGAAGGGCAATGTGATTGCCACGACTTCAGTATCTATATGATAGATGTTCTACTTTCTACTTCTAGTTCTTGGGTATTAGATACCGGATGTGGATCTCACATTTGTCTAAATGTGTGGACTTAAGAATAGAAGGTCGCTCAAAGAGGGTGAAGTAGATCTGCGGGTTGGAAATGGAGCAAGAGTTGCTGCATTGGCCGTAGGGACTTACGAAGTCACTTTACCTAGCGGATTAATTTTAGTTTTAAATAACTGTTATTATGTTCCGGATTTGAGCAGAAACATTATTTCTATTTCATGTTTAGACAATGAGGGTTACAATTTTCTTATTGCGAATAAGAAATTTTCAATTTATTTGAATGACATGCTTTATTGTGTTGCTCATTCTTTTAATGGCCTTTATGTCTTGGATGTTAATAATAATGTTGAGAATGTTTATCATGTTAGTAAGAAATCTAAACCAAATGATGTGAACAACACATACAAATGGCATTGCCGTCTTGGTCACATAAACGAGAAACGCGTATCTAAACTCCACAAAGATGGATATTTAGACTCATATGATTATGAATCATATGATATTTGCGAGTCTTGTTTATTGGGCAAGATGACTAAAGCTCCTTTTACTAAGAGTAGTGAAAGGGCTAGTGATTTATTGGCTCTCATACATACAGATGTATGTGGACCAATGAATAGCATTGCTAGGGGAGGATTTCGGTACTTCATAACGTTCACTGATGACTTCTCCAGATATGGCTATGTCTATCTGATGAAGTACAAAAGTGAAGCATTTGAGATATTTAGAATATTTCAAAATGAGGTACAAAATCAACTTGGCAAAACTATTAAAACCATTCGATCCGATCGAGGTGGTGAATATTTAAGCCAAGAATTTGACGATCATCTGAAAAGTTGTGGAATTGTTTCAGAACTTACTCCACCCGGAACACCACAATGGAATGGTGTATCCGAGAGGAGAAATCGAACTCTATTAGATATGGTTCGATCGATGATGAGTCAAGTTAACCTTCCTATTTCTTTTTGGGGACATGCACTGGAAACAGCTGCTTTCACGCTTAATAAGGTCCCTACTAAATCGGCTCCTAAAACCCCACATGAGATGTGGTATGGAAGAAAGCCTAGCTTATCTTTCATGAAGATTTGGGGTTGTGAAGCTTATGTAAAGAAATTAGTTTCTGAACATAAACTTGCACCTAAATCTGACAAATGCATTTTCGTTGGTTATCCTAAGGAAACGAAAGGATATCTATTTTACAACCAATCCGAGAACAAAGTGTTTGTTGCTCGTAATGGTGTCTTTCTAGAGAAAGAGTTTCTCTCTAAAGAAACTAGTGGGAGTAAAATTGATCTTGAAGAAATTCAAGAACCCGAAAATGACAAAGGAACCGATAGTTGAGATGGAACCAAGTTCACAAGCCGTTGTGGAACCGGTTCAAGATACACAAGTTCTTCGCAGATCGGATAGGATACGATCCGAACTCCGAGAGATATGGATTTCTCATGACGGAAAGTAATCAAGTAGAAATCATTGAGAATGATGAACCTACTTCCTATCAAGAGGCGATGTCCACTCCGATTCGGATAAGTGGCTAGGAGCCATGGAATCCGAAATCAAATCCATGTATGACAATCAAGTTTGGAACTTGATTGATCCACCCGAAGGTGTAAAAACCATAGGGTGCAAGTGGGTTTTCAAAAAGAAAACCGACATGGATGGGAAGGTACATACTTATAAGGCTAGGCTAGTTGCTAAGGGGTATAGGCGCATTCATGGCGTTGACTATAATGAAACCTTTTCGCCCGTAGCAATGCTTAAGTCTATTAGAATCTTAATTGCCATAGCCGCATATTACGACTATGAGATATGGCAAATGGACGTCAAAACAGCGTTTCTTAACGGAAACCTACTTGAGGATGTATACATGATACAAAGAAGGGTTTGTCGATCCAAAAGGTTCTAACAAAGTGTGTAAGTTGCGAGAGATCCATTTATGGATTGAAGCAAGCTTCCCGGAGCCGAATCTACGTTTTGATGAATCGGTCAAAGAGTTTGGCTTCATCAAAACGAAGATGAGCCTTGTGTATACAAGAAAATAAGTGGGAGCATAGTGCTATTTCTGGTGTTATATGTCGATGACATCTTGCTCATTGGAAACAATGTTCCCGCACTCGAGACCGTTAAGTCTTGGTTAGGAAAAATGTTTTTCAATGAAAGATATGGGTGAAGCGGCTTATATCCTTGGTATCAAGATCTATAGAGATAGATCAAGAAGGATGATTGGTTTGAGTCAAAGTACGTATATTGACAAGGTCCTTAGAAGATTCCGCATGGAAAATTCTAAGAGAGGGAACTTGCCAATGGGACATGGCATTACTCTTAGCAAGACTCATTGTCCTAAGACAAATGATGAGCGAAAGAGGATGAGTGATATTCCATATGCTTCGGCAATTGGATCTATCATGTATGCCATGTTGTGTACTAGACCCGATGTCTCGTATGCTCTAAGCGCAACGAGTAGATACCGCCCGATCCCGGTGAAAACCATTGGATAGCAAGTGAAGAATATCCTTAAGTACTTGAGAAGAACTAAGGATGTATTCTTGGTATTTGGAGGAATGGAAGATGATCCGTTGTAAAGGGTTACACAGATGCAAGCTTCCAAACCGACAAAGATGACTATAGATCGCGATGCAGGTTTGTGTTTATGCTAAATGGAGGTGCCGTTTGTTGGAAGAGTTTCAAGCAAAGCATTGTTGCTGATTCTACAACAGAAGCCGAATACATAGCAGCATCGGATGCGGCTAAGGAGGCGGTTTGGATCAAGAAGTTCGTTAGTGACTTAGAAGTCGTTCCGAGTATCACTAACCCGATAGAGCCGTTTCTGTGACAATAATGGTGCTATTGCCCAAGCAAAAGAACCAAGGTCACATCAGCGATCCAAACACATTTTGAGACGTTTTCACCTCATTCGAGAAATCTGTGAAAGGGAGGACGTCAAGATATGCAAAGTACCAACAGATGACAATATTTCGGACCCTCTCATCAAGCCTTTGCCACAAGCTAAACATGATGGTCATGTTAGGTCCATGGGTATAAGATACATGAGTGATTGGGCCTAGTGCAAGTGGGAGACTGTAGGTGTTAGTGCCCTAGGCCTATAGAGATAGACCTTTATGTAATGTCATTGCTTATTTATATATGAGATTGTTTCTTTTGATTATTATATGTGTTTGCATGTTTACATTAATAATTGTGTCCCTAGTACTTATGAAGCACTAGTATGAAGTCTAATGGATAATCATGTGATGATTATATGCATAGAGATGCACATTAGATTCATGGGTACTTGTTAGTGAACAAGGTAATCTTGGACTTGACCCATTATGAGATTTATGTCATGGTCACATGTCATAAATAAATCTCATATAGTCATATCATTGATATCCTTTCGACACGAGATTATCGTCGTCTTCCACTCGATGAATATCATGTTTGATATAGTTTAACGTTGTCTTTAACCGGACAACAATAAGGGCTATCATTGGCATGATATGATTCTTGTTGGGAAGAATGATAAGTCAAGATGGAAACTTGTCCCTCGTAAAGAGAGATGTTTGCTTGGCCACTCGTGAGTAAGATTGATGTAGTGCATGGCCATGCCCGAATGAATTAATATGATTAATGTCATTCGATTAATCAATTTACTTGGTAACGAGAAAGCATTGAACAATATGAGTTGACGTGGACCATGACTCATGTTCAATATAACATCGTGTGACAATGGGATTGTGATATGTTCTATGTAGGAAAAACGAACTTAATATTATATTATTTGGGTAGGCATGATGGCTTGCTAGAGTCCGCTCATGTCTTATGAGGATCGATGTGATCGAACTCATTGCCAACATAATATAGTCCTATGGGGTCACACGCATCAAACGAATTGACAAAATGGAATTATGGAATTCTGGTGTGTTGGGCGACCGCCCAATGTGCTATGGGCGACCGCCCATCTTATTTGGAAAACCGGGCATTGGAGTTCGGACACATGGGCGACCGCCCATGCGCCTATGATCGACCGCCCACGATGGTTTTCGAATAAGGGTTTAAGGCTCGGACACATGGGGCGACCGCCCATGTGCCTATGAGCGACCGCCCACATGGGTTTTCGGAGGAAGGATTAGGCTCGACACATGGGCGACCGCCCAGTCCCTATGGGCGACCGCCCATGTGCCCCGAATGCCGAAAACCGTTTTTCTCAAGGGTTTTTAATAGGGCACAGTATTTATAAAGTATAAATACTCTCCTTTATCAACCCTAGCAGCCAAGTGACGAATTTTGAGTTTAGAGAAACCCAAAATTGAGAACCCTTTTCAATTGTGAATTGAAATCATCACACCAATTCCATAATACATTTAGATTGAAAGTGTTTCAATCGAAGGATCTAGCAATCCTCCTAGAAAGAGTTCTAGGGTTCGTTCATCGCGTGGATACTCGTGGAGGATCTTCGCTTCTCAAGATCTTTTGTTCGTGATTCAAGGATCGTATATTGAAGACTTGCAAACTCTTCAATCTGGAGTTGGAACACGTATATCAACGACAAAGGCAATCAAGGTTGGTAACCCTAATTCATAATTCTTAATTATTCATCTAGAACGATTCTAGGGCTTTGGGTATTCGAGTTATTTGCAATTTTCCGCTGCGCATGGACCCTCGAAACCCAACAGTCAACAACCCTCTGCCTAGCAACAACGTGAATCTCATCGATTTTGGTCAAGATTATTTCGTCAATGTAATAGAGTTTGGATAGTCTGTAAATGGAAACGTTAGTGGTGATTGTAATGAGGTTATGACTGATGTAATTCCTTGTTTCAATGAAATAAAGACAATTTTTGCTACGTCTTGTATCTTGATGATTTGAATAATGCTGTTGAGTACGATGATTATGAAGAGCGTTTGGTTGTCAACGCTATATCCTCTATGGTTCCTAGAGAGTCCCCAATCTCTTTGGAAGAACTCAGAATAGCAGCTAATTTGGAGGCGCCATTGTCTGTGAATGAGATAAGACAGGCAGCATGGCCATACAGCACTCGTCCTGCTCCGATTACGCTAGCCGAACGCAAAGAGGCCAGTAAAAACTTTGTGGTTGAGAATGATCAAGAGGTTAATTTGTTGACATGATCAGGAAGAATGTTGGGAATGGATAGTGCTGATCCATCTGGGAAAGGCAAGGGAGTTGCGGTTTCGAATCCCCAGACCTCCCAAGATCCCTACAAATCAGCAGGAAGTGAGGAAATCCGCGAGGACCCGTTTTTGATACAGTTGAAGAGAACCCAAGCTGATACCTCTTTATGGTCTCTACTTATATCCTCCTACCCCCACAAGCTAAAATTGGAAGAGGCTCTGTCCAAAACCAAGGTGTCTGTCAACGCCACTCGAGATGAAGCCTGCCAATTAATCGGAACGGCCCAATATGGAAACATTATTACTTTTACAGACCTTGATCTGCCTACTTACGGTTCGAAGCATAATGAGTCTCTACACATCACTGTGCCACTGGAGGGGCGCCAAATCCCCTATGTGTTAGTGGACAATAGGTCGGCCATGAATGTACTTCCGGCCAAGAAGATGAGTATGCTAGACATTGACGCACAGAGCCTTAAACCATCCAACCAGACCATAAAGGCCTGCGATTCGACATCCAGAACAGTGTTGGGGATCGTATCTTTGAATCTGTTATTTGGGAGTAAGGAGATGGCAGTAGAGTTCCAGGTTATTGACATTCCTGTCACGTTCTAGGCGCTATTGGGTAGACCGTGGATTCATGAAATCGAAGCGGTAGGCTCCACCCTCCACCAGTGTTTGAAGTTTGTACAAGATGGCGTATTGACAACCATTTATGGGGATAGCATCACTGTTGGAGAGACCACCACCAATACCATGCCGGTGATGGAAATCAAACTCGATCAAGAAAGCCTGATGCTCAGTGGTTTCACGATCTAAAAACCTAAAGGGCAGGTCTGCACTATCGATTTAACAACATCCTCGGACAAGATTCCCCCTGTGTTGAAAATGATGAGAGGCATGAGCTACATTCCTGGTCTGGGGCTAGGAAAACGACAACAAGGACCATGTAAGCTTGAAATGCCAGAACCCAAGAGAAACAGGCGAGGCCTGGGATACGTCGTGACTGGAGAGGACAAAGCATATGATAAAGCCGAATCGCTTAAAGAAAGGATGACCTTAGCTGCCGGCAAGAGATACAAAAGTCCCGACATGTGTCCTTATAGTTGGTCTCTAAACAGGCACTTTGTCAAGGAGGATGGGGAAATGTTCGTCTGCCCGGAACCGAAGCTAAGTCCAGCGGAAGAAAGGCTGAGAACAATTCAAAGGTTTGCCAACAGCCAGAACCCAGTGAAGGAAATGCTTGTTAGTATGCCCAGAAGGCCAAGTGCTACCGCCACTTATGAGAATAGCTACCATTTTTGGGGACCCAATTATGTCAACCAGTTCGAGAAAATTGCTCTGGATGTTCCCATCATACACAAGATCCGCGGCGCAGACCCTGTAGACATTGATGGTGATTTGGCAGATCTGTTTAAGGATCAGGGGCTGTCAGAGCCTGAGAGCGGTGTGTTTACAGAGGAGATACCTGCAAAAGGGTTTGTTGTAGCTGAAGATCCCAAAGATTTGATTGACTTTTCCTCTGACAACGAGGTTGTGGCCATGTTGGAATTTGAAAAGGGACCGATTGTGAATCTGAACAGTTTGGAGACCGTTACAGAGAGGCCGTTGCAGAACTGGACTGCATTCCAAGGACCAGTCGCTGACAGGGAGACTATGATCAAAAAGCTTGGGCTCAAGCCGCGTCCTTGTCCCTCTGCGTCTAAGTTTGTCCCCCGTGTCCTGAGTCATTCCCCGGAATCCCTTGTAATTGAGTTTGAGTCCTCCGATCGGTCTGACGTCCTCATGACGGAAGACCATCGTCGCGTTGTAGACACTGTTTTCCCCTTCGCTCTGAATAAAATGGTCGATCTTTCTGAGTATCCCGTGATTGCAAATCTAACAATTAAACGCTTAACAAAAAATAATCATCAAGATTTAAAAATAATTAAGCCAGATTCAATTGAAGATAATGCAGACTTAATAGATGAGCAAATTTTAGAAAAAAATTCAAAGCAGGTTTGCGAGCAAAAGGAAAGCCGGGCCCAAGCTGCCGATGAGGTATTGACAACGGTGAATCTGGGAACAGCTGAGGAACCCAAAGAAACGCAAATTGGTAGCTTCTTCTCCGGAGATGAGCGGGTTACCCTGATCAAGTTGCTTAAAGAATTTGTAGACGTCTTTGCCTGGTCCTACAAAGATATGCCCAGATTGGATGCATCTATCGTGGAGCACCGGATACCCCTGGATCCAGAGATTAAGCCGATCAAGCAGAAACTGAGGCGGATCAACCCCGAGTGGTCCTTACAAGTCAAAGAAGAGATTGAGAAACTCCTACGGGTGGGCTTTATCAAAGTGATCGAATACCTGACTTGGCTGGCAAACATCATAACGGTCACAAAAGCAAATGAAAAGGTTCGAGTTTGTGTAGACTTCGGGGATCTCAACAAGGCTAGTCCCAAAGATGACTTCCCCTTGCCCAACATTGACATGCTGGTAGATGCAACAGCGAACTATGAGGTCAAGTTCTTCATCGATGGCTTTGTGGGTTATAACCAGATTAAAATGGCCAAGGAAGATCAGGACAAGACAACATTTACCACTCCTTGGGGCACTTATTGCTACACCGTGATGCCGTTTGGGCTGAAGAATGTCGGGGCTACCTACCAGAGGGCCGTCACTACCCTATTCCACGACATGATCCATAAGGAGATTGAAGTGTATGTTGATGATATGATTATTCATTTGAAAGGGTCAGATGGATAGCATTTCACTGATTTAAGGAAGTTCTTCAACAGACTTCGGGAGCACTCCATGAGACTAAATCCAGCCAAGTGCACCTTCGGGATTATTCGTGGTAAAGTCCTGGGGTATATGGTTACAGAGCGCGACATTGAGGTAGACCCCAGAAAGGTCAAGGCAATTGTTGAGATGAAGCCGCCCAGAACTGTCTCCGAGGTAAAGGGTTTCATGGGCCGTCTACAGTACATCAGCCAATTTGTTAACCAACTGACTTCCATGTGTGAGCCAATCTTTAAGATGCTAAAGAAGAATCAGGAGGTGATTTGGGATGAGGAATGCCAACTAGCTTTCAAGAGGATCAAAGCTTACCTCGTTAATCCTCCCATCCTCTGCCCACCTCATGGGAGTAAGCCTCTACTTCTATACTTGACGGTCACAGATACAGCTATAGGGGCCATGCTAGCGCAAGAAAAGAAGGACTCCAAGATCGAGAATGCCATATATTTTGTTAGTCGCAAATTCCAAGGTAGCGAGTTGAATTACTCTGCCCTAGAGAAGACATGCGCAGCTCTGGTTTGGGTGGTCGAAAAGCTAAAGCACTACATGCTATCCCACACAGTACATATGGTCTCCAAAATGGACCCAATCAGATACCTGTTTCAGGGTGAGAGAGGCAACATTTCCACCATATTGGCAAAATGGACCTTCTTCCTAGCTGAATTTGATATTAAATATGTGATCCGGAAATCAATCAAGGGACAGGCTTTGGCAGATCAATTGGCTGATTTCGCCAGCACAGAAGCCCGAGGACCAGATCTCGAATTTCCAGATGAGGGGATTTTTGTCGTAGAAAATGGCAACCGGTGGCAGCTATTCTTTGACGGTGCAGCGAACAAAAGAGGTAACGGCATCGGGATGGTACTAGTAGACCCGAATGACATGCATACCCCCATAGCTATCAAGCTAAACTTCTCGGTTACCAACAATGCAGCCGAATATGAAGCTTGCATAGCCGGTCTTGAGGCTGCCCTTGAGCGACATGTGGATGAGTTGGAAGTGTTTGGTGATTCCCAACTGATAATAAATCAAGCCGCCAACAGATGGAAAACTACAGACCCGTGTCTCCAGAAGTACCATGCTTACATTGCAGAGCTCGTCGGCCAGTTTAAGGAAGTGTCATTCCAATTTCTGCCACGAGATAAGAACAGATTCGCCGATGCACTAGCTACTCTGGCCTCTTTGGTAGAAATCCCAGAAGGAAAGTCAATCAAACCGTTCAGGGTCGGTAGGCGAGAAAATCCTGCATACTGTTGTGAAATAGAGATCGAAACCGTCAATGAGCCGTGGTACAACCAGATCTTCCAATATCTCAAGCATGGTGAAGCATCCTTCCCCGTTGATAAAGAAGGAGACCTAAAAGGTATTCATGCCAAAAGTCTGCAAGCTCTGAAAAGGCTATCAGCACAGTACGTCATACTTGGTAATGAGTTATGGAAGAAAAGGGAAGGTTGCCCACTCCTGCTCTGCATCAGCAAAGAAAAAGCTCAGAGAGTAATGGAAGATGTTCACAATGGCGCCTGCGGACCTCACATGAACGCTCGATCCCTTATGCACAGCATTATCAGACTGGGTTACTTCTGGATCACTATGGAGACTGATTGTATTCAATTTGTGCGGACTTGTGATAAGTGCCAGCGGTTCTCCAACCTAAACCACATCCCTCCTCATGATCTATACTGTATGACAACTCCTTGGCCCTTTGCAACGTGGGGGATTGATGTCATCGGGAAGATAACTCCATCAGGGAGCAATGGACATTCGTTTGTTTTGGTCGCGGTCGATTACTTCACAAAGTGGGTGGAAGCCGCGTCCTACAAAGTGCTCACAGCTAAGAAAGTTGCTCGCTTCATAAAGGAGCAAATCTTTTGCCGCTACGGAGTCCCGAATGAGATCATTTCTGACAATGGAACCCATTTCGAAGGAGAAACTGATCGGTTGCTCACCGAATACAGGGTCAAACGCCATAAGTCTTCACCATACAGACCGTAGACAAATGGTGCTGTTGAGGCTGTCAATAAGAACCTGGAGAGAATCATAAAGAAGATGGCCGAGCGAGGAAGGGATTGGCCGGAGAAACTGCATTTAGCATTATGGGGCTATTGCACTTCAATTCGAACTGCTACCGGTGCAACCCCATATGCCTTGACTTATGGAATGGAGGCTGTCATGCCCATTGAGCTAGAAATTCCATCCCTTAGGGTATTGCTCGAGAATGAGGTAAATGAGATTGAATGGCTCCAAAGTCGGTACAACGAATTGGCACTGTTAGACAAACGCAGATTAAAGGCCATGGAGCATAACCGAGCATATCAAAAAAGAATGGCCCGTGCTTTTGACAAAAAAGTGAAGCCCAGGGACATCAAGGTTGGTGATCTGGTTCTCAAGATGAAGCCCGCAAATCAGAACAGTGCATTGGGCAAATGGGCACCTGTATGGGTCTGGCCTTTTCTAGTAAAGAAGATATTCTCCGGAGGAGCGATGCACCTGAGAGACTTGGACGGCAACCCGTTCATGCACCTCGTCAACGGCGACAAGTTGCGGCGGTATTATGTTTGATCGAGTCCTCCCCTCTGTACATAAAATAAAAAAAAAAATTTAAAAAGAAGAAAAAAGAAATGAAAATAAAGGTGCAATAAAATTGTCCCAGATGAGACTGAAAACCTCCCAAAAGGCAGTCCATACAAAAATAAGGGACGCGCCCGGTGCTAAAAGAATATACCCAGCCAGGCTGAAAACCCTGAAAATGGGCGGCCTAGGTAAAAAACAGGGTTGCACCATGTCCCCTTTCTATCTTCCCCTTTCTTTAAACACAAAAGTTGATTGAGTCGAACTATGGAAACCTGAGCCCCTTAGTTCTTTTTGTAAAAGGGGAACGTAGGCAACCACTCGTGGTTCGGTCTAAAATGCTGCAAAATCTCATATTTTGCCAAAATGTGTTTTGATTACAGTTCCAAGGCTTTTCAAAGGTTCATTTTAAGTTAATATTCTTTTTGATGAGTTCAAGCACGACCTGCTTTTGTTTCAAATAATGTGCTGCGAATAAAAGGCAATAAATTTTCAACATCCATTTCGTCTACATTAAAGTAATCAAGGGATACTCAAGTTCCATACAAATAAATCTCTCCCTCAAAGTACAAGCAAAAAAGAGTCTCATATCTCTCAGAAAAGTGTCTAGAAGCTCGTCCCCGCTCCCGAACTCGTACCTCTGTCTTTCCTTTTCCTCGGTCCCCGGGAGGTCCTTGGCCTAGGAATGTCAAATAAGGCGGTTTGAGCCCATCCCAGCTCAGGTATAATGCGTGCCGGTGGCTCGATCAGCCCAGTCTCCCTCAAAGCAGCCCTGGCAGCCCTCTCTTGTCGCAAGGCCTCTCTGCGAGCTATCAACTCCGGATCATCCCTCATAGCAGCTCTCCGGATCTCTTGCCTCCGATAGTCCTCAGCAACATCGCCGGTAATATTATCAGGGTTCCCCTGGGCCTCTATATCTCTGAAAGACCGGCTGGTTAGGTAGTTTGCTTCCAAATATTCCCGACGGCGAGCCTCTACCGCCAACTGCACAGGACCCTGTTGCTCCTCATACCAAGTCAAGTACTCCGTGTTCAAGAATGTAATCCCTCTGGACTGCCGAAGAAGGGTACGTGCGGGAAAGAAACCCACCAGAAAGGATCTGCGGAAAAACTGCATGGTCTGGGGCTCAGTCATGGCCATCGGAACAGCATCAGTTGTCAGCTTCTCTCTCAAATCCCGGACAATCTGCTGAGGGTACCCATACTGCCTGCTCACCAATGATGGGATGCATAATGAAGACACATGCAAGCCTGGCAGTCTGACTACCACCGACCCATCCTGAATGTCTCTCATGGTCTGTAGCCCCCATGCTGGAATCCAAAAGCTCAGATCGGCAGTCCCGTACCGTGTCAACCTCATATGCCAGCTGTCAATGGCCACGTCTCTCAGCAGTCTGCGTGGCCAGGTCACTCAAGGCATCACTGTCTGACCCTCTGGTAATGGCCCGATCAAGCACAATCGCTCAAAAAGTAACAAAGATAATAAAGTGGGGCTGCCTGCACCCATGAAGCCTGATCCTCCTGCTAACCTGTAAATACCGTAGCAGGTCTCAGCCAGTAACAATGGTACAATGTCCATCTCCCCCTGCCCAGAATGGATTTGACGAAGGTCCACACCTCGGTCGCCCCTGAGTTGCCTGACAACCTCCAACAGTGTGCCCGGACAGACTCCGATGTACCCACAGAAATAGTGAGCTGACAAGCTAAACAACATAAACATGTCCAGAGACGTAGAAAGATTGAACAGCTCAGGGCTGGACAAGCGCAACCTAGCCATCCGAGTCAAGTCTATGGACCCATCATCCAAAATCATAGATGACACTTGATCTGCTGGCAGGCACAGGAAGTCTGATAACTGCTCCACAATCGGCCGTCTGTCCCGTGGGAATGCTACAGTCGTTGACTCACTCAAACCAGTCAATGCTCTGAAATCCTCTATGGTCGGCGTCAGATCATTGTAAGACAAATTGAAAACATGTCTCTTCGAATCCCAAAAGCAGGATGCAGCCCGGAGCATGTCCAAGTCAACCCTCCAATCTTTTAATGACCAAAGACACGGCATACTATACCTCCCAACAATGAGCTCCCTATGATACTTCCGGTGATAATGCGAAACTTCAAGGAAGTCCTGATGAAATTGATGCTCCCGAGAAGCTATTTCCCTGTTATAGTGCTCCATGGTGATTGAAAGTTTCAACCTTGGTCACAGAAATCGCTTGTCTGTCAAGCTGGGGCTGCTGGGTCATGTCGGGCGACACACCTGGTCAGCATTAGACAACAACAGGGTCTTGCAAGTCTTTTCCCCGTGGCACTCTCTGACGCACCGTCGCTGCAATACACCTCACACATCCACATGTAAATGCACGAGAGAGGGTCCCCCCACCATATATATCACCATACACACTCACCCGAGACAGTTCCATAATCTCATATACAAACCCGGCAAGGCCGACCTGTCAATACAATAAATCGCATTTCTTTCCTCTTGTTCCCAGAATGGACAGACTCGTGCAAACAAGCTAACATAGTTTACCCTTTGCTAACAGAATAGCATTGTTTGATATAGTGCTTGGAGTGTTGTTTTCCCCCGCAGGTACAACAATCAACTTACCAAATCTCAAAGATTGCCCCTCAAAGCAAAACTGATACAAAGAATCCCGAGTCTATCAGTCTCCCCAGCAATGTGCATCAAGACCATTGGCCCCGCCACCAAAAGCATCAACAAAAATCTGTTCCCCAGCAAACAGAACCCGCATCACATCAAGCAAGGTTCATGATTCCTAAGTCAACCAACATTCAACAAAGACCGCCCCGCACCCGGCAATCGGCAACAACAGTAGCATCAGTCCCTTCGTCAGCTGCAAACTCCCAAGATCAGCAATGGCATGAGACCCTCCGGCAGCCACAACCGTCAGTAACAGTAGCATCAGTCCCTCCGACAGTTACAGGTAAGCACAACACAGGTATGGAATTATATTCCATCCAAACTGTCAAATCATCATGTCTAGTATTCTCGAAAAATCATTTCTCCAGGTCATCTCGCACAACCGGGTTCAGACGCCTCCTAACAGTCTTCCACCGGGTTCAGATGCCTCCTAACAGTCTTCCACCGGGTTCAGATGCCTCCTAACAGTCTTCCATCGGGTTCAGACGCCTCCTAACAGTCTTCCACCGGGTTCAGACGCCTCTTAACAGTCTTCCATCAGGTTCAGACGCCTCCTAACAGTCTTCCATAGGGTTTAGATGCCTCCTAATAGTCTTCCATCGGGTTCAGACGCCTCCTAATAGTCTTCCACCGGGTTCAGACGCCTCCTAACAGTCTTCCATCGGGTTCAGACGCCTCCTAACCGTCTTCCATCGGGCTCAGATGCCTCCTAACAGTCTTTCATTGGATCAGATGCCTCCTAATAGTCTCTCTGGGTCAGACACCTCCTAATGGTCTCTTTGGGTCAGACACCTCCTAATGGTCTCTTTGGGTTAGACACCTCCTAATAGTCTCTTTGGGTCAGACACCTCCAAATAGTCTGAACTACGACCGGCTTGATTCCCTCCTAGGGATACGTAGGAATCCTTTCTCCAAAGGTCCAGCCATCCGATCTCCCAGATCATTTGTCCAGCCCTCCGCCTTATCCCCCAGCTGCTCATTGGGATTGGGTCTTATTTTATCGACAACCTCACTTCTTCCATAAGTGACGTTGCCGAGGGGCTCTGTAAGTACGCCAATCCAATTCGCAACCTTTTCAGATACATTTTAATGTAATAAAATTGTATTAAGGGGCATTTTGATAAATTCCCGGTCTATCCCAAGACTTCCGGAAACATTCCATAAGTTTCTCGTGAAGGAAGTACTTTTTTGTACTTTTCTCATGCCAAGGGACCTAAAGGGAATAAATCTATTTTGGACCTTTTGGGTATTATCCCATAATGTTCCAGAACCAGATTTGGTGCCAAAAACGGTTGGTGACACTTCCTGTCACGCGACAACTTGAAGCCTTGGAAAGTGGTTACAGAGTGACGTGCGACACAAGGTGACCATGATCAGCAGCTATAAATAAGACCCTCCCCCTCTCAGAAATGGATTCCAATTCCAACTCCCTAACGTCACGCTTCAGAAATCACTCCAGAACCTCTCTCTCTCCTCCTCCCACATAAAAAACCAACCAATTCCCCTCCAATTCCTTCACCCCTCATACATCTCCTACCCAATTACCCCCATACTTCCCAAACACCTTAAAGACCTCAATCCAGCTCTCCATCCGTGTCTAAATCTCCACTCCAGCAGCTGAATCGAAGACTTTTGCACCTAACTTGGTGTGGAAGTTGAGGACTACAAGGGTAACATCTCCTTCCATCTCTCTCTCTCTCTCATTTATTTGTTTCATTGTAATTCCTTCCCCTCCACTTGATAATCAGGCTCCATCAGCCTCAGATTATCAAGTGGCAACTGCAATCTCTCTGTTTAAATTATTTTTACTTTAATCCAATTGCATGTTCATGATGTGATCTACTTGTTATTGCAATTTGGGTGTCAAGGGAGTGTGGATCTCCCATATCCACACTTCTTTGGTTGATCTGTCTGTAATTCGTGTTATTCTGATTGGCCTTAGTATAATTGCTTGATTTAATTTGGCATCTGTTGAATCTGTTTCTCAGTTGTAAGGTTCCTGCAGATGGTAAGTATACATGAGGAGTCTTGTGTCACGCGACACATCATGCCCATCTGCAGGGATTATCCTTTAGTTGTAAGTTGGGTTTAGCTAGTTTGTTTGTCACCAAGTTGAGGTGACTATACTGTTTTAATGTCCAAATCCAGTTTGTAATTATGCTTTGTGTTTATTGAGATAGTTGTAATCTGGGTGTTGTAAGTCTCTGCAAGGTGACCATTGGTGTCACGCGACACAATTGGACATGAGGAGTCCTGTGTCACGCGACATAAGTGGCCCTTTGCAGAAGGCTTGGTTTCAGTTGTAATCTGTTCTCCTGTTGTAATGGGATGTGGCCTCCCTGATCAATTGGTCTACAAGTTGTAATAATCTCATTTGTTTAATAAAATCCATGTTTTATCGCACTTGTCTATTATCATTGTTTGCACATATTTTGACTTATTTGGATGTCTAATTAGAAAGACTCGTCTACGGACGAGGCGTGTTGGGTGAACTCTCGGTTCTTTCCAACACGTAACCTGACCCCCGGACCCATTTCTCTTTCAAAAGGTTTTTCAAAGTGTACCTTTAAACATGGCGTGGCGACTCCTAACTTTTTCATTTGAAAACCCGAATTTTTTTTATTTTTTTCGGGCGAGCGCACATTCAGTTATGTTTTTCGTTAGATTTTTAAATGAGCATCCAAAAATATACTAATTGCGACAAAATGACAAACTCAATAATCAACTTGTTACAAATGCAAATTCAATAACCAATTGAAACATCTCGACAAACTCAGGTAATTAAAATGCAATTTGCCCGTGTAAATATCGTGCATAATGGAAGCTGGAGAGGACTGATGGGGCTAAAGTAGTTGCCTATTCATTTTCTAGAGATGTGTAGAAGTCACTAAAAGAAGGCTCCAAAAGGGGTGATTACTCTTGTCCATATGGGTATATGAATAAACATTACAGCTTTTACTTGACAAATTGATGGTTTAGCCACTATATGTGGTACATGGTGGTTTTTGATTTTCTTTTTACACTCCTTCATTGCTCCCCATATTTGTCATAGTGATGTAGGAGGAACAGAGGGAAGAACCTGCAGCCCAGGCGTGCGCCTCACATATCACCAGGGAGGGAAGAACCTGCAGCCCAGGCGTGCGCCTCACATATCACCTGGCGGCCGCCTCTTAAGGCTCTAACAGGCGTGAGTCCACTAGCAATCAGGCGAGCACATCAGTCCAACCCAGGCGAGCGCCTCCCCGCTGCATCAACAATACACCAGGCACTGGAAGCCAGGCGGCCGTATGGCATGATCCCAAGCGGGCGCCTCATTGACGGGAAGGATACTGATGTTTGCGTTTTATGTTATTGCTGTTGTTCTAAAATTAATTAAGAAGGGTATTTTAGTCTTTGTTTTGGCTATTTCGTTTTAGGGTTTTGAAGGGAGTATTTAAACACTTTTAGGGCTTTATTAAACTTAGTTTTTTTCTATGATAATCTGGTGGATTCCAGTTTATCTTTTCTAGGGTTCATTGCTGGTGAATTCTTGTGTTTAGCGCTTGCTATTCACGAATCGTGCTTCCGTGCTGCATCAGTTGGTATCAGAGCAGGCTTTATCATGTCTTTCATCACTAATTCGTTATAGGGGATCAAGCAACAAAAGCAGATATCGATGATATAACCCCCGCTATTGCTGTGTTGACGACACAGATTGCGGCGTTGGTGGCTGCTCAACAAGGTCAAAACGCTTGTGCTAATCAAAACCGTGGTGGCGAGAGAGACATGGAGATTGAACAAGGTCGACGCCCTAGGAGGGTAGAAAATCAGGATGATGAGGATTCCAACTCCAGTTCCGATGACAAGGTTGATAATGATGAAGAACCGAGTCAGGGTGATAATCGACACCGCAAAGATTATAGGATTAAGGCTGATATTCTGTTATTCTATGGAACCATGGGGATTAAGGATTTTCTTGATTGGCAGAATGACGTTGACCATTTTTTCGAGGTTATGAAGGTACCTACGAATAAACAGGTAAAGATGGTGGCGATCTGATTGAAGAGTACTGCTGCGGTTTGGTGGGAAAAACTTGTTGATCAGAGGCGACGACAAGGAAAGGGGCCAATTAAAACATGGAGGCGTATGAAGCAGTTTATTTCGGAGCAATTTCTGCTGACGAATTATGAACAGACTTTGTATAAACTGTATCTCAACTGTGTGCAGGGCAAGAGAACGGTTGATGAATACACTACTGAATTTCAGAGGTATACATCGCCGGTTAGGGCTGAGGAGATCGAGGATCAGAAAGTTGCTCGTTATATTAACGGCTTGAAGGGTTCGATACATGAAAAGATGGGTTTGCATCAAGTTTGGACCTTGACGGATGCTTCAACTCTGGCCTTGAAAGCTGAACTTATGGAGAAGTCGAGTTCGAACAATTTTACCCCTTTTCGCAGTTTTCCTCAATAGGGTAGTTCTGAAGCAGTAGCCGATAAGGAACCAACTCCGCAGGCCAAGAGTATAGGCAGTACTAGTAGTAGCACAGGGAGCAAGGCTCCAACACAGAAACAGCAAATCCGTATGCTAAACTAACATGGGATAAGTGTTTTTGCTGTGGTGGACAGGGCCACAGGTCGAACGTGTGCCCCACCCGGAGAACTGCTGCAGTTTTACATGAGTACGACGAGGAAGAACCTGAAGTTGATGAGTATGAAGGGGTCAAATTTGCTGAAGAGGAGTCTGAGGAGAGGGTCGGGTGTGTGCTTCAACAGATGCTACTTTCTTCCAAAGACGAGGGCCAACGGAAAAATCTGCTAAGGGCACACTGTTCTGTTAACAATAAGGTATGTAATTTGATTATTGATATGGTTGTACTGAAAATCTAGTTTCGCAGAAATTTGTTGAATTTGTTGGGTTAAAAACTGAACCTCATGAGAAACCGTATAGTTTGGGATGGGTGAATAAAGGTTCAGAACTCAGGGTATCACAGACTTCCAGGGTTCCTATTTCTATTGGCAAACATTATAAGGAGGAGGTTGTTTGTGACGTTCTGAATATGGACGTCTGTCATATATTGCTTGATCGCCCTTGGCAGTATGACCATGACATTACTTATCAGGTAAAAGATAACGTGCTAATGTTCACATGGGGTAAACATAAAATTGCTATAGCCCTGTACTGTGTTTTGAGAAACAGGTTGAGAAGAAAAGGCCGGTCGTGATGCTTATACAAAATGTGAAAGAACTTCTTTCAGGGTTTCAGGAGTTGTATTCTGATGAGTTGCCTAATGAGCTCCCCCCTACGAGGGACAAGGAGCTGCAACATCGCAAGTATGGGCCTTTCAAAGTGACCAAAAAAATTAATGACAACGCTTACGTGGTGGCTCTTCCCGATGATTTGAACATCTCTAATACGTTCAATGTGGTGGATATTTATGAGTACCACACGGATGGAGTTCTTTATCATGATGAGAACTCGGGGTCGAGTTCTTTAGAGGTGGAGGATACTGATGTAGGAGGAACATAGGGAGGAGGAGGAACAGTGGGAAGAACCTGCAGCCCAGGCGTGCGCCTCACATATCACCAGGGAGGGAAGAACCTGCAGCCCAGGTGTGCGCCTCACATATATCACCAGGCGGACGCCTCTCGAGGCTCCAACAGGCGTGAGTCCACTGGCAAACAGGCGAGCGCATCAGTCCAACCCAGGCGAGCGCCTCCACGCTGCATCAGCAACACACCAGGTGCTGGAAGCCAGGCGGCCGCATGGCATGATCCCAAGCGGGCGCCTCATTGACGGGAAGGATACTGATGTTTGCGTTTTATGTTATTGTTGCTGTTCTAAAATTAATTAAGAAGGGTATTTTAGTCTTTGTTTTGGCTATTTTGTTTTAGGGTTTTGAAGGGAGTATTTAAACACTTTTAGGGCTTTATTAAACTTAGTTTTTTTTATGATAATTTGAAAAGTTTTCTCTTAATTCTCTGGTGGATTCCAGTTTATCTTTTCTAGGGTTCATTGCTGGTGAATTCTTGTGTTTAGCGCTTGCTATTCACGAATTGTGCTTCCGTGCTGCGTCACATAGAACCGTTTTTCCCCATTTTAAAGTGATTTTGTTGTTGCTAATCACTTCAAAAGCGTATGATTGCACAAACACACTGAGTTTATTGCTCTTGACTTGTGTCTTGTTATTGCATCCATTTGCAATCATTTGCATGTCTGTGATGTATATTTATTTGTTTGGTAAAGATTGGACATTGGACGAGGTTTTCATGTCTGCATGCTCTTTTTATTGCATCTATTGCAGGATATTACACTTTTCTGGAGGAGTAGGGGAGGAAGCAATAGGAGAAATGTTGACCATCATACATGGTGCCAGACTGTTCAAATTGAACCAGATGTGATCTCAATGTCCTTCATTCCAATCTCGTCTTTGTTAAGTGGGGTTGATGGGAGTGGATTTTTAACTCATGCCATTAATCTCTATCTACGTTGTAAGCAAGAACATTCTTTACTCATCTTCATGACCATTAGAAGTTGTCGTTTGTATTGTCAAGAGTGCTCATAGTTGAGGATACTGCTTATAATTATCTGGAACTGTTGGGGTATCAACCCAAGTCCCACATCGGCAATTGAAAGAAGAGTTGTCTAGTATAAAAAGGTGTCTTTCCAAGAGCAAATCCGTGCGGGCTGGGCCCAAAGCGGACAATATCATACTAATGTGGAGTGGTGGGGTTGGTCGCGGTCCCTACAAGTTGGGATTTTGGCTCAAATTCTATTCCAAATTGGATTGTGAAAATTATGTGGAGGATCATATTTCCTTATTGAATTAGGAGAAGAAAATTGTATCCTAATGCAAGTAGGAGTGGAAATTATGAGTCATTATTGGTGAAGGAAAAGCTGATATTCCTAAAAGTATTAGGAAAAGATTTTTGATATGCCTATATAAAGGGTATATGGTTTGTAATTGAGGGTGTGCCTTGGTGGTACCAAGAGGGGCTCCCCTTAGGAGAGAGAGTGAGGAAGAGGGGAAAAGTGGGTGTGCCTTTCCTATATAAATAGGCTTCGCTAGTTAGGGTTTTGATAGAATTGGAGAGAAATTGAGAGAGTTAGCATAGGTTTACAATTTAGAGAGAGAAATTCTACGCTTGTATGCGATTGGTGAGGATATTCAAGAGTGTTGAGAGAGAGTGTGTCTCCATTCTTGTAATATCAAGAAATTTATAGAAGTTATATTTTGGGTGGAATAGGCTTTTAGCCGAACCACGGAATATTTTGTGTTTTGTCTTTATTTCGTATTGTGTGTTGTTTGATTTCTCTTGTTGCGGATTTCTTGTATGGGTGAGCGATCCTAACAAGTGGTATCAGAGCTTTGGTTGAAGAGGAGAATTCGCATCAAGGAAAGAGAGAGAAAAATCGAAGAAAGAAGGTTGCAAATTCTGGTTCGGATTTTTCAGCTCAGCGGTGGTAAAATTGACGTAGAGAGTTCGTTCACCGTTGGATCGATCTGATTTTTGGTGAGCAGCTTCGGGACTCATATATCTTCAATATGAACGGTGGAGATTGGATTATGAGTTCCCTATAGGTGTTAATTAATGTCGGGCAGAAGCAACAATTTTGAAGAATTTCATATATTGAGAAATATGAGTAGCGGAGGGTCGAGCAATCAAGTCGTGGTCTTTGATGGAAGATGATTTCACAGTCTGGCAGATGATAATCCAAGGTACGTAAATGGGATATACCCTTTTGTGATCTCGCGAATGAAGTCTTGTGTCGAAAGTCTTTCTGATATGGTGATCAGGCGGCGTGTCCTGCTAGTGGAGAGCGGCGGTACAAGTTTTGCTAGAGGAGAGAACACAAATGGTGTGGTCCTTGGTATTTTGAAGACGATCAATAGGGACGTGGTGGAATGTGAAGATCATGGAAGATGCAATGATGTGGTAGAATTTGAGTCAAGGGGAGATTTGTTGGGATTTTGGCTCAAATTCTATTCCAAATTGGATTGTGAAAATTATGTGGAGGATCATATTTCCTTATTGAATTAGGAGAAGAAAATTGTATCCTAATGCAAGTAGGAGTGGAAATTATGAGTCATTATTGGTGAAGGAAAAGCTGATATTCCTAAAAGTATTAGGAAAAGGTTTTTGATATGCCTATATAAAGGGTATATGGTTTGTAATTGAGGGTGTGCCTTGGTGGTACCAAGAGGGGCTCCCCTTAGGAGAGAGAGTGAGGAAGAGGGGAAAAGTGGGTGTGCCTTTCCTATATAAATAGGCTTCGCTAGTTAGGGTTTTGATAGAATTGGAGAGAAATTGAGAGAGTTAGCGTAGGTTTACAATTTAGAGAGAGAAATTGTACGCTTGTATGCGATTGGTGAGGATATTCAAGAGTGTTAAGAGAGAGTGTGTCTCCATTCTTGTAATATCAAGAAATTTATAGAAGTTATATTTTGGGTGGAATAGGCTTTTAGCCGAACCACGAAATATTTTGTGTTTTGTCTTTATTTCGTATTGTGTGTTGTTTGATTTCTCTTGTTGCGGATTTCTTGTATTGTATGGGTGAGCGATCCTAACAGGAACTGGGAGGGTATAGTTTTGTGGAGTCAGGCATTGCTTTTTTATAAATTTTCAAAGTCAACTGCTATATAAGCTTGTGTAAATTGAGAACCGGGGGGAGATCATGCTAACCCTTCAACCAAGTGAAGAAAATTGGTTATTACTACCTTTTTTCCCTGGTATGGCTGATAAACTTAGACATACTGAAAGAAAAATCAAATATTTATAATCTATCGTTGGTAACATATACTCCAACACTCAGTGCTAAGCAGGAGCATATATGTCATGCATGCCAGTTTTTAACACAGATAACACAGCCCATTCCCTCTCAAAATGTCTTCGTGAACACATTGGCAAATTTGTCTCTAATATTGATGAACGGTATAAACCGAGTTATGAACATGGGTTTGCTCAAGCTGGGCCTAATTGAATTGGGCCATGAATATTATCTAAATAACCAAGTATCAAGGCCGAGTAAGGTCTTCCTTGTATGACGAGGAACGTTTATCTCGGCCTTAGGTCAATATGCTCGGGTCGTCATGCCGCAAGTGACGAGGAAAGAAAAGTTCTTACCTCGGCGTTTCATCACCATGACGAGGAAACAAAATCATTTACCCCGGCACATCTTCGTGTCGGCCAATCTCCAAATGACGAGGAAGCAGAATCATTTACCTCGGTCTATTCGCCAAAGCCGAGGTAGAACATTCATGTTCCTCGGCGTTCCGGCTAGCAGAATATACAGTCCTTATACAACAAGGATTACACATTCATGATTCAATCAGGATTGTAATCAACTACACCACTTCAAGTCAAACAAGGACTCTTTAACAGATATAATTCTCTTAGGATTACATCTTATTATCTCTTACAAGTTTACTTCAACATGGATTCTATCAATCCATCCCTATAAATACAAGCCCCATGGCTCATTATTTGGTACGTTACTTTTTACATTGGGAAAACTCTGTCCATTTGTTTTCTCATATACAAACCGTGAACTTACTCTCACGCCGGAGGGCCTTTAGCCGGATCCGCCCCGGCTTAGTTTACGTGTTTTCTCTTATTTTCAGGCCTTGCAATCACCGGAGCAATCATCGCTTGGATTTGGGCTGATTTGACGATTTTGGCATCATCAATTGGTTCCATTGCCGGGAAATCGATTCAAACACCCTTTGTTTGGCCTGGAAAACGCTCGCTAAAAGCCAATTTTCTTGCCTGAATCTTTCTCTCTGTGAACGGAATTTTTGGATCGTTGAGACTCTGTTCTTGAAACCGCCTGGATTTGCGAATTTCAAACCGGATATTGCCCAGATTCCGTTTGGAGGCGTTTTTTAGCGTTAAAATTCCATCCCAATTTTGGCTTGAATTTTTTGTGTTGGAAAAATTGCAATTGGCTGTTTGTTTTTGGTCAAATTTTGCCCTAATTTTGGCCAGAAACTTGGATCTATTGGAAATTGTGATTTTGGGATATTCGCTTAAATTGGTAATTTGTTGATTTATTTGCTATGGACGGACAATTTGCAAGTGTAACTGCTGAGGAGGATCAAACCCAAGTGAACGGGGCGAACACTGGAGCCGAGGAACTGCCTCCTCCTCCTCCTCCTTTACCTCAGCCAGATGCCCTTTTTCCCCTCTCCATGACCCTTCATTCCAAGGGTCAGGTGAATGCCGAGGGAGAAGGTGCTGAGCTTCCAGGTCTTTACAAAGAATGTGTGAAACACAGGCTGCTCTCTTGCAATTAGACCCAGAGCATTCCATGGCTGAATTTATTAGGCCATCTGTGGGCAACCCCCTCGAAAAGGGACAGGATGAGCAACAACCTCCTCCCCTCAAGACCGGGGACCTACCAAGGCAAGCCCCCCGAGATTCTCCTCATCCTCGGCACAACAGTAAGCAGAGGGCTCCAGTGGTCGACTTGAGAAGCCACTTAACTCCTAGGGAAGAGGAAGTAAATTCCAGGGACCTAAGAACGAGACTCAGCTTGAACAGACGCCTATCCCCTGCTCGTCTTGTCATGGCACCTAGGCATCCCATGCCACCTCGATCTCGTCGACCAAATTCTCCTCGACCTCGTCGACCGGATTCTCCTCGTCCTCGGCATCGAGAATTTGCAAGGCCGAGGACACCAGAGCCGTACAGAATGATACTTGGTGGTCAAGACCTGGATTTAAGGCGTGACAAAGCTCCTTCCAAACGGGACAGCCACCGACATGACGCGGAGCACAGTAGGGTGAATGATCGCCCCAAGGACAAATCCGTCAGAAGCTCCCAACGAAGCACCCGCTCAAGCAGTGACAAGGGAGTGGAAACCAAGCAATGGGAGCTGTTGAAGCAAAGACTGGATGACATGGAGAGGGGAAAGAAGTTTAATGATGATGATTATGACAGGGCAACACGTCCATTCTCTTTGAGGATAACTGCAGCTCCACCTAATCCCCACCTCAAGCTCCCTAATTTCGAAAAATACAATGGCACTACTGATGCAAAAGACCACGTGCAAAGTTTTGAACAAACTATGAATCTCCTCACCACTGCTGATGACCTGCTCTGTAAAGCTTTCGCGAGCACCTTCTCCGGAACAGCTTTGACCTGGTTCCGTGAGCTTAAAAGAGGTAGCATCGATTGCTGGAGAGGCATGAGGAGAATGTTCTTGGACCACTTTGCTACTGCTGGTAAGAGGAAGATAAGACTGGCTGACTTGGCCAACATTGAGCAGGGAAAGGGAGAGACCACCCTCAGCTATTATAATCGGTTCCGAAAAATGGCGGACCAGGTTGAAGAAAGCCTCACTGATAGGGAAGTTATTGTTTGTTTCAATTCCGGCCTAAAATCTGGTCCCCTCGTTTATGAACTCTCAGCCAGGGAACCTCAAACGAAGTCCGAACTATACAAGGTAGCTTATGCCATTTCCATAGCTGAGGACAAAACAAAGAAGAGGGGAGCTGACAAGACAGAAACAGAGGCGACAGGCAATCGCCAGAATAGTAATGAAAACGGCAAGGGTGCCAAAGGGAAAAACAAAACAAGGAGTACGGAGAAGCTTGAGTTCACTCCTCTTACTAAGCCCATCTCTGAAATCATGCAGCTGGTCAACCTTCCTCCACCTCAACCAATGACCGACAAGCCAAAATTCCCTCGTAACATGAACAAATACTGTGATTTTCACAAAGACAACGGGCACACCACTGATGGCTGTTGGGCCCTCAAGAAAATAATCCAGAAATGGGTCGACGAGGGAAAGTTAGATCGTTATGTTATGAAAAAAGATAACAAGCGGAAGCGGAAGGAAGAGGAAAGTGAAGATGACGACAAAAGCGAGGATGAAGACCGCAGGCCTCCTCGGGCCAAGTTGCATGTGATACGGGAAGAGGTAACTTCTACCAGAAAACTAAGGGACCAGATCCACGAGCTGAGCAAAGTATACCATGTTCCTACTTGGATCCATAAAGTGGAAGAGGTCATTAGTTTCTCTCCTAATGAGTTAGCTGGAAGCCGAGCAGCTCGTGAACAACCCTTGGTGATAAAGGGCCGAATAGACAACGTTGAATCCGAAAGACTTCTTGTTGACACGGGGGCCTCCCGTGACATCCTATATTATTCAGCCTTCCAACAGATGGGCTTGAAAGACACCATGTTGGAACCCTACCATGGAAGGCTAGAAGGATTCACCAATCACAAAGTTGGAGCCAAGGAAGCGTGGAGCTAGAACTTGAAGTCGGTGATCATCCCTTCCTAGCCAAAGCCACAGTCAATTTTGTAGTCATGGATTTGACTAGTGATTATCATGCGATCATAGGTATTCCAAGTCAAGCCAAACTTGGGCTGGTGGCCTCACTTCCCCACCAACGAGTTAAATTCCCCACTCGGGCAGGGATTGGATGTGTGAGGGCCACCCCCAAGGACTTATTGGAACATGTCGTGAAGAGCAGAAAGAAATCCAAAAGTGTGGAGATAGATACCCCCGAGGAAAACATTAAGATCTCCAAGTCTCAGAAAACCACCGAAACTAGCTCCAGAATGAGCTATATTCGTGAAGTGCTTGCGGAGGTGGAAGAGCCTATGGTCCAAGAAATTGCAGATGACCAAGGCATAGTCCTATCTGTACCTGTGGAAGACCCTATGGTCCAAGAAATTGCAGATGACCTAGGCATAGTTCAGCCCGTATCAGAAGAAGACCCTGTTCTCTTCAACGGCCAGAACTCGGGGGCCAACCACGACCTAGGGAAGGTCAGTCTCCCAGATGTTGATAAACTTATGGAGGAGGAGGGCCTCAACGTGAATGACAATGAAGGGAGAAGAATTAGAGAGATCATTATCGAGTCTCTAGAATTCCGTGACGGTCTTGAAATGAAGCCTGTTGACGAACTGGAAGAGGTAGTCATCAATCCTGACTATCCTGAACAAAAAATCAAGCTCGGGGGCCAATTATCTCCAGAAGAGAAAGAAAAAATCATCTCCCTCTTGAAAAGCAGTCTCGACGTCTTTGCTTGGAGAGTCGAAGATATGAGGGGGATCAATGAAGAAGTAGCCCTCCACCGCCTGGAAGTTGATCCTTTGGCAAAGACTATCTCCCAGACAAGGAGAAATTTTGCAAGGGACAAGGAGGAAGCTATAAAAGAAGAAGTGCAGAAATTACTTAGTGCCGGAATAATTCGTGAAGTTAAGTACCCCGTTTGGTTGGCCAATGTAGTTATGGTGAAGAAGCAAAATGGGAAATGGCGTATGTGCATAGACTTTACTGATCTAAACAAAGCCTGCCCCAAGGACAGCTATCCTCTTCCTAGAATTGACAAGTTGGTTGATTCCATTTACTGGACATCAAACTCTCAGCTTCCTAGATACCTATTCGAGGCTATCATCGAGATAAAAATGGCGGAAGAGGACATTGAGAAGACGGCCTTCCAAACACACAGGGGTAATTGCTTTGTTACATCATGATGCCTTTTGGGCTCAAGAACGCGGGTGCTACATACCAGCGAATGGTGAATCGAGTTTTTGCAAGCCAAATAGGTCGCAACATGGAAGCTTATATTGATGACATGGTCATAAAGACCAAGGAAGCGATCACGTTCCCGACACTGCAAGAGACAATTCACAACCTCCAGGAGCTAATAACATGAAGCTAAATCCGAGCAAGTTCGTGTTTGGAGTAACAGCCGGAAAGTTCCTAGGCTTCATGGTATCTCGAAAGGGGATTGAAGCAAACCCGAAAAAATCAAGGCGCTTGTTGACATGAAGGAACCTACCACCATCAAGGAGGTTCAAAGACTTAATGGAAGAATCGCGGCCACTTGGAAGATTCATCGCCAAATCCGCCGAAAAGTCACTTTGCCTTTCTTCAAGGGATTGAAGGGTACCAAGGGCTTCTCCTGGACTCCTGAATGCTCCAGAAGCATTCCTCCGGTTGAAGGAGTACTTGGGTTCCCCTCCCTTGCTTAGCGATCCGACTACCGGTGAGATCTTTGTATGTCTTCTGTTGCCGCTGATCATCTTTGTCGCATGTTGTCCTAGTTCGAAATGATGAAGGAATTCAAAAGCCTGTCTACTATGTCTCTAAGGCACTGTCCGACGTGGAAAGCAGATACTTCAATGTGGAGAAGATAGCGTACGCACTAGTCATTGCATCGAGGAAACTACGTGCCTATTTTTCTGCACATCCTATCACCGTGTACACAAATGAACCGTTGAAGAAGATACTACATAAGTTGGATGGCTCCGGGCGTCTCCTTAACTGGTCCATTGCTCTCACTGAGTTTGATATCACTTACCAACCAAGGAAGACCCTCCTGGCACAGCCTTTGGTTGACTTCATGGTCGAGACTGCCTTTATGGGTGAGCATCTCCCCACCTCTAGGAAGCAAAATGCACCAGAGGATAAAGACTCTCCCATTGAACTCCCATCCAACTGTTGGATCCTGTATACGGACGGATCAGCCACCAAGGAAAGAAGCGGAGCTGGAATTGTACTAGCAAGCCCGGAAGGAGAATATACTACGCAAGACGCCATCCGTTTCAAGTTCCCTGCCTCCAATAATCAAGCGGAATATGAAGCTCTAATATTTGGCATTGAATTAGCCTCCTTCTATGGAGCAACTAGGGTGGCGGCCTTCTGCGACTCCCAACTCGTTGTCAAACAAGTAAAGGGAGAGTATAATGCCCAAGACCCCACCCTTGCCAAGTATAGAGACCTGGTCCTAGATATGACGAAGAAGATGGAATTTTTCGAGCTCAAACAAATTGGCAGGGAGGATAACCAAGTCGCAGACGTTCTCTCCAAACTGGCTACCATGGATGTGTCGAAGACCAGTCCATATGTGGTTTATGCCGAGGAACCTGCGTACGAAAGACTACAAGTCATGCTCTTAGATGGAGAAGATAGATGCTGGATCGATGACTACATTGAATACATTGAGAAGGAAAAACTACCAGAAGATGAAGCTCGAGCCAAGCTTATCAAAAAGAGGTCCCCAAGGTTCGTGGTGATGAATGGAGTCCTCTACCGAAGATCTTTCACGAAGCCCTTGCTAAGGTGTGTCTATCCCAAGGAAATTGAGAACCTCTTGGCAGAAGTACATGAAGGTGTTTGCGGCGGACACCCGGGGGCCAGAACCTTAGCTGACAAAATCATATCGCTAGGGTACTATTGGCCAAACCTGAGGGAAGACGCGCACGCCTATGTTCGAAAATGTGACAAATGCCAAAGATTCTCTGACATTCCTAGACTACCGGCAATCGAGCAAACACTTGTAATACCTACGTGGCCGTTTGATATGTGGGGGATCGACATCATCGGACCCTTCCCTCCCGCCCGTGGTAATTGCAAGTACGTGATAGTAGCTGTTGATTACTTCTCCAAGTGGATAGAAGCCAAGGCATTAGCCAAGATAACGGAAGAGAACGCGATCAACTTTGTCCATGACAACATCTGGTGCAGATTCGGCCTTCCACATACAATTGTCTCTGATCATGGACTGCAATTCTCCACAGCATTCACTACAGAGTTGGGAAGAGTAAAAGTCCGCCATACAAAATCTTCAGTTAGCAGACCACAAGGCAATGGCCAAGCAGAAGCAGCAAACAAACTGGTCCTAACCGCCCTTACCAAGAACCTTGAGGGACGCGAGGGTAGATGGTTGGACGAACTTCCCCTAGCCTTATGGGCTGTTCGCACAACCACCCGGGGGCCAACCGGGGAAACCCCATTCGCACTAACCTTCGGTTCCGAGGCTATGGCACCAGCGGAGATGGCCATCCCTACGGTGAGAAATTCCCATTACGATGAGCAAGTCAACAAGGTCAATAGGCTCCTAGACCTGGACCTGATAGATGAGAAACGACTAGCTGCACAGATGAGGATGGTGAATTACAAACAAAGGACCAAGGCGTATCACGATAAGAGGGTCATCAGAAGAGTATTCCAAGTAGGCGATTGGGTACTCAGAAAAATTGAAGCTACTGGTCGGAAGGCAGAACAGAACAAGCTCTCCCCAAATTGGGAAGGTCCTTATATCATCACTCAAGTCATTCGAGAAGGGACCTACAGATTGAAGACCAAGGAGGGGAAGGACCTCAAGCATCCCTGGCACTCCGACAACCTTAGAAAATATTATCACTAGTCTAGTTTATTTTACAGTAGATTAGTTTCTTATTTCCTGTTTTTTAGTTTTGATTAGTTGATAGGATTGCAGTTCGATGTAATCGCATTTCAGTTTTATGAAAGCAGTTTCTTCCAGCATGCAAAGCAACTATCAACTCTTCATACGGACACCGGAAGATGAGGACTTTATCCCCGACTCTTCTATGCAACACATCCTGTCAAGGGTCCACCTTGATTAAGGATACCAACAGCCAAGACCAAGGGTCCTCCTTGGCACGATGGCTTACAACACATCCTGTCGAGGGTCCACCTTGATTAAGGATACCAACGGCCAAGACCAAGGGTCCTCCTTGGCACGATGGCTTACAACACATCCTGTCAAGGGTCCACCTTGATTAAGGATACCAACGGCCAGACCAAGGGTCCTCCTTGGCACGATGGCTTACAACACATCTGTCGAGGTCCACCTTGATTAAGGATACCAACGGCCAAGACCAAGGGTCTCCCTTGGCACGATGGCTTACAGCACATTCTGTCAAGGGTCCACCTTGATTAAGGATACCAACAGCCAAGACCAAGGGTCCTCCTCGGCCTGATGGCTTACAGCACATCCTGTCGAGGGTCCACCTTGATTAAGGATACCAACGGCCAAGACCAAGGGTTCTCCTTGGCACGATGGCTTACAACACATCTGTCAAGGGTCCACCTCGATTAAGGATACCAACGGCCAAGACCAAGGGTCCTCCTTGGCACGATGGCTTACAACACATCTGTCGAGGGTTCACCTTGATTAAGGATACCAACGGCCAAGACCAAGGGTCCTCCTTGGCCTGATGGCTTACAACACATCCTGTCAAGGGTCCACCTTGATTAAGGATACCAACAGCCAAGACCAAGGGTCCTCCTTGGCCTGATGGCTTACAGCACATCCTGTCAAGGGTCCACCTTGATTAAGGATACCAACAGCCAAGACCAAGGGTCCTCCTTGGCCTGATGGCTTACAGCACATCCTGTCTAGGGTCCAACTTGACTCAGGATTACAAACATAACAGCCAAGACCGAGGATTTTCCTCGGCCTGATGGCTTAACTAACGTCCTACCAAGAGTCCACCTTGACTCAGGATTACAACATATTTAAAGCCAAGGAAACCTTCCTCGGCCTAAATAACTTAAGGGTATAGTTAAAGCCGAGAGTCTTTCCTCGGCCTAACCACTTGCCCAACAATTTGGGAGCAAGGAACCTTCCTTGGATCCCACCTTCTTAAGTCTAGTGCCTCTGTCTAGCATACAAAAATATGAGCAAGTTATTGAAATAACATGAATCATGACAAAAGGATTTTCATTGATGTTCAAAAAAGAATTACAAGTCCTATCATCTATTACAGAAAGCAAAGAAAAGAAAACTATCCTAAGACTGCTGCCCGTCATCAAAAGGCTTTTCGAGCCAGTCTTCTGTGATAGTGCCAGGGGGAGGAAGGACCGCTTGTTCAGTAAGGGCATTAGTTTCCTCGGCCCCTCCTTCCATCTCGGCTTCCATGGCCTCAGGCTCTTCCTCATCCTGGATCGCCTCCACCAAGTCTTTTATATTGCCGGGGACGACGAGAGGCCGGCCTCCACACTTCCACCGCAAGCTTGAGCATCCTTGGCAGCCATTATCTCCAAGTTGCTTTCAGAAAAGGGGACCAAGTGGTGGAGAGCCCTGACTTCCTCGGCATATTGGTCCCGGCAAATCAGCTGGGCAACCTTATTGATGTCCAAACCGGTGGAAGGGTCAGCCAAGATGCTTCGGGCCAAATGAAGATAACCATCTTCAAACATGGTGGCCGTCTGCTCGTCCACGGCATCTTTGAAGGCCGAGCTGGCCATCATCAACTCCTTGAAGGCCGAGCTCTCCTTGAACCGAGCAACGGCCTCTTCCTCCCTCGCTGGGAGGGTAGCTTCCAATCCTCGGCACTTGGCCTCAGCTTCATCGGCCTTGGTTTGAAGCTCGGCCTTATCAGCCTTTGCCTGAGCAAGCTCCTCTTCTTTAAGCCGGAGATGCTCCTCGGCCTTGGCCTTTACTTCCTCGGCCCTCTTCACTTCGGCCTCCACCTTGGCCTTGGCTGCCACGAGCTCAGCATCCTTGGCCTTTAAAAGCTTAGCCAAGGAAGCCTTGTCAGTATCACTCTTCGCTTGGGCGGCCTTGGCCTCATTCAGGCGCCTGGCCTTTTTCTTGGCCAAAACATTTTCATACGCCGTGACGGAAGCCAACTGAAAGAGAAATCAATATTAGAAATGTAAACAAGTCTCAATATCAATGACCAAGAAAAGGATAACACTTACCTCGGCGAGTAAGAGTCCCTTGTGGCAGAGCAAGGTATCTTCGTTGGGAGCCTCTCTAACAAGAGTCTCGTAGGCATCCTCATCCATAGCTCTCTGAATGGGAGCTCGGCCCAATCTTACTAAGGGTCCCTCCCTAGCTAACAGAGGAAGTCCCTTAAGACGGGGAACGTTGAGGGACATGCTCTTAGCCAGCTCGTCGGCCTCCTCAACGGTCTTGATATTTTGAATGGCTAAGGGAGGAGGAGCCTCAACATTGGGGGCCCCACTGACGCTTGCCCGTTTAGCTGCAGGCTCCTCGGCGCTAACAGCTTGGGTTCTCTTGGAGCCAGATCTCCTTTGGACGAGGTCAGTTTCCTCGGCTCCTACCTCCTCGGAATCAACATGGAGGCTATGCCCCTCTACAGTTGATGGGTTGGTTCGTTCCTCGGATGCCACTTCCTCGGCATTCACCTCTCCATGTAATTTAAGGGGAAGAGGTTGGTCACCCTGAACATTGAGCACCAGATTACGGGCATTAGCTTCTTCTCTCCTTTCCACCAAAGCAGACTTCTTGCTCTGCTTCCTCTTCCTCTTTACTAGCTCTTGGGGACTTAGTCTCTCCATGGCTATAGCTTCTTCTTCCTCGGCGGTTAAATCTGCAAGGACAAGGAAGAAAGAATTAAGTACGAGCAGAGGCAACAAGCATGGAAAAAGTACCAAGTAAAAAAGATAAACGTTTACATCCAACTATGTCGATTGCTTTCAAACACTGGTCCCGGGGACATTCAGTCTTGCACATAATGCAATCCTCATGAAATACCAGGCCGGGGTGAATTGTCCAGTCATTAAAGCGTCTCCCCCTCTTTACGGTGACAAGGGGAGATACCCCATCCTTCTTCCCCGGCATCAAACCCGCCTGAATATAATAATGGTCTGAGGATTCAACCACTGACCAATCAAGGACCCCCACCTCGGCAAATTCTTCTAGGCGTTTAATCAAGGCCTGGGTCCATTCATATTGTTGGACGGGAAAGGATGAAGTTGGACCCTTACAAGGAGATTGGAACTCCCATCCTTGGCGGCTCTCAACCCTTATAACATGGCTATCCCAGCCGGCAACTTTGCTAGACATAGGGAGGAGCAGCTTCGGTTTTTTGGATGCGCTCTTAATGACGAGGAGCCAACTCTCCTTGACAAATTGAACATTGTAGAAATATCGAAAAAGCTCCCATGGTCGGCTCGTACCCTAAGCTACGGCAGAGGACAATGAAGCTGACAAGAACCCGGGTACCATTAGCTCCTAGCATGGCTGGCACCGCCCTCACATCGTCCAAAAATTCACAGATGAAGGGATCCAAGGGAAGACGAAGTCCCTGTTGAAACTGTTTGAAGTAAAAATGGACAAAGTCTTGGTTATAATAAAAGTTGTCCTCTTCCTTCTTCGTCTTAAGCTCCATATGGCCCATATAAGTTAGCCTGTACTCAGCTTTGTTTACCCCGTATTTGGAATACAGCTTTTCCAACATGGGATCCCCGGCTCTAGGGGTCCTCTCTTGTCTCTGTCCTAATCCTTGGCCTCCTCTTCCTCGGCCTCCTTTTCTTCGGGCCAGGCGGCCATCAGCTTGTGCTTCTTCCATGAAAGCATCAACTATTTGAGTAGACGAGGAGGGTTCTCCTTCTCTTCCCGTCATATCTGCATAAAGACGAGGAGAAAAAGTTAGTAACCTCGTCCATGGCTGATTTAGGACGGGGAAGGGAGATTCCCCTCCTCGTCATTTTATAAGGCCGAGGAGGGAGCCGTACCTCTCAGGCGCTCACGCATTTCGCGATCGTAGGCCGGGTAGAACGATTCGATGTGCTCCATCATCTCGGCCCTATCTTCAAAAACTATAATGTTGGGTGAACCAGACTCAATCCTATCTATTCTTGTGGAATCAGGGTATTGGAGGAATAGACGAGTTCGACCATAACCTCTCAGCTTGCTTACATCATCCGGGGTGAGCATCAACCATGGACCTCTCTCTACGATAGACCCTCGGATTGTCAGTATGATATCCATAACGGAATCGGGGAGAATGGTCCCAAGAACGAGCCATTTCTAAGGGGAATAAAAAATGAAAGGGGGAGTTCATTCAATATTCAAGAAAGTTCATATAAAATATAAAGAAAATCAAAGGTTTGAAGTTTTGAGAATTTATGAAGAAAAGCTTCATTCTTTAACAATGGTGGTTCGCTTTGTTCTTGGCATATTCAAGATTCTTCCCAACAAACCCTAGGAAAGCTGGAAATCAAAATCAAAATGCACAAAAGGGAAGAAATTTCATACACGAGTTTGAAGAGATTGATGAAATCACAACGAGGATGCTACTTCGTCGAAAAAACGAGTTCGCCGGAAACTGGGAATGAAGAACCTGTGTCGCCGGAGAATTTTCTTGCTATTCTCTCTCAAATACTTGGGGTTCGTAAAGATTGAAATAACAAGGGTTTTAGTTTTTATACTCCCTTAATCGGGTCAAACTCATGGGTAAAGCTAAAACCCGGGTCTGGCGCCCCAAGAATTAAATGCGAAATGACGGTTTCGAGGCGTGACAAGACTGGGGGGCCCCAGAATGGCAACCGTCAGTTATATGAAGCGACGCCGAGGACACGTGTCAAACCCGTTCGTATTCCATATGACGAGGACGAGGTGACTTTCTACTCGTCCTAATCCGAGCTAGAAAGTCGGGGGCCACTGAACGGTATAAACCGAGATATGAACATGGGTTTGCTCAAGCTGGGCCTAATTGAATTGGGCCATGAATATTATCTAAATAACCAAGTATCAGGGCCGAGTAAGGTCTTCCTTGTATGACGAGGAACGTTTATCTCGGCCTTAGGTCAATATGCTCGGGCCGTCATGCCGCAAGTGACGAGGAAAGAAAAGTTCTTACCTCGGCATTTCATCACCATGACGAGGAAACAAAATCATTTACCCCGGCACATCTTCGTGTCGGCCAATCTCCAAATGACGAGGAAGCAGAATCATTTACCTCGGTCTATTCGCCAAAGCCGAGGTAGAACATTCATGTTCCTCGGCGTTCCGGCTAGCAGAATATACAGTCCTTATACAACAAGGATTACACATTCATGATTCAATCAGGATTGTAATCAACTACACCACTTCAAGTCAAACAAGGACTCTTTAACAGATATAATTCTCTTAGGATTACATCTTATTATCTCTTACAAGTTTACTTCAACATGGATTCTATCAATCCATCCCTATAAATACAAGCCCCATGGCTCATTATTTGGTACGTTACTTTTTACATTGGGAAAACTCTGTCCATTTGTTTTCTCATATACAAACCGTGAACTTACTCTCACGCCGGAGGGCCTTTAGCCGGATCCGCCCCGGCTTAGTTTACGTGTTTTCTCTTATTTTCAGGCCTTGCAATCACCGGAGCAATCATCGCTTGGATTTGGGCTGATTTGACGATTTTGGCATCATCAATTGACATAACTTCTGTTGAAATCCTCTGTAAAATGAAGCATCAGTCAACTTCAGTATGCATAAGAGTTGCATGGGTTTGTGTATTTAAAGAAATCTCGAAACATCTGCGTAAAATTAGTGTTTTCACTTCTTCTGTATTTTGCATTGCCATCAACTAGTTGTCTACTCTGATGAAGTTCTAATTTCTACTGCCATATCCAGGCACAAACATCAGCAACGCAGCTTCCATTTCCTTTGCCGATTGATCTTGTTTCCTTTTCTGGTTCATTCTTTCCTTATTTCGTTGCTAGTATTTTTGGACTAGTATTGGACTGATATTTTGAGTTATTTTAATTAAGTTTATTTTGGTAGGATTCTAGAGTATTTCTAGGATTAGTATTTAAAGGGTGTTAGGTTAATGTTTTAGGGAGACTTTTGATATTTGATTTATGAAATATAGTTTTGCTGTGAGAAACTATTATTGAGGGTTTAAATCCCGTCTTGTTTTCTTAAATTTCGTTCAGTCATTCCTCTCATTCTCATATAACCTTCCATCTGTATCAATTGGTATCAGTTTCCTGGTTGAATTGATGACTGAACGAAGGCGTGGTCATGGTGTTCATGGTGTTCGTAGAAGGGTTCGTGAAGCGAAGCCCCAGGCATACGATCCCCATCACGAACGTGACCTATATGAAATCAAGAAGGACGAACTGCGAAGAAAGATTCAATATCTCAAACTCCGTTTGTTGCGTTCCGAGATTCGAGAACTCCAAAGATACTTTGATCGGGTGGAGGGTCGACGAATCCAACGACAACTAGCGCAGTTGGAGGACTCGAATTCAGACGTATCGTCTGATGAAGAGGGCTCGGAGTCAGATCTGTGGTCTGATGATGATGAGGATATCTATCCTTTCGATCGTGATCACGAACTTGAGTGCAAGAGAGAGGCCGATCCTCTGACTCTTGACGAGTTTTGTGACCGATTGAATCCTGTTACCGTGGATTGCTTTGTTGATTCGACGGGTTCCGACATTGTCATTGATTGGTCAAAACCACCAATCTTTGATGACGATAATTATGAAGAAGATTTTGAGGGTTTTGACCCAGCAGAAACCATTGCCGTGCATGAGGCAACATCAGAACAACAAGGGTCAAGCGTGGGGCAATCAACTTGGGTCTTATTTTTCAAGTGACGGGTTGTTGTTAGGATTTGAGGCAACAAGAAGAGGTCTGTTGTATGATGATCCTTTTGATGTTCGTGAGTCAGGGGTTTCTTCATCTTTTCACATCAGAAAATTATTTGTTGAAGCCTGTACCCAAGTTCATTGGGCTGATTGGATGGATGTAATGACAAGTTTTGTGAAGTATAAAGTTCGTCGACAATTGAAGCGTAAAATTCTTGATGAATTTCCAAGAGCAACAACTCAAATTCGAGGTCGAATTTTTTCTAAGAAAAGGAGAATGATACAGTATGGTACGATAGGGGCTTCGAGGCAGCAGCAACCAAGCAGCAGCAACCGAGCAGAGGAAATGGAAGCTGCGTTGCTGATGTTTGTGCCTGGCCACCAGGCGCCTGGCATGTATTGAGGCGCCCGCCTCAAGCCCAGTAATCTCCTCTGCTCGGTTGCTGCTGCCTCGAAGCCCCTATCGTACCATACTGTATCATAAACCACCAATTGAAGAACTTCTTCAGTTTCTAGAGTTTCAGCTTCCTAAACAGTGGGCACCAGTATTTGGTGAGCTTGCTGCTGGTCCCGAGAGGAAGCCGCAAAACGGTGCTTCCTTACAGTTCAGCTTTTCGGGTCCCAAGCTCTATGTCAACACAAATCTGGTAATGCCTGATATTGGATTGATAATACATTTGATTATGTTCTTGAACTTACGCTTTCCCTTCTTGACCACTATTTGATAAGCGCCAAATCCATGTATCCAAAATTCTTTCACTTGACAAAGATGAAATGAAATAGAGTGAGTGTTTTGGTCAAATTTCGACAAGTGATTGTAAATAACCAAATATTTCAAGGAAAGAATTGGGTGAATTGGAATATAGATTTGTGTGTAATCAAAATGAAAATGACAAAGGATTTTGACGAGGAAAGCCCTTGAACAACTCGTTCGCCGGCATAAAACCTCGGGAGGTTTTGGAACCTACCTTGACCAAAGTTTTACTATGACCGGTGAGTTACAAGCTCGGAAGTATGGAGAGAGATTACAAGAGTGTGAGTGTGTGAAATTACATGTGTTTTTCATAATCTCCATACCCCTATTTATAATAAGGGTAAAATAAAAAGATAATAATTAAATCCCTAAAAACTAGGCATGATGGAGTTACTGAGGAGAAGATTTCGGGCATGACTGTTGATGGTGGTTGGTGAAGAGTCGTGGTTGAATTGGTCTTCTATGAGTGCACAATTATCTCCTAAAAAATAGGAACCGCAAAACTGCTCCCAAGTTGGTCCGGCTTCAAGATGTTGATGAAGACGTTGAGCCAAGATGTCGGTCCAAGATGTGAACTCAACATGTAAAGTCAACTTGTAAAAAGTCAACTTGTGGACCAAGTTGTGGACCAACTTGTGGACCAAGTTGTGGACCAAGTTGTGGAGATCAAGTTGTAGAGGTCAAGTTGTGGAGATCAGGATGCTGAGGCGTCTTGACATGTTGACCTGCTTAAGATGCCAACCATATACATATAGTGAAAAATCCGTCCCCAACAATTGCCCCCAAAATTTATTGAATCGGAGAAAACTTGGAGATTCAAGGAATTTTTAAACTGCTACTCCCCTCATCGGCATTAAGGAAGTGGTTGATTACGCCAAAGAGTTGTCGAACGCCCTGAATGATGCTTTTAAGTCCTTGATAGAAACCAAGATAAAGCTTTAAGAAACATTAGTTAAGGTGTTTGAAATTTGGAATGTTAGATGAGGGTTGGTCCTCAAAATTTTTATATTTGATTTGGCATGTCTTTGAGAGACACTTTGTTTGTTCTTTAGATAACATGTAAATGTTATAAACCGTAGGTAACATGAAAATGTTACAACCAATAGTTCACAACTTGAATAAGTGTGAAAACGTGCGCCCAGGCGAAGGTGTCGGAACCTTAATTCGTTTGGTAACATGTTAATGTTACAACCAATAGTTCACAACTTGAATAAGTGTGAAAACGTGCGCCCAGGCGAAGGTGTCGAAACCTTAATTCGTTTGAAGAAATAGAACAAGTATCAGCCGTCCTGGCGTGTCAACATGTTCTATCCCTCTCCAGCTAAAGTTTCAACATGTATCAGCCGTACTGGCGTGTCAACATGTTGAAATTCTTCTTCGGGTCCAAACATGTATCGGCCCGTCTGGCGTGTCAACATGTTTGACTGCTCCGGCTTAGGTCTCAACATGTATCGGCCCGTGCGGCGTGTCAACATGTTGAGCCTGCTCCGGCTTAGGTCTCAACATGTATCGGCCGTGCGGCGTGTCAACATGTTGAGCCTGCTCCGGCAGGTCTCAACATGTATCGGCCGTGCGGCGTGTCAACATGTTGAGCCTTTCTTCCCAGTTCAAACATGTATCGGCCGTGCGGCGTGTCAACATGTTTGACTCCTCCGGCTTAGGTCTCAACATGTATCGGCCGTGCTTGGCGTGTCAACATGTTGAGCCTTTCTTCCCGAGGTTCAAACATGTATCGGCCGTGCGGCGTGTCAACATGTTTGACTGCTCCGGCTTAGGTCTCAACATGTATCGGCCGTGCGGCGTGTCAACATGTTGAGCCTTTCTTCCCGAGGTTCAAACATGTATCGGCCGTGCGGCGTGTCAACATGTTTGACCGCTCCGGCTAGGTCTCAACATGTATCGGCCGTGCGGCGTGTCAACATGTTGAGCACTCGGCTTAGGTCTCAACATGTATCGGCCGTGCGGCGTGTCAACATGTTGAGCCTAAGCCGTTTGTTCAAGTTGTATACCTTGCAAAACAAATTCATGTTAGGATTCTCCGATGCTTAAGTCGGTAAATTTTTAGCATAACATAAGAATTGACAAACATAAATAAATGACTTGGCAAAATTTAAAACATACCCGTTTTTGGAGTTTGCTTTTATGAAAAAATGACAACTTACATGGAATACAACTTGAGGTACTTGTTTTGCTAACATTTTGACATGTTGAAGATAGGTGGTCATCTTTTCTCATTTTGTCGGCCTCATTATGGTTATTTTAGGACTATGAGCTTATCTTCTTCCGATTCGATGAATTTAACAGCTCTCGTCCTGACATCTTCAAGTCTCTTGCATGGAGTCATGACCAATTCGTCATAATAAGGTGATCCCTTCTTCAAGCCCAATCTGAATGCCTCGGTGGCTGTGGACATGTTCAAGTTGGGGATAGTCACTGCCTCTTTGTTGAACCTGTTCAAATAGTCCTTCAAGCTTTCGTCAGGTTGTTGCACCACCCTGTAGAGGTCACTAGTTAGTTTCTCAAAAGCTCTATTACATGAAAATTGATTCACAAACATATTGACTAATTGAGAATAAGATGATATAGAGTTTAGGGATAGGCCGGTTAGCCATTTCAAAGCTGGTCCAGACAAGGTGGAACCAAAGCCCCTACAAAGACAGGCTTCTTTGAAGATTGAAGGAATGCTGATAATGTCCATTAATTCTTGGTATAGCAATACATGCTCCACTGGATCTGTGCTCCCATCGTACTTCTTCATGTGGGGCACTGCAAATCTCTTCGGGATCTCCATGTTAGCTATCGCTGGAACAAAGCGAGACTCATTATAACAAATTGGAGAAGCTTGATGAAATGGCAAAGCAACTCCAGGCAAGTTCATAAGCATTTCTTTGATCTGCTGTAACTCTCTAGCAACTTGGCTTTCTACAAAAGTGTTAGTGTAAAATTGAGAAGCAGAGTGATCAAATGCATTATAAAAACTCCCTGTTTTTCCTAAAGACGGAGTGGCATAAGTGTAGCAAGATGTTGGCACAGGTTGGCTGAATGGGAAGGTGTGACCATGTTGGGCAACTTGACTAGTTGTCACAGTTGTACTATCAGTCTGTACTGCACTCGCCATGGGGATGTCTCCAAGATTGCCCCCAGTACTTCTAGGAAATAAAGGTGATAATGGAGTTACAACTTGAGGCTCAACTTGATTCCCTTTTCGCAGACTCTCAATTGCATTGAAAATCATAGTATTGGTATCCTGCTGAGCATCCATTCGCTTATTCAGTTCATTCAACATTGTTGCCATATTAGTCACGAAACCAAAATTGATTTCAGACGCGGTCATCTCTCGAGGTGCATCTTGCTGCCCCCCAGTCGCCTTGCCCCCAGCCGCGGAGGTTACTGAGGTTACCTGACCGGAAGTTGGATTGACCATTTTGATGTTCTAAACAAATCTAAAAAACCAAAGTTCCCACAGACGGCGCCAAATTGTTTTGGTCAAATTTCGACAAGTGATTGTAAATAACCAAATATTTCAAGGAAAGAATTGGGTGAATTGGAATATAGATTTGTGTGTAATCAAAATGAAAATGACAAAGGATTTTGACGAGGAAAGCCCTTGAACAACTCGTTCGCCGGCATAAAACCTCGGGAGGTTTTGGAACCTACCTTGACCAAAGTTTTACTATGACCGGTGAGTTACAAGCTCGGAAGTATGGAGAGAGATTACAAGAGTGTGAGTGTGTGAAATTACATGTGTTTTTCATAATCTCCATACCCCTATTTATAATAAGGGTAAAATAAAAAGATAATAATTAAATCCCTAAAAACTAGGCATGATGGAGTTACTGAGGAGAAGATTTCGGGCATGACTGTTGATGGTGGTTGGTGAAGAGTCGTGGTTGAATTGGTCTTCTATGAGTGCACAATTATCTCCTAAAAAATAGGAACCGCAAAACTGCTCCCAAGTTGGTCCGGCTTCAAGATGTTGATGAAGACGTTGAGCCAAGATGTCGGTCCAAGATGTGAACTCAACATGTAAAGTCAACTTGTAAAAAGTCAACTTGTGGACCAAGTTGTGGACCAACTTGTGGACCAAGTTGTGGACCAAGTTGTGGAGATCAAGTTGTAGAGGTCAAGTTGTGGAGATCGGGATCTTTGAGGCGTCTTGGCGTGTTGGCCGACCGCGAAGATCTGCCAACCATATACATATAGTGAAAAATCCGTCCCCAACAGTGAGTAGTTCCTATCCCTATTGTCCTGCAGTTACAAACTGGAGTCCCATTTCCTACCACAAAATAAAAATGGGGAAAGCAAATGAAAAATGCTGGTGAATGGATTCCTTCCCACTTCTCTCTTCATAACAAGCTTCCATTCCTGATCACTCATAGATCAGTAACTTTTGCATTTTGTTGTGGCTTAGCGGATCCACAGGAAAAGAGTTTTTAGTTTCATAATCTCTCTTGCTTAGGATATTAATAATTTCAAATTTTATAAGGTTTGTTTCATAAAAGACTGCCATTGCTGATCATTTTACATGTAGATTAGGAACTTTCAAGCATCTTGGAATAGAAATTAGGAATTCTTTAGCAGAAAAGAGGGATTAACATTAGGAATTAGGATTTCTATTGTTATTTAAAATATTGTTCAATCAATTTCATGTCAGGTGGATGTGGGTAACAGGCCTGTAACTGGTCTTCGACTTTATTTGGAGGGAAAGAGAAACAACTGCCTAGGAATCCATTTGCAGCATCTTTCCTCCATGCCAAAAAGCTTCCAACTTGAGGTAGAACCAAATAGAAACTCCAGCAACCCCTACGACAGGAGATATTACAAGAAAACACAATGGAAAAGCTTCTCACATATTTGCACTGTTCCCGTAGAATCTGACGATGATATGTCCATTGTTCCCGGAGAAGAATTCGAAGTTAGAGCCTATGGGCATCACAGTTATTACGTCATCACAGGTTTGTATTGCTTTACGTTCATCAGATAATAGGAAAATTGATAATTATATAGCCTATGGCACATATTTTTAATGCTAGGCTCGCTTATTTTTTCATAAACCCCATATCATTTTGGGACTTTGTTGTTGTGTATGACATTTGTTTCATTCTAACAAGTTGAAATTTGTGTAATATTACTGAGTTGTAATTTTATTTACGTGTATTAGGTTTGATTTGATTAACAGTTTAGGACATCTATTTTTGTGATATTTTTTTACATTTTGTTTCTGTAAAAATTGGATTTGGAATTGATTTGTAGAGTAAATAGTAAATTGAAATTTTGAAGCAGGTGTAGTGGGTGAATTTTGGAAAATCGATGATTTTTTTTTTTGAAAAATATTAGGCTCCGTTTGTTTCGACGTAAAACATTTTTCGAAAAATGTTTTCCGGTAAAATGTTTTCCTGTAAAATGTTTTACGGAGGTAGGGCGTAAAATATTTTACGGAGGAAGGGTATAAAATGTTTTAGGGTGTTTGGTAAGAAAAAATGTTTTTCGAAAAGGCGTAAAATGTTTTATTAAAAAAAAATTTTTTTAATCATTTTTTGTAACCACCCCACCCACCCCCACCCCCCACCAATTTTTTTTAACCGCCCCACCCACCCCCCACCCCCAACTCCAAAAAAAAATATTAAATTTTTTTTTCTAATGATTAAAAAATTTTTTTTGGGTGGGGGTGGGGTGGGGTAGGTATGGGGTGGGTGGGGCGGTTACAAGAAAAAAAATTGGGGGGGGGTGGATGGGGTGGGGTAGGTAGGGGGTGGGTGGGGCGGTTACAAAAAAAAAATTGGGGGGGGAGGTGGGGTGGGATAGGTAGGGGTGGGTGGGGCAGTTATAAAAAAAATTTGGGGGGTGGGGGGGGTGGGGTGGTTATAAAAAATTTGGGGTGGGGGGGTTGGGTGGGGGGGGGTGGGGGTGCGTGGGTGGGGTGGGGTAGGTAGGGGGTGGGTGGGGCGGTTACCAAAAAAATATTGGTGGGGGGGTGGGTGGGGTAGGTAGGGGTGGGTGGGCGGTTACAAAAAAAAAAAAAAAAAAATTGGGGTGGGGTGGGGTGGGGTGGGGGTGGGTGGGGCGGTTACAAAAAAAAAATGGAGGGTGGGTGGGGGGCGGTTAAATTTTTTTTTTAATTATTATTATTATTTTGTACCTTGTGAAATATGAGTTGTACATTAAGGCCACCATTTTTCGAAAAATGTTTTAATTAGGACAAGGTCAGTAAGTCGTTTTACTTAGGAAGGGCGTAAAATGTTTTTCGGAAAACGTTTCCTCCATTTTTCGGAAAACAACCAAACAGCGGAAAACGAGTTATTTTCCGAAAAACATTTTTTGGAGGCTCAACAAAACGGCGTAAAACGAGTTATTTTACGGAAAACATTTTCCGAAGAATGTTTTACGGTGAAACAAACGGAACCTTACTTTCACAACGTTTATCAAAAAAGGTTGTAAAACAAATGGACAACGTTTTTATAAAACATTGTAGTACATTTCTACCACGTTTCTTTAAAATGTTTTAATTGTATATTACAACATTCTGTCAACGTTGTTAAAAACTTTTTTACAACATTTAAAAAACGTTGTCAAATTTTTTTTTACAACATTTAAAAAACGTTGTCAAAAACTTTTTTACAACATTTAAAAACCTTTGTCAAAAACTTTTTTACAACATATAAAAAACGCTATCTTAGACTGAGGTCTATTAAAACGGTGGATATCACAATATTTTCTAAAACATTGTGAAAGGCCTATAACAACGTTTAAAAATGTTGTGAAAAACCCTTCTTGTTGTAGTGAACTTAAAGTGTAAGTTCGTTGAACGATATAAACCGAGGTACGAACGTGGATCCGTGATCGGGCAAGGCTCAATGGAATGGCCCCAAAATATAATCCATACAAATCTCATATACGACGAAGGGAGTGGGCTTTCCCTACCTTTGCTTGTCATGCCTCCTTGTCATTCCCCTACGTCGACCTAGACATGGCAGGCGCATAATGATTAAGGCCCAACTACGCTCCTATGCCGACGAAGCATCATTATCATCTATGTCGAGGAAGACATCCCTCCAAGGCCGAGCAAAGCTCCCCTTGAAGACGAGGAACCCCTCCACGGCTATCAACAATGCAGGAATGGGCATCCCCCATTCTCCACCTCTTGTCTTCGACATCATCAAAGCCGACAAGGCAACACAAGCCGAGGAGACTTCTCATTGGCACACGTGCAGATTGTTATTTACCAAACCCACTCAAAAAAGAAATGTGAACAGTTATAATCCTCTTAGGATTATAACCTTATCTCAAATGAATTCTCTTTCAACAAGGACTGAACAATTATAATCCTCCTTGGAGTAAAATCTTATCTCCATGTATTCCTATCCAACAAGGATTATACTATGCTATGCATATATATACAAGCCATAATTCACATTATTTTGGTAACACATATTTTGACTCTAAACTCTTGTCAATTGATTTCTCTCTCTAAAAGGTAAATACTTACTGTAAGTACCCAAATTCGGATCGTCAAAATCCGTCAGAAAGTTAACCGAAATCCGTTAACTGGCCCGCTCCAGGTTAACCGGAACTCGTTAAACTCCCCATTGCCACGACAACGAGACGTCCCGGGACTGCCCCGAGCATCCCGACGTCAAAGCGTAATTAACACGTGTCATCGCACGTAAAAGTACGGCTTTCTCTGAAAAACGCACTTTCCGGCACTTTTCGGGGGCATTTCGGACATTTTCCGGACTGTTATTTAAAAAACGGACAAAACCGGGACCCGGGAACGAACTCCCACACATTTGGTGACTCACAGGGACACTTGGCACGCATGCCACCTCCCTCTAGTAACCCTTCAATCAAATTCAAAGTGAAATGACTAAAATACCCCTGGTATACAGTCAAAGTCCGGCCGGACTCCCTCAGCAGTCTTCAGAAACTGCCAGCAAGTCCCTCAAAATTCCAAAATACCACAAAACCCCCTGGATTTCAGTCTAAGTCCGGCCGGACTCCTACTGAAAATTCACCTATAAATAGAAGTTTCTGTCAAAGCCAAAAGAAAACATTTTCACTCCCAAAAATCACTCTACCCCACGGCCCAAGCCAGTTTCACCCCATCTCGAGCCCCCGTTCGTCTCGATTCGCGTGAAACTTCCGTATTTCGATCAAATACGCCCCTCGCCACTCCAAAACACCGTTTCAAACTACTTTCTGTATCCCGTATACACCCCCCGAGCCAAAGGAGTCGACCCTAGACATAGGTATAACTCCCTCTCTCTGATCTCTCGTTTCGTATCGGTTTATGCGCCAGTCGCTACAACCGTTTCGAACAACGTTATTGAAATGAAGACGCCTCCGTCTAACGGGGTCCGATACGTTTTAGCCCCTCGATCCTCTTCTCTTCCCGTAAGAGAAGTAATCAGGGGTTAAAACGGCGTTCCGACCCCGTTCCATTTACTTTTTATGTCATTTACTATTCCGGATCGATCGATCCGTCGATCGTCATTTACTTTCTGTCATTTACAATTTCAGACCGTTTGATCCGTCGAACGTCATTTACAACTCCGAGCCATTTTGGCTCGTCGATTGTCATTTACAATTCCGAGCCGTTTTGGCTTGTCGATCGTCATTTACGATTCCGGATCGTTTGATTCCGTTGATACTACTTTAAATACTGTCATTTACAAAGTCCGACCCGTTTGGATCGTGATAGTATTTACTTTTCAAATTCTGAGTCGCAACCCGATTCGTTGATCGCAAAATCATTTAATACGTTATTTCCCGTAAAAATCGTTAACAATGTAATGCCCGGTTCAAAACCGGAGTTCGTCCTTCGAAATCTCTTTCAAAAAGCGCGAAATGACGTTTGGCATCCAAACTCTCATCTTCAAACTAAAAGCCGACTTTTGACACTCAAAATCATTTAATACGTTTTTTCCCGTAAAAATCGTTAACAATGACTCGCCCGGTTCAAAAACCGGTGTTCGTCCTTCAAACTCCTTTTCAAAAAGCTCAAAATCGACGTTTTCCACGCAAACGCTAATTTCAAACTCAAAATCGACGTTTGCCACGCAAACGCTCATTTCAAACTCAAAACCGACGTTTGTCATTCAAACGCTCGTCTTTTCAAACAAAGTCACCTAATCAACGTTTGACATTCAAACCAAGATTAAGCTTGCCATTCAAGCCCCCATTTCAAAACACACACACACATGCACACACGATTTTCGAGAAAGGTAGAAAGAATCGTCATACGAGGCGTTTCGGGTGATCTCGTAATACTCTTCCCGAAACGTAATGCGACCTCCGAACCTAACAATCTCTGGTACTCAAAGCTTTTTACTTGTTTTTGCTACCAATAAAAATGACCCCCGTTTTCAAAGCCTTTTCCTAAGTTTTTGCTACCAATAAAAACGACACCTTTTAACTAAAGCCGTTTCTCAACGTTTTGGGCTCAAAATACAAACACCGCGTGGCGACTCCTCATTTTCCTTCCCATGAAGCGAGGTCTCAGACACCAACACCCCGCGAAAGACAACCACCTTCGCTCGCGCAAATCCGGGTAATTTCAGTTGGCGACTCTGTTGGGGAATGTGGATACTTTTTTCAAAACTACCGATGTTTTCTAAAAAAGCCTTCCGTGGGTGAAACTTTCGTTTACCCTTCCTCGTTTTTCGTGTGCGTGTGTTACTTTAAACCTCGAACGATTTTTTTCAAAGGCATTACATTGTCAACTTTTCAAAATCATACCATGTTTGTGCATCCCCATTCATGTTCGATTTTCATTGATGTCTTTTGAACTGCGCATCATAATGCTTTAAGACACATTCTGAAAAATCTCTGTTTTACTCAGAAAAAAAGGAATTTTAGTGACCGCACACTACTCGCACTTGCTGCCTCGGTACACTGCACACTACAACCCGTAACCCGGGATGGCCTTATCAGTTGCACCCCGATTGGTCTGCCAGACACCTTTCGGGGGCGCACGGGGTCATCCCAAACAGCCCATCCTAGCCCGTGTAAGCCATGCACTCTTTGTGTCACACTTTGTCCAAGACCCCGGTTGGTTTTTGGCTTAGCTCGTGTCATAAAGCCTAAGTGTATGTTTTTTACGCCGGGTCCCGCCACGAGTCAAGCTCGAGAGGTTGAGACCGAAGGTCGTTCCCGACCCGAAGTCTTGAGCTTTTCAGCCTTGAATTTGATGCGGAGCTCTGCCGAAAAAATATACCCGAAGGTTCAATGTGACGCCGTGTCACCAAACCTCACCGTATGTACTGTGCCAGCCACAACTTGGCCAACGCCAAAAGATAAGGTCCCTCACGCAAGCGAGTCAGGAGAGGTCATGCCGAAATTTTGGCACGATCCCCGCCTTAACTTAAGGACGTTGACTTCGACTATGGCCCGTGCGTCACATACGTTGGAAGTTTGCGTGATCAGCTAGCCTTAAGTTCACTTTTTCCTTTGTCGGTGGAACTCGCTGTGAGTACCCCGATCCGAACTCATGTTTTGGATCCACTATTATTGATTTTTGGGCTTATATAATTGCTAAAATGCAATATTAAGTCCGAATATCCCACAAGACAGCCAACCCATTGGGCCTGCCAATCATTCGGCCCAATATGTCAAAAAGGTGTACGCTGTCGTCCGACATGGAAAGACACTAAGGTGGTTTAACTGCCCCTGTCGGACGACAAAGGCCTTCCCATCAGCCTGCCTATAAATACAGGGCATGGCTGATCATTTTGGGGGACATGAAGAGAGGATTTGGGGAGGATCAGTATAATAGGGGGAAACTCTGTCCAAAAGGAGTCTCTCTCTCTCTCACACACACACACACTTACCTCCCTCCTCACACACACACACACTTCAAGGCCAAGATCCAAAGAAGCTTCCTTTGTTGGTGTGTAGAAGGGGTGGACACCATACTGTTAGTGTAATCTGCAGGTGATATCGTAGATGATTTCCCAAGTGATATCGCAGATGATATCCTGGACTGAAAATTATATAGTTGTATATTTCTTGTTTATTATTTAATGGACTAACGTGCAAATATGGTCTGTATAGTCTATGGTTTATGGTTGTATTTCAGGGTGCAATAGCATCAAAGAAGGAGCTAGACACATGTGGAAATTGGAAGAAATGAATTAATACATTTTATGTATTAATTCGTAATTTTGGCATTCAACAACAACATGTATGTGGACTTTGTCAAAGGTTGTTGCTGAATTATAAAAGAGGTACAAGGATGAAAAAGCAAGGGAGTACAAGGCGTGGAAGCATGGCTTGAGGATTCAACAACTCGGTTGCTACAAAATAGGAAGTGGGAGCTAGAATTGTGGAAACAAATTAACCCACTCTCCATATACTTCCTCCACGTGCAAGACCAGCCCCAAGGCTGTTATTGGAGTAGCCTTCAAGTATTTGAAGACTATAAATAAGCTTGGAAGGTTTATTTGAAGATATGCCAATTATTTCATCACATTCACACCTTCGAAAAGCTTAGAGATAAAGTTCTTTGTTTGGTTCTTTTTAAATCCTTTCTCCCTTGTAATTTCGCACTTGATTACTTTGGTATCAAGGTGTGTGAAGGCTAGGATAGGATTCCGTTCTTTATCTCTTGTTCCATAGAGCTCAAAATAGATATAGCTATAGGGAACTTTCGGCTTTGTAAATTCATTCATAGTGATTATAAAGTCTTGCCTAAGAGGCACTCTCAAGTTATATTTATATAACTTGAGAAAAACAATTTTGGTGTTTTATTCCGCTGCAAACTCTTTTACAAAATTGTTTTATTTTCGAAGTGTGTGTGTGTGCCATCCCAAGTGCTATCGTTGGTGCTTTGTTATCACCTTGGATATCACTTGTGATTCAAGCCGTGACAATTTCAATTGGTATCGTAGCCTCTCACTTGACGATACTAAGTGTTTGGTCCTCTTTATCACGGCTTTTGATCCCGCAAATCCAAACCAAAAACGTCTTCTGTTTTTAGATGGTTCGAATTATGCATATTGGAAAATTCGCCTTCGCTCGCATATCAAATCAATTGATCTTCGAGCATGGCGATCTATAGTTCATGGGTACTCTCTTCCACTCTTACCTCCCGATGAGGATGGTGATGTTCGGAGTTAAACCTGAAGGTGAGTGGACGAATGAAGAGATCACTCTAGCTAACTATAATGAGAAAGCTCTTAATGCTATCTTTGAGTGGGTTGACATGCATATTTTTAAACTTATTCAAAATAGTTCCACGCTCAAGAAGCTTGGGATATTTTACAAAGGTTTTGTGAAGGTGATTCTAGTGTGCGTGAAAACAAACTTAGAGGTCTTGCGGCAAATTTGAAAGGTTGAGAATGGGTGAAAGTGATACCATTTCCTCTTATTTTGAAAAATTGTTTGACATTGCTAATGAGTGTCAACTTTTAGGTGAACCTTTTACAAACAAACAATTGGTTTCAAAGGCTATTAGAACTCTCCCTGAGCGTTTTAATATTAAGGTTTCATCTATAGAAGAGGCTCATAATCTTTCTACTATGAACATCAATTCCTTAATGAGCATTTTAAAAAATTTTGAGTCAAACCTTGCTGAGCAAAGTGAAGCTTCTAAGGGCAAGAGTGTTGCTTTAAAAGTTCAATCCTCTAGTGGTTCAACTAATGAGGATGACGAAATTTTTGAGGAATTAGGTGAAGATGCCGGTGTTGCCTTACTTACCGGGAAATATAACTCAATGGTGAGAAAATTTAACAAAGAAAATGTGCGAGGTAAAGGCTAAAGAGCAACAAGCCAAGGGTACAATTCAATGCCCAAGAGGACATTTCCATCTACTCGAAAGGTGGTCCCATAAGGAGAGCATCATCGGATCAATCCGGATCCGATCCAAAATACCTTGAATCAAACCAATGTCATGCTTGCGCTGGATGGGGTCATTACACAGATGAGTGTGCTAACATTCTAAGGAAAATGGGAAAGAACCTATGGGTTTCTCTCGGTGACAATGAGGATGAGGAGACCAATCAATCGAAGATTCGGATCAAACGGCAATGGTGGTCACAAGCGTGACTCGGACTCTGTCAGTGATACCCCAGGTGATATCCAAAATGGGATAGCACACGAGATATCATCCAACGGGTATACGAGATTTAAATTTGATAAATGCTTTGTTTTTTTGTGGGTTACGTTAACATGGATGCGGAGTTGTTCACAAGATGAGAAGGAGTTCGGCAAGGATGAACTTATGTTGTGGTCTTAAGAACCTTTGCAAAGAATTGGTGGATGAATGGAAGAAAGAGAACAAAAAGGTGATCTCTCTGTCCAAAGAGGTTCAAGACCTAAGCGATGGCTTGACTAGATTGGAAGTTCAACTCACAAAGAAGGATGTGGAGGCTGGACAAAGTCAAGAGCAAACTTACTCTTGCCGAGACAACATTCAAGAAACTCAATACGAGTTCTACCAAGTTAGATGCAATTCTTGGGTTGTCCCAAACCACTCAAGGCGGTATGGGTTTTCAAGAGTCTTTAAATGCTATTACATCTACTTTGTCTAATACGAAGATAAGTTAATTTTTGTTAAAGAAAGAGATCATGTTGAACCAATATCTTACGATAAGTCTTCGACAAGGTAAAAATATGTAACTACTTTGTTACTCTAATGGACATTTGAAAAATAATTGTAAAACTCTCTTAAAGAAAGCTTGAGTCCGGTTCTGTGTGATACTGAAGTGCTACCTAGCATGTCGGATATCCTTGTCGATCGAAGAAAAATTATCAAAGTAGAAAAGTGTGGAAACCTAAGTCTAATTTGATATGTGATGTTGTATGCACCGCCTTAAAAACTAATGTTGAAGGTTCATGGTATTTTGATAGTGGTTGTTCTCGTCATATGACCGGAACAAAAATATTTTTAAAGGAATATGAACCTATTCAAGGTGGTAGTGTAACATATGGTGGTGGTGGCAAGAGTAATATAGTAGGAAAAGGCGTATTAAATGTACCTGGATTTCTGCTTTGAAAAATGTTTTGCATGTTGATGGACTGTAACTAATTTAATTATTATTAGCCAACTTTGTGATGACAACCTTGAAGTAAAATTCAATAAAAACACTTGTGAAGTTTTTGATTGTACCAATAACCGTGTTATGACCGGTACTAGGTCAAGTAATAAGCATTATCTTGTTGAGGATAAACAAGTGTGTCATTACGTGAGGGTTGATGATGCTACCTTATGGCATCAAAAGTTGGGTCATGTCCATTTTCGTAACATTGTGAAACTCATTAATGCTAAAGCTATAAGAGGTATACCTAGTCCGGACATTAGTACAAAAATCATATGTGAAGATTGTTTAAAAGGAAAACAAACACGTGCTACCCATAGTGCTACCCAACATAATGAGGAGTGATTCTGGGACAACGCACTTTGTTTTCAATTAATGCATATGGATTTAATGGGTCCGATTGAGGTAGGCAGTTTAGGAGGTAAGAAATATACTTTTGTAATAGTTGATGATTTTTCTAGATTTACTTGGGTATATTTTTTAAAAGAAAAATCGAAACTTTTGAAAAGTTTAAAGTCTTACATGCTAAAATCAAAAACATGTTTTCTCGCTTCTTATCATGCGAATAAGGTCGATCATGGAACGGAGTTTGATAATTCATTGTTCTTTACTTTTGTGAATTAAAAGGAATTAAACATGAGTTTTACGCTCCTAAAACACCTCAACAAAATGGGGTGGTGAAAGAAAAAATAGGACCTTACTTGAGATGGCACGTGTGATGTTGTTTTCAAAAAGAATTTCAAAAAGATTTTGGGCCGAGGCCATAAACACGGCTTGTCACACGGCCAATAGGGTTTTTCTAAGACACGGTACTAGAATGACACCTTATGAAATTTTGAATGGTAGGATACCAAAGGTTCATTATTTTCATACATTTGGGTGTGTGTGTTATGTTCTAAATGATCGGGATTACTTAGCTAAATTTGACTCTAAAAGTGATAAGGCTATATTTCTTGGGTATGCTCGGGACGGTCGAGCATATAGGGTTTATAACCTTAGGTTAAAAACCATTCGGGAATCAATTAACGTTGTTTTTGATGATTTAGCAAGTGTTACGGTGATGGAGTACGGGAATCTCCATTAATATTGCTTTGGAAGAACTAGAGAATCAAAATCAAGTAAGTGATACCCCGTGTGGCCAAAGTGTTGCCACCGATGGGATAGCATCTCCGGTATCACCCAAGACCAATCCAAGAATCGAAAAGGATGAACAAGTCGAGATGATGATCATGTGCATGAAGACTTGAGAAGGGATCCACCAGTAGGATCGGAAGAGACCATCCTTCCTCTCAAATTATTGGAGAAGCTAGTGAAGGGGTACAAACAAGGAACAAAGGACATTTTAGTGACCGTGAAATGGCAAGGTATGTGTGTATGTCCACCACATACCACAAGGTAAAATATTCTGTTTTGTCTCTTCTTTAGAACCCAAAATATTTACGAAGCTTTAAAAGATAATTTTTGGATACAAGCCATGCAAGAGGAACTTGACCAATTTGCTCGTAATGAAGTTTGGTGTTTAGTACCACGTCCTAGTAATACAAATGTTATTGGTACTAAATGGATTTTCAAAAACAAATCAGATGAGCAAGGAAATATTGTTAGGAACAAAGCTCGTCTCGTAGCACAAGGTTACACCCAAATTGAAGGTGTTGACTTTGTTGAGACCTTTGCTCCCGTTGCTAGAATAGAATCCATAAGACTCCTCTTGGCTATAGCTTGTTTTCTAAAAATTACTTTGTTTCAAATGGATGTTAAAGCCGCCTTTTTAAATGGTTATTTAAAAGAAGAAGTTTTTGTTGAACAACCAAAAGGATTTGAAGATCCTAATCTACCAAACCATGTATATAGACTTGATAAAGCTTTATATGGCTTGAAACAAGCTCCACGTGCATGGTATGGTCGCTTAACCTCTTTCTTACTTGAATATGGATTCACAAGAGGTGAAGCGAGATAGGACCTTATTTATCCTAAGGCATGGCAAAGAAATAGTCATTGTTCAAATCTATGTTGATGACATAGTATATGGCTCTACTTCTCAAACGTGTTTAAAAGATTTTGTAGAGGCTATGACATCAACATTTGAAATGAGCATGATTGGAGAGTTAACATTCTTACTAGGCTTGCAGGTGAAACAATCAAATGAAGGAATATTCATTTCACAAAGCAAGTATGCAAAGAGCCTAGTAAAAAGGTTTGGGTTGGAAGGAGCAAAAAGTTCAAAAATCCCCATGTGTTCTTCTCTCAAACTTGGTAGAGATCAAGTAGGTGAGGATGTTGATCCTACTCTTTATCGTTCAATGATAGGTAGCCTTCTCTATCTCACTTCTAGTCGTCACGATATCATGTTCGGCGTGTGTGTTTGTGCACGTTATCAAGCCAATCCTAAAGTCTCTCACCTTAATTGTCAAAAGATAATTAAATATGTTTCGGGAACAAGTGAATTAGGGATTTGGTTTAGTAAGGATACTAATACCAATTTGGTTGGCTTTAGTGACTCGGATTGGGCGGGGATATGGATGATAGGAAGAGTACTAGTGGGGGTGTTTTTACTTGGGCAACAATTTAGTTTCATGGTATAGTCGTAAACAAAATTGTGTTTCTCTCTCCACGGTAGTACGAGTATGTGGCGGTGGTAGTTGTTGTTCACAACTTATTTGGCTAAAACATATGTTAGATGACTATGGCCTAGAGAGTAATTCTTTGACTATGTCTTGTGATAACTTTGAGTGCTATCAACATTTCAAAAAACCCAGTTCAACATTCCCGTACCAAACACGTTGACATACGTCATCATTTTCTTAGAGATATGGTAGATAAAGGCCTAATTAATATTGATCATATTGATACTAAGTATCAATGGTGACATCTTTACCAAGGCCTTAGACCACGAGAGATTTTCTAGTTTGAAAAGATCTCTTGGTCTTTGTAATCTCTGAGTACGTTCGTGCATGCTACCCCAGGTGATGTTATCACTTAGGGTAACACTTGTATATTAGTGTATTTTTTTCTTTGGTTATTTACTTAAAAAAAAAAAATACTTTATTATTTGTTTATTCTAGCTAGCTTAGTTCTAACGTGGCACATGCTGACCTTTTAGTTATGGTAAGGTTATTATTTAGGTTAGCACGTCTGATATCATTCCCCTTCATATGCTTAAAGTGACAAAGTCACTAATATTTTCTTTTTGATAAATAAAAGACAAAGGCATTTTTTCATACTTTTCTCTCGAGCTCGGGGCACGGTGTTCGCTACAACGATGTACTCTTGCCAATGAGAAGGTATGAGGTGATTTATGCTAAGTATTAGGGACATGGAGTTCGCTACTACAGTGTACCCTACTTGAAAGGCATAGATCACTTGGTCTCTACACTTGAAATATAACTTGAAGCACGGAGCTCGTTACTACGTTGCTTTCTTGTTTAAAGAAGTGTATTGAGACGTGTTTAACAAGCAATGTACTTAAAAAATTATATATAGGCATATAATGCCTAAAGTGCATGAAAAATGCTCAGCTTGTTATGCCTGAAGTGTCTAAAAAAGGGTTAAGCTTATTATGCCTCAAGTGTTTGAAACTGAAAAAAAATATTTATCAAGGGGTTTTATATCATATGTGTTATCCTACGTGTTGCCATCATTTCCTTAACACATTAGTGTGTGCTATATTAGTTTTTTATTTTCTTATTTTCGAAATATTGTTGATTAATTTCTCAAAATCTGAAAGTCTTTTTAATTAAAGAGTTTACGATTTTGAAAACGTCTTCAACAAGTTTCCTTTATTTTTGGTAAACTTAATTATGTAACTAACCCTTATTTATTTAATTTGTGCATATAATGTTTTGGGCTTAGTTACAAATTATTTAGTTTACTTATTTTTTTATTCTTTACGTTTTTACTTAAAAAAAAAAAAAATTTATTTTTTAATTTTGTAACCGTGTTTTATCCTTGAGTTGGTTAGGGTTTTAAAAACTTTGTGTGGTTAGGGTTTACTTTGGAATTGTGTGGATAGGGATTAGTTTGAGAATAAATAGGGGTAGATTAGATAGGCTTTTAAATGTCAAATCAAATTAAAACTTTGTTCCCCATTTAATCTCTTCCTTCCTATTTTCTCTCAACCTCCTCCGTATCTCTCTCTATCCGTTACCCTCACCTCTCTCTAAAACCCTCGTTCCAACGCCTTCTTCTCTCCCAAAATCCTAGGTCAAAATACGTTCCTAAATTTCCCTAAAATCTCCATGGCATCTCCATCCAAGACCAATACCGAACCATCTCACACGGACCAAATGGACATCTCACCTAGCATTGCTCCTTCCGTGGCATCTCGCGTGGCCATGGAAACTTCCCCAATGATCACTCCAAGCTCTTCTCCACCAACAATGGCAATTGTTCCTACCTCTGGCCCCAATGCCTCGTTTGATCAAGGCATTCCTAAAGTGACTCTCATCCCTGCCGAGCCAAGGAAGAGGAAAGCCCCAAGCGCCAGTTTGTCTCCCCAAATTGCAAAAGGAGGTCTTCCCAACCGCATTAGATCAATCGAGGTCCAAGGCAACTTCAAATACCACCTCGATCCGGTTGAAGTCTCGAAAGCTCTATTGATGTGTCCTCGCCCCATGTGAGTGACGAGAACTTTGAAGCAAACAAGGAAAAGGAGCCTTACGTGGACTCATTTGATGCTTGGGTAGATGGTGATGAAGAGGAGACTCTCTCGATTTTCGAGAAAAGAAGGCCAAGGGCAAGCGCTGAGTGCTACCGGAAGTGCTAGCAAGAAGAGGATATCATGCGAGGTAACACTTGCCCCCTCTTGTTCCTAAACTTTCCTCTAGTGATAATTACGGTGATGAGGTTACTCAAAGCGAAGAGGATAAAGCTTTTCCAAAACCTTTTCTTACTTTGGAGTATTATAAAAAGGAAAATATGGAACTTTGGTTGAATAGTCTAAGTAAGAGAATTTTAAAAGAGAAGCACATTGATGAGGGTCGGTTGGAAAAGGAAGGAGTGGTTCGGTTTTTAAAGGACGGGAATTTTATTAATGCTAATAATCATGCATCGAGTTTTGTTGAGAGTGTTATTCGCAATTTCTTTGCCAATTTGCATGCTCATTTGGATGATGAAGATTGCTAAATATGGAAAAGTGTTTGTTAGGGAAGAGTCTATTCTTTTACTCACCTTTTTGATTAACAAAGTTTTAGGCCTCCCAATGTAGATGATGAGAGCATTAGGGTCAATAGAGATGAAATGGTAAAATTGCTCACTCACTGACAAAGCTGCAGTCTTGGCCTTTGAAAGAGAAACTTCATGCTTCTAGATTATCTTCTCTCTATTACGTACTACACAAGCTGTGCATCTTCAATTGGCTTCCTACAACTAATGAACCTATTGTGACATTGGAGCATGCGAATGTGTTGTATAGATTGGGTAAAAATTTAAGGATTAACTTTGGAAGATTAGTGTTTAAACACTTAGCTTCATGGGGTAGAAAAAAGGAAGTGAACATTAGCTTTTTCCCTATCCTTCTCTAATCTTCAAAGTTTTGGTATTTCAATCCTTGCCCATTGAAGCCTCGATGTTTTTACCACTTGAACACAGTACTATACCGTTGATCAACAAGCGAAAAAGGGTAAAAGGTATACTAAAGATCTTCCTTGGAGCAAATCTGATGAAACAACCCCTGCTCCTCCCGGTGCTATCTCACGTGATACCCCAAGTGCTTCCCCAGGTGTTGCCCCTCATACTTTTGCGGAGGCGATCGCAAGTATTACGCACAACATGATGAATCTTTTGGGCAACTGCGGACCATCAATCCCAAAGGCTACGGTTCTCAACTTCTGCACAAACAGTCAAGTGCAATAGGAGAACTGGCGAGGGATGGGCTAAGCTTAAGCGGGTAACGAGATGCTTTTATTGATGAAATTTCTTCCCAAACGGGGGAGGATCTGCTTCTTCTTGGAACTTCGGGCTGGTGCTCTGCCAGGTGCTACCACCGATCTTTGGCCCAAGTGATGGTGGAAGTGATAGGGAAGGAGATCGGGAGGAAGGAGAGGAAGAAGAGGAGTTTGAAGAAGAAGAAAATTTGAACCTTAAGGTTGATAAACACTGAAGGTTTATGTTGCCGCTATCATATGGGTGACTGTTTTTGTGGTGGTCCTACAAACAATGTTTTTATTTTGGTGATGGTGGTGGTTCCTTAAACAATTTACTTTTATTTTGTTTATATTTGCTAAAACACTTTAGTGGTTTGTTAAATAACTTAATACGCTAGGATGTTTTTGCTAATTTTGGATGATATTTTGCTACAATGGTTATGGTTTTTAATGGTTACTTAGTTTTATTTCGAAAACTTTTTAAAGTTTGAAATAAATTAGTTTATTATGATAAATCATTGTTTAGGATTAGCTCCTTGATTAAGGGGAGTTAATTTTTGTGGAGATATTATTCTATGGTCTATGCTCTGTACATTTGTATATAGACTTATCCTACGGGACGGCACATTAAGTTTGGAAAGAAATATCCAACTAAGGGGAGATTGTTAGTGTAATCTGCGGGTGATATCGTAGATGATTTCCCAAGTGATATCGCGGATGATATCTGGGTGAAAATTATATAGTTGTATATTTCTTGTTTATTATTTAATGGACTAACGTGCAAATATAGTGCGTATAGTCTATGGTTTATGGTTGTATTTCGGGGTGCAATAGCATCAAAGAAGGAGCTAGACACATGTGGAAATTGGAAGAAATGAATTAATACATTTTATGTATTAATTCGTAATTTTGGCATTCAACAACAACATGTATGTGGACTTTGTCAAAGGTTGTTGCTGAATTATAAAAGAGGTACAAGGATGAAAAAGCAAGGGAGTACAAGGCGTGGAAGCATGGCTTGAGGATTCAACAACTCGGTTGCTACAAAATAGGAAGTGGGAGCTAGAATTGTGGAAACAAATTAACCCACTCTCCCTATACTTCCTCCACGTGCAAGACCAGCCCCAAGGCTGTTATTGGAGTAGCCTTCAAGTATTTGAAGACTATAAATAAGCTTGGAAGGTTTATTTGAAGATATGCCAATTATTTCATCACATTCACACCTTCGAAAAGCTTAGAGATAAAGTTCTTTGTTTGGTTCTTTTTAAATCCTTTCTCCCTTGTAATTTCGCACTTGATTACTTTGGTATCAAGGTGTGTGAAGGCTAGGATAGGATTCCGTTCTTTATCTCTTGTTCCATAGAGCTCAAAATAGATATAGCTATAGGGAACTTTCGGCTTTGTAAATTCATTCATAGTGATTATAAAGTCTTGCCTAAGAGGCACTCTCAAGTTATATTTATATAACTTGAGAAAAACAATTTTGGTGTTTTATTCCGCTGCAAACTCTTTTACAAAATTGTTTTATTTTCGAAGTGTGTGTGTGTGCCATCCCAAGTGCTATCGTTGGTGCTGTTATCACCTTGGATATCACTTGTGATTCAAGCCGTGACAATTTCACATACTACTGGTGATCTCACCTTGTGGACTACAATAGGTAGCCACTAAACCCTTCTCCCTCTTTAAATAGCCTTTCAATACATTCATACTACCTTGCATGCATATTTGCTTTAATATTATGTAAAAATCAGGATTTTTGCATGATAAAGGTGGTGGAGAAGTGAATCTTCAATATTCACTTCTCCCCACCCCAGATCTGGACATTTGGTCATATTAGGATCAATAAAGATTCAATCTTTACGCATTTACATGAAGTTAGGAGGTGATGGCTACTTCAAAGTGGCCAAAAATATGTGATTTATCACATTTGACCACTAAAGCCATGTGATCCTCCCATAATACTCATATATTATCGTTATATTACTGCTTACAGTTAATAAAGATGCTTGGTTTGCCTTGAGAAACAAAGGGGAATCAAACAGACTGAAGGGCACAGAAATGGCCTACCCTTGTCGGACGACACAAGACTCCATGGAGATCATGTGTCATACGACATGGAGATCCCAGAAGGCTGTAAAGCCATTCTTGGACTTCAGATCTGTCCAGATTACTTCCTTTGTAACTCAAAGCTTACCTAAGCATTTCCGTGGCTCATAAGCCACTATTTTGGTGCCTATGGTCTGTTTGGGTGCGATTTATTGGAGGCGGTTTGCCATATGACATGGATAACTTCGGATGTTCCATGTCATATGACATTCCGTATCATTCAAAGTCTATCGTGACTTTGCTCACTCCCGTCAATCTCAAACTGAGCTTAGACCTTCAAATAGTGTCTTTAAATGAGTCAAATAAATGTCGTTCCAGCTCCAGAAATAGCTTGGTCATTGTAATAGACAATCTGACCATGAGGCATCATGTCGTGCGACACCCTCTTTTACGTGAGGTCTGTGTCGGACGACATAGGAGTTCTGCAGACGGTGTCTTACCTTCTGCCTTGTTATGATAATCATAATATGTAAAAAGGGTGTGGCCCCCTGTCATGGCTCACAAGTTGTACTCAGCTTTTACATTATCAATGAAATGTCAAATTTGCATGCTTTACACATCGACACATATCGCACACATACTTTGAATGTCTAAAATTGTCCAATATTGATTTAAAGTCTCGAAAGAGGTGTGTTGGGTGAACTCTCTAGTTCTTCCCAAACACGTAACCAGACTCCCGAACCCAAAATCTCTTAAAATAGGTTTTTCAATGTTTTCCTTTAAAAACGGCGTGGCGACTCCCAAAACCGAAGTTTTCAAAACTTATCGTATCATTACAGTACATTACAAAACCTTTCAAAAAAGGATAAAAGTGATATCGATAACACCATCTGTTTCTTCGAGCCGAGCGTTCATTCGGTGGCGACTCCGCTGAGGACTTACATTGAAAAACTTTTTGTTTTTTAAAAAAAAAGAAGAGAAAAGTTTTTCTTAAGAGGGTCTAACTTTCTTTAAATCAACTTGGGCAATTTCGACATTCTCCTTGTGTGTGCATGTGTGTCATTTTGTGTGCTCACGTGAGCTTTGCGATGCTCTATGGTATGTGATGCCTTTGGGAGCCGGGGCTTCCCCCTTTGCAATTTGCTCTTCCCGTTGATCAGAACAGGGCAGGATGACGCTGGACTACAGCTACTGGTAAAATCTGACATTTGGGGCAGTCCCCTTTTGTCATGCTTTGACTCATTCTCTTGTTTTTCCTTTGCATATTGCATAAAGATATATATATATATATATATATATATATATATATATATATATATATATATATATATATATATATATATATATATATATATATATATATCTTTTACAAAAAAGCAAAAAAATATTTTCCTAGAAAATACCTTCACACTACTCGCACTCTACCCGCACATAGAGTTAGAACCCAGGAGTGTACGGACGGCATCGCGGAAAGTGACATGTTTCGCTGACGTTTGAGCGCCTAAAGTCCTCCTAGCCTGTGAGTCAGCCAACACTTGTCTGTGACACACTGTCTACCGTGACCGGTTGGTTTTGGCCAATACTTTTCAAAACATTTCTAAACTTGGTTTTCAAAATTTTCTCACAAAGTCCGAGTCATGCTTCGTCTCCAAAAATCTTGGCATACTCTCCCTCTTCATGTCAGTATTACGACATAATTCAAACATAAGTATACGTTAAGATCTCTACATATCTCGACGTAGGTACATATCGATTTCTCGGCTTGGCTTCGAGAGAGGTCATGACGCGTTCTCGGCATGTGTCAACACGGGACCATGTCGAATTCTTAACGCATACTAACGAGAGTTTTGCCGAAATTTTGCCGCTAAGCGACGAGAGGCCATGCCAGATTTCCAACTCGAAAAGAGGAGAGGTCATGCCCAATTCTTCCAGGGTTTTTACCTCCAAATTGCGGTCTCGTACATTGAAGCGTACGTTTGACCCTCTCTCCTCCCGAGTTTAGACGTTGACTTGGACTTGGTTTTGAAAACTCTGAGTTTGACTTGTTTTGGCTCGTATGCCCATAGGTTCGTTCTCCCTTTCGATTGGTGGGTTCCACGTGCCCTATAGGACCTCTGCTAGGGATTGTCAGTTACGGAGGTGCAATACGAGGTGGAATACGGGGGTCTATAGGCGTAGTGATGGAACCCAGATCCGGGAATAGCGTAGAATGCAAAAAGAAGGTTTACCCCTTTTCCAACCATTCCTAGGATCAATAAAAATCATTTTTATAAAAAAAAAAACAAAAATATACGAAAATATATATATAAAAAAAAGAGCATATGCATGAGTCCGTCCTCAGCCTATCCTCTCCCCTACCTAAAACCGTTCTCTCCCCCTTTCAGCGAGCAAGTATTGGGTCAGAGTTCCGGGTGGTCGATTAATCAGTTTCTCTCCAGTCAAGGGTTCATTTCCAGTAGTCTCAGAAATGGCAGATTCGCAAGTCTCAGAGGGTTTGGGTCCGAACGCAGGTGTTGATCCAGCTCAGAATTAGAATGTCAGCCAAGGTGTAGGGCCAATCAAGGTCAGAATGCAGGGCCGAACGCAGCTCTGAATGCCTCTCCTAGCGGTGGTTATGGCATGGGTCCTCACATGACACCCGCGGGAAGTCCGTTTGTTAACCCTCACCCAGGTTTCAGCTTCTCTCAGGAAGCTTCCCTCCGTGCTGCTCTCGAAGCCTCTCGTGTCCGCGAGGAAGCCGGTTGGGCACGCTATGTCGAAGTAATGCGCATGCAAGGTGTTTCCGTAATCCGTCACCCCGATGGGTCGTACGAAGAAATCAGGGAAGAGCCCGATGTTACTATCGCCGTGCCTTGGCTTTGTTCCCACATCCTCGCTAGGAAAAGCCTTCACAATATGCCCCCGCGGTCTCCTATGGTGGGCACTGGCTCCCTCTCGATGCCGACTCATGGGGGTATGTCAAGACCTCCCCTATCCCGAGTATCTACTTATGGTATGCAATACGGGCCGAGGGCGAATCAAGCTCCTTACAGAAGGTCGGTGCTCGGGACCGGTTATGTTTTATCCCCGAGAACTAGCTTGGGCGAGGTCGGCCCGGTGGTGTCAATCAAGAGCCGTTTGGGTATACTCAGAATCAGTTTGGGACTCGGGGTCAAAGTCCGTATAACAGCACGGGTCAGCCGTCCAACCCAACCTTTGGTGATCGGTTTATGGCTACTCGTGACAAGTCAATCAACGGCGGAAGCGGGTATCGCATGTCGGGAAACCCATTTGCCGGGGACCGGATCATGATATCCACAACCCCAATTTCAAAACAACATCCCTCAGCCTGCGGTTTGTTCTCCTCTCACCCAACATCTGTACGGTTCCACCCCGCATTCAGCTTCGTACACCGGTATCAGGTCCCCTGCCCATGGTCAGTTCGGCGGTCCAATCGATGCAGTTCGGACCCGGAATCCCGATGTCCAATTCAATGGTTACGACATGTACGGGAACAAGATCCCCGGCCCGGTTGGCTTAGTGGACAGCAATGTTAGCATACCCGGCCTCTTGGTCTTCCTCCATTTGCCTTGCCAATCGGGCCCGTACCGAGAATTCCCAGTGCCATCCTCAGCGGTAAGCTATGACTATGGGACGACCCCCATCCTCCGAGGTTTCAAGTTTGAAGGAAGAACTTAAGTATGTGAAAGAACAGTTGCACAAAATGACTTTTGGATCCAACATGGTCAGCTCCGTAGAGCTCAAAGACTCCAAGGCTCTCCCGAAGATCTTCAAGATGCCCCCCATAACTAAGTTTGAAGGCTCCACATGCCCTAAAACTCACATGAACAGTTACATCATGTCAATGGGTGCCAAAGGGGCCACCGAAGAGATGCTAGCCCTTTACTTTCACTTATCCCTCGATGACTCTCCTTTAAGATGGTTCCTAGGCCTTAAGCCAGAAGCAAGGGCTACGTGGTCCCAGATCAGTGATGCTTTTTTGGACAAATATAAAGGAAGTGTCGAGTGGTACACCACTCGTAGTGACTTGATCGGCACCATTCAGAGGCACGATGAGTCCGTGATAGACTTTTATAAGAGGTGGAACAAGAAGCTTAACGAGTTGGTTCACCCGATCCCCCTCTCTGACGAAATGTCCATCTTCCTCTCATGTGTCAAACCATCTGTCAGGGAAGCCATTGGCCGGGGATACTACCCAAATCTACGAGAAATGGTGAGCGCAGGGGCCGAAAGTGAGAATGCTACCTACTCCATCGTCCCAACTCCTACTCCCGATAACACTCCGGCTCCCGCTATCGAGTTCCAAGCTCTACCCTGTTGCTTCAAAGGCAAAGAAAGCTGCGGTCTCTAACACATCCAACTATATTCAAGGGGAAAACAATCGGCCGCCTGGCCGTGGTGGAGGACGGCCTCGAGAAATCAGTATGATGATTTGGGGATGCCGCTCGAAGAAGTATTCGATGGTTTGATGAGGACGGGAATGATCAAACCTTTGGAGAACTACCCTACTCCTAACACCCGGGATTGGATCATAGCTTAAAGTGCCGTTACCATCGAGTCGGGCCACGCCTACAGCCCAGTACCTTCCTGTGTTTGAGAAGGATTGTTGAGCACGTCGACCGGCGCAAGATTGAGAAGGCGAACATCGTCACCAATCCTCTCCCCAACAACAACAACGGGGTCAACATGATCGAGTTTGTCAATGTCATAGAGTTTGGTGAGGCTAGTCCCAGCAAAGGGTGTGAGTAAATTTGAGGCTATCGTGCCGCAAACAATGATGTAATCAATGTCGATGATGAATTAAATGCTCATTTACGCTTTATATGTTTGTCTTGGGAATGATATTGACTATGCAGTGAAAATTAACAAATGATGTCGACGTAATGACATTTCCCCCAATTCTCAACCTACTCCCCTCACTTGGGAAGAAATTAAGCGCGCCGCAAGTTCAAGCTCGGCCATCACCGTTAATCAATTGCGACAAGCAGCCTGGCCGTATGCTACATAAGGGCCTCCGATGAGTTGGTCAGAATTAGAAGCAGCAGACGTACGAGATCACGAAAAGGACCGGGAAGGCTGAAGTAAATTTGCTCACCGAGTCGGGAAAAATGTTGGGAACCGATGTTGTCTTAGGATCATCGGGAAAAGACAAAGAAGTTATTACGGGAGACGGGTCGGTAAAAACCCATACGCCAAAGGAGTAACCGAAGAGGATTCAACGGAGAACGACCCAATCCTCGCACGGTTGAGCGAACCCGGCCAACATTTCTCTTTGGTCCCTTTTGACTTCTTCTTATCCTCACAAATTGAAGTTGGAGGAAGCCTTATCTAAGACAATGGTGTCCGTAAATTCCACCCCTGACGAAGCATGCCAATTGATAGGTACCGCCCAGTACGGGAATATCATCACCTTTACGAAATTGGATTTGCCCAAAGTATGGAGCCAGTCACAGCGAATCCTGCACATCCTTTGTTCCCGGTTGGATGGACGCCGAAGCTTCCCCATGTGATGGTAGACAACGGCTCGGCTATGAACGTATTGCACTGCGAATGATGAGCTGTTAAACATTAAGGCCACCGATCAGAAACCGTCCAGATAAAACCATAAGGCGTATGACTCCACGTCTCGGAAGGTTTGGGTGTAATACCATTAACCCATGTGGTTCGGCAAGAAACCTACGGTATTTGAGTTTCGGGTGATAGACATTTCGGTCGGTTTCTCGCCTTGCTAGGAAGGCCGTGGCTGCACCAAATCAATGGGGTTGCTTCCACCCCTGCACCCAATGCGTCAAGTTCGTCCAAGATGGCGAGGCGGCCATCATCTATGGAGATAGTGTTACCATCGAGGGCATCGATGATGAGGGAAGGCCGATAATGGAAATCAAACACGATGAAGCCAACTTGATGTTGAGCGGTTTCGAAGTCGAGAGCCCAAAGAAAGCCCGGATCTACGCAATCGACACGACAACTTCATTTGATAAAATTCCTCCGAGTTATGGTGATGATGAGGCGAATGAACTACATTCCGGGGCTTGGCCTAGGAAAGGCGTCGACGGGGCACTCACAAGCTCGAGGAATTAAAGCGAAAAGGGACAAGGAAGGTGCGGGATATGTTGGGAAGACCCCCCGAGGACAAAGAGGCCGACGAGAATTGAAGCTCCGAGAAAAGAGGAAGGCTAGTCTTTGTAGGAAAGCCCTATGTCAAACCTAATCTCCGTCCTTATCACCCTTCCTTGGAAAAATACTTCGTCAAAGAAAGAGGCGATGATTTTGTGTGCAACCCTATCCAAGGAGTTTATCATTCAAATCCAATATTCCGAGTTTGTGACTACTTATGATAGCAAATACAGTTTTAAGGGAAGCCCTGCATCTCTCGACCGGTTCGAGAAGATTGTCCGTGGTCGAGCCTATGATTGGGGACGAGTGTTACCACCAAGCTCGATATGGGTGAAGATGTTTGTAAGTACCCAAATCGCTCATGCCTTAGGTTAAATTTCCCGGCAATTTCGGTAAGTTTTAGGTAATTCCCAGAGACCTTCCTAGTGTTAGGAAACATTCGGAGCTGTTTTTAATTAAATAAAGGCTGAAGGAATCCTTCCTAATTAAGAAACACGTTTTTCTTAATTAGGAGGGAAGGATTCTAGAATAATGCCACCTTGCATGGTTCTAGAATCTTTGAGTCCTGATGGATAAGCCCGCACTTGGCGCATTAGCTCGCTACCTCGACCGCACGGCTTCATTAGCCTTATCCAGGCTTGCCTATAAATGAGAGCCCTCCTCTACCCATTTCAAAAAAACAACAAGACACACAATAGAGATACAATACACTCTAGAAATACAATCGGTACGTGAAGAACACCCTTGAAGGCTCAAGAAGGCGAAGAAGAAGCTCAAGAAGCCATCTCCCTCCTCCTTGAAGACCCAAGACGAACCTCTCCTCCTAGCTCCGTCCGAAGAAGCGAAGGAAACGATTGGTAACCTCGCACGCCCTAACCTTGCATTTTAATTGATATACTTGCTCATTGCATTCATATATCTTGCTTGGGACTTGGCATTTATTCATAAAGATCATTTCTTTATCATCCCCCTTTCCCTTTTGCATGCATTAAGACCTCATTTGTCATAAAAATGTAGTCTTTTTTTCATAAAGGTGAATCCTTTGCACCTAAAACCCCTATTTTCAAATAAAAATGTTATCTTTATGCATCATTTGCATATAAAGATCAAATCTTTTCAATAAAAATGCATCCTTTGCATCAAAAAAACCTTTTTCAATGCATCATTTGCATAAAAATCCTATCTTTATGCATCATTTGCAATAAAGATCCTTTCTTTAAATCAAAAAGCATCATTTGCAAACATAAAAATGTCATCTTTTCATTAAAGAGTCATTTTCATCATACATTTCCCTTTCCCCCAACCTTGGAACGGACCGGTGTAAAGATCCTATCTTTACATCGTTCCTTCCATTAAGGTTCACGATTTCTTTAGGAAAAGGGACACCTTGAACCCTATATCTCCACAGATTATCGCTTAAGAATGAGTATGAAGCCTCTATACGAGCTCGGCCAGGTCTTAAAGCGTAGGGATTGATGGAGCTAAGGACATTCACTTCCTAAAGAACCTCATCTTTGACCACAAAGAGAGTCATTCTCTCGATCCACGCTTCAGTCCCAGGGTCCCGAGGTTTAAAATGCGATGATCACAAGTCGCGAACAGAGATGAGGACGGGATCATAATCCCCAAATACATAAATTCGAGGAATCCCGAGTGACTTGAACCGACAAATGGTTTTGTATGTCGGGAAGATAACTTAGGGACATTTCCCCCTTTTACTCTCAAACACATGCACACCTGAAAGCACGCATGAGAAGCAAAGCACGATTAATGAAATCTTGGGAGACTTGCTCGGCCACACTTTGGGTGAGGGAGACGCCAAACGTTCTTCCCCGAGGGGTAACTTAACCTCCGAACCCAGTAAAAACTTTTTCAAAGTTTTGAGATAATGCGAAAATGGCGTGGCGACTCCGTTTTTCAAAAATAACTCGGATGTCTTCAAACTTCCGCGTGAATCCAACACGGAATTTGGGGCACACATTCACGGTTTGGCGACTCACAGGCGGGGACTACCCGAGAGGAGAAAGCTTTATTTTCAAAGGAAACAAAAAAAAAATCGATACTCGGTATATAGGTGGAAACCAGCTTGCCGCTTCCATGTCACGCTCCACGACGTGACACAGGAGTTGGGATAATCGGTGAGTTTAACAATCAGCACGTACCCGGTATCCCTTTTCGAGAAAAACAATTTTGAAAAAAATAGAATGAGAAAGCTTTTCCCTTTGAGCGGGTTAGACTCCCATCGCCGATTTCATTAATCGTGCTTGCTTTCTTTACCATGCATTGCATCATTTGCATCTTTAGGAATGCTGTGCACGTACTTTGAAACGGGAAATAACTAGAAAAATAGCAAAAGGAGTGGAACTGGAGAAAATTGATCCACATGCGATCGTAAAATCATGGCTCAAGTCCTCCTTAGATTACGACCAGGAAGCGACCTCGGTGGCAATTCCAATTCCGGGAAAAATCATGGTTAATACGGCAGAGTCCTAGCGGCTTGGGGGCTATTCAGCTCCATGAGCCGGCCCAGGGCTCCCGAGAAAGAATTTACGTGCTTATGTGTTGCATTTTCCCGAGTCCGAAAATCATTCCTTTAAAACACATTTTATGAAAATCTACTGTTTTTAACTTTCAAAAAGGAACATTTTTAGGAAGACCGCACACTACTGGCGCACTGATATATCCACATGTAGCACTTTTGCACGCCCGTCCTTGAGCTTAGGGTGGTTCAGTTTGCCGATCACGGACGGCACTTACGATGCTCACGAGGGCGCGCACGGAATCATCCCCAACCTCCCCATGGCGGCCGAGTGTCGACCCGATGCACGGTCAGGTGTCACACATTTCAAAAAAGACAGAGTGACTTTTTGGTTGGTTTTTGGTCTGAGTCAGTGTCATATAGCCCAGGTTGCGTACCCACGTAAAGGTCGAGCCTTGGCTCGTAACGGAAGCCAAGAATTGTCGCTCAAGCGAGTGCAGAAATTCCGAAGCAAGGAAAAATCGGTGGGATCTTGACTCAGAGCATTGACTATTGACCTATGACCACGCACGGAATGCGTAAGAGTCGAAAGGCAGAGTCTTTGCCAAAAAATCAAAAAGATCTTTTCGACTCAAGCGAGAAGCTGCGCGAAATCCAGACAAGGAAAAATTGGCAAAGATCTTGGCCGGCATTGACTTCGATTCGACCCCCCTTGCGCGCGTATACGGCAACGAAGTTCAATGTGACCTTTGTGTCATCCCGACTTTCTTCTTGCTTGAGCCCATTACCTATTATTTCTCGGACATTCACAGAAGGTCGAGGAAACCGTCTCATTCGGCTCAAGCGAGCTACTCTCTGCGAATCAAAGATCCGTCGGAGGCGGAGAGACGAGACTTTTCCGGTATTGCCTTGACCATAGTCGCATCGCTCGTGCGTTGAAAGGTCCTATGACCCCAGCTAGGGCCGATAGGAGCGTTCTTTACTGCTCGGTCGGTGGGATCCGCGTGCTTACTATAGGACCACTCGCCGGGGCTGTCCACCACTGGGAGGTCGAAATACGGAGTGGAATACGAGGGGCTTATAGGCGTGGTGACGGAACCCAGCTATGATCAGGATCTAGAGTAGT